>JBAMBS010001258.1:0-422680 GCA_037044455.1 Zygothrica quintamaculata
ATCAATAGGTGAAGCATGCTTCAAACCTGTCTGCCACATGACATGGAAATTGAGCAGAAAATTTTGTAAGCAATACAAATTTTAGGGCTGAGTTGTAATAGGCTTAAAGTGTAAATGATATAGGAAACTTAAATGTGGGCTATAACCAAATGTTATAGGCTTTAAGTGTTAGTTTAAGATAGTTATGGAATGAATGAATTGTAGCTGGGTTTGAATTGAAGTTGGGCTTAAGCTGTAGCTCAAAAGTTGTGGGTAGAATATGTAAAGGAATTGAAATTCGCATCGACTTTTTAATCAATCATTGATACATTTGGCCATTGTTTCAATAAGCTTTTCCTTTGCAGCATTAAAAATGTGAAATATTGTCAAGCTTAAAGCAGTTCAAACCAAATTCTATTAAAGCCCTTTCATATAAACCTAATGCTGACTGATTAGCACAAAGCAATTTGGTCTTTAATCTTGGCTCAATCTCCAACAAATACGCCATTGGCCTTTTGAGTAATGAGCTTTGATCGAAATGGAACCAATTAGTGGCGTTTGAGTGAATAATGTGCAACATCTATGGAATATTATATAATCCACAAAACTGTAAATTAAATGTTTAAAATAGCTCTAAAAACATTTAAAGTTTATTTTGATGTAGTTGAACTGCGGCGTAGCTAAACTTTTAACACATAATTTATTTAACAATTAAGAAGCTGCTAACGCTTAATTACCGCTGGCAACTAAAATGAAAATTAAACATTTAAACAAAAATTATTTATGTGAGCTTTCAGCAACAGACAAAACTCAACAACAAACCCACAAGCTTTTTAACTTTTAAACTAGTTAAAAGCCAAGCATAATTAACATGTTTAGTCAGAATTTGTATATATATATATATATATATATTTATATATAAATAGGAATTAATCAAACTGAGTTTAGTGGGTGACTTTTGGCTGCTGAACAAAACGTAAAATAAAAATGATTTATGCAACAGAAAATTGCTTTCAAAACAAACAATTGTAAGCAAGGGAAATAATAAACAAATTAAAGGTAGAAGAGAAAGAATGATAGAGAGTGAGAGAGCGAGGAAAGGGAGGATGTAAGCTAGCTAGCTGTAGAAATGATATAATGTTAATTAGGTGTATAAATGTTTTGTGGTTTAGTTTAGTTTTTGTTGTTGTTGTTGTTGTTGTTGTTGTTTCTCTTTGGCTATTGACATAAATCATCTACCATGTCAATTTGCATTAATCGAGGCTATGCCATGCCTTTACAACGAAGCAGCAACAAGGCATTAGGCTATTGTGGAGAGTAGGCAATGAGACGCAACGAGACGACGTCACGTGAATAGGCAAAAGTTGACTGACTTTTTTGTTTTCTGTTTTATTTGTGCCCAAAAACTGTGGCAACTTAGTCGCCTCGCTTTGTATGTGTAGCAAGTGTGCAAATGTTGCTTTCACTACATTTGGCTTATGACTATTATATGGCTCAGCTTACTCCCTCTATGTGTGTGTGTGTGTGTATGTGTGTGTGTGTGTGTGGGTGTATATATGTTTTGGGTTGTGGCTTGAGGCAACGCCTCGGGGTCGCCAGCTTGTACAAGATTATGTGCTTTGCACTGCGCCGCCATTAACTTTTATGGCACTTCCGTTTGGCGGATGTGGTTGATGTTCCCAACTCCAAGCAGTACCAGCAATAGCAACGAGGGCACCAAGCATACAGTTGGCAACAGCAACAGCAGCGGTAAAAGCAACAGCAACAGCTATTGCATTAAAACAGTTTTTCTTCTACTGTCTCCTTATCTGACATACACTACGTATACGTGATTTTTCGACGCTGCGTGCCAACTAGCGATAAAAAGGCGTGCAAAAAAAAAACAGTTAGAAAAAACAACATATAACAACAACAGAAAAAACGTGACACATGGCTAAACAACAACTACAAAACCTACCTGTAAAACACACCCACAACAAAATACATATCGAAACTTCTCAATCTCTAAGGAGTTGCCACAAAATTGCCTGACAACAGTTGCTTCAACAAGTTTGATGCCGCTATTTAAGCACTTAAGAGGCCAAAAGTTATGAACATATAAGTATGTAGCATAGAGTATAGACAAATTTCATTAAAATTAACTTAATTTCAACATAGTTTAATTAACGCATCATATGAAATATGTCTGACAAACCTTTTTTTTTTGTGTATATATCAATTAGTTGCGGTCAATACGGTAGACATGGCGTATACTTAATCAGGGTTCTAGTGTATGCAGCTAATAAAAATTGTAAATAGTTATATTGATAATTATAAAACTAATTAAAATTTAAAGCCAAAAGGCCTTTTTATAGTTCAAACTATTAAAATGAAATCAAAAATTGTAATTTATTTGCATTATATTACAGGATATGCACACAAGGAGTGCGGCAATGATGCTGAATGGTTTAAACATCCTTTGACCAATCGAACCTGGTCAAATTACACAACCTGCGTTAATTTAGATGATTTAGCGGTAAGTTAAATCAATATATATATTTAGAACATTTTCCAATAACTTTTGCTGTTTTTATTTCAGTGGAATCACAATGTCAGCTTGATCTATGAGGTTGGCTATGGCATATCTTTGCTGGCCATACTCTTATCCTTGGCCATATTGGGTTATTTCAAGTAAGTGCTCTTCTCTACTCAATTCATTTCTATAATTAGGTGTGCAATTCTCATTTGATACCAAGTACCTTTTTGACTCTCATCCATCTTATGTCCTTGTCAAATTGGCTAGAGTCTCACATGGATAACCACTCAGAACTAATGAGCTTCATTTGCCATTTGGTGTTATGACCGCTGTGCGCTTGGCGCCAAATTTTATTGTTAAATAAAACTGACAATGCCCTTTAATCAACTGGCAAACCTCACTGACTTACACACACACACACAAACATACACATACAGCTCACAACGCGGTTTTATTCACTTTAATCCGACACACTTCACGCCGGAAATGAGAAAATATTTGCTTTCTTAGCCTTCCTGCAGGCACACGACAACTGGGTATTAGCTTGCTTGTGTGTACTTGATGCAGGATATCGATTAATTTCCACTTGTCTGCAGCACAATTAGTGCTCTTAACGTGTTTATTATCGACACACTCACACACACACACACTTATAGCCACTGAAACATCCAAAACGTTAGACAGTCTGACAGAAACCATTTTAAATTGCTTGCGAAAGTTAAATAGAAAATATTTCAGATATTTTTCACAGTATTTTTTATAAAAGAAAAACAAAATTAAAAAGTAAAAGAATAAGAAAATGAATAAAACAAATTAAATAAAATAAAATTGAATTGAATAAACGCTTCGCTAAGCATAAGTAGAAAAAAATATTTGCCAAGGCTTAGTGTAAAATATATCAATCAATAAAAAGAGAAACCAACTTTAGATTTGGATAAAAGTTTAACAATTCTCAACGTTTATCCGCTTTGCAACAAATAGAAAAAAGAGAGGAAACTTTGATAAAGTTAGAAACGAAAACAAATTTAAACAATTGCCAAATCAATTTAGAGAACAAATCAAGGACAAAAAGTCAAGCGGCATGGAAATTGTTTAATTTTTCATTTTGCAAAGCAGAAATGTGACCAAAAGCAATAGATCAAAAGGACTTTATTTAACTTTTGGCTTAAAGCTACTACCAAAATGTGCAATTCTTTCAAGGGGAGCATCTACCATTTTGCTCTAGGGAACTGATAGCTACTTTCACATGTTTGAAAATAGCTTTAAGTCCTTGGAGCTTAGTTGATGTAAATAGTTAAACAGGAAATGAAAACTTGTAGTACATTTGATAACTTCGTACTCTATTTGCAACTTATGAACACAACTCTGCCGCAGCTTGTAGCAAATCCGTAAAAAAACATCATCAATTTGAGCACAGAGACTAGGATACTGCTGCAGGTCGCTGCTCAATATGCATGACATGCATTAATTTGCACAGACTCTACGGGAATTCATTAATATGCAGCAAGCTGCTTGCTGCATGTTGCATGATGCCTGCCAAAATTTGACAAATGCAACAACAACCACAATATGAAAACATGAGTAAATCAACGTTGTGTACACGTGCGGTCAGGGTTGACATTGAGTTGAGCTATTTTTTTGTATACTCTTGCTACTTATCCTATGGAATTCCCAAATCCTATATATCCCTCTCTATCTAACACTATCTCTCTCTGTTTGTAAGGTATTCGTGTGTGAAATGCAAATACGTGTGAATTGTGTGTTAACAAATAAACGAATTTTCGTTTAAAATAACATTTGCAGATATAACAAACTTATACACACATACACACACACACGCACACTTAATCCTATGCACAAAGCAATTTCACGTACCTATAAAAATAAAATTTATTCTGCTTTTTTTATGCCACAGATCACTTAAATGTGCCCGCATCACGCTCCACATGAATCTGTTCAGCTCCTTTGCTGCAAATAATTCGCTTTGGCTCATTTGGTACCTGGTGGTAATACCCAATGCTGAACTATTGCAACTGAGTCCGGTAAGTAAATATTGTTGGCAACATTGTCATCGTAGTACAGTACAGCTACAGTACAGTATAGCTACTATATGAAGTGTCATAATGCTTACAGGGCTACTGTGTGGCATTGCATATCATACTACACTATTTCCTGTTAACGAACTACTCATGGATGTTATGCGAAGGATTCTATCTGCATACAGTGTTGGTGGCGGCTTTCATTTCAGAAAAGAAACTGGTCAAATGGCTGATAGCCTTCGGCTGGTGTTCACCGGCCATTGTTATCTGCATCTATGGGCTGGCACGCGGGCTCAGTGGCAGCAAGGAGCAAAATCAACAGTGAGTACATAATATTGACATGTATCGTCAGGCTGTATATGTATGTGTGTGTGTGTGTGTGTGTTTAAATAGATTGTTGTTAGAGACACACACACACATACAGTTGCGTATCTAGTTTTTAATTCATTAACTAACATTTTCTTGTTCTCTTTCTCTCTCTAACTTTCTCTCTCTATGTTTTCTACAGCTGTTGGATGAATGAGACAGATTTTAACTACATTCTGATTGTGCCCGTTTGCATTTCAATATTCTTGAATTTATTGTTCCTTTGCAACATTGTACGTGTTGTTTTGCTTAAGTTAAACGCTCCGGCCAGCATTCAGGGCAGCTGCGGACCCTCGCGCACCGTGCTTCAGGCGTTTCGGTAAGTTCTTTTGGCATCAAATAAAAAAAGCACAAAAAACTGAAGCCAAGTTAACAACAATAATAATAAAGCAAGAAAAAAGTAACTTTTACTTCAATTCAATAATAATAATAATAATAATTTGGGTCGGCATATATAGCGTTCGGCCAAACAAAAGGCTCTGTTGAAGTGCTAGCCCGCGGGGCGTATGCGTAATAAGGTTGTTTTGTACGGTTTTTATTTTAATTTTTTTTTGTCTTATTTGAATCGTTTCGTATCGTTTCACTTGGCTAAGCTTTGCTCTTTTTTTTGTGTTGTGTTTAAAAAGTTTGCCTCATTTTACATTTTAAATTACGTATACGCCGCGTTGACTTGCATTTTAATACGCTCGTCGACAACAAATTATTATAGTACATACACCTAAGTATGGGTAAAACAATGCCAAACCATAACTCATCCTCTCATACTCTCATTTTTTTATTCCACACAGCGCAACGTTGCTGCTGGTGCCCCTACTTGGCCTACAGTATATGCTAACACCATTTCGTCCTGGCCCCGAACATCCCTGGGAGAATACATACCAAGTCATCTCAGCCTTTACGGCCTCATTTCAAGTAAGTAATTTTTTTGTACTCTCCTTTCTACTCGTGTTCCCTTAAATACCCTGCAGTACAATTACTTAAAACTGGTTGTATTAGCTTATAAAATATCCTTAAGCATATTTATTTCTATAATTTGTTCACGGCTCTATCTACTTCTCCCACCAAGTGTAGGGCATTTAAGAGTCTGGCAGTTTACAGTTAATGCTCTGCTTTTAATATTGTTTTATGTTGCTGCACAGGTTGAGCATTTTATGCTGTTAGTTATGTAAATTTTCACAGCTGCTAAGGGCCAAGATAGCAATATACTCAGCTTGTATTTGTGGTTCTCTTTTTTTTTTTGCACAGATAATTGGCTAAAATAAATAACAAAAATACAATCATTTTGCTTATTTTGGCCAATGCATAATAAAGAATAAGAGAATATACTTCAATTTATAAGATGAAGTCATTTCAGTGCTGGTTTATTATAACTCATCCATTGATCCCATGCCAAGGGCCAAGTTATTAAAATGCTAACCACATGCCTGCTACAGGCATATCACATTCAGTTAACTGGTCAATGTCTGTTGGGGAAAATCAATATAGAAATGCTTAATGCTTAATGCAATCATATACTTTGGCATTTTCTCTGTTATTTTCATCAACATATTAAATTGGTACAAAACAAATAAAGTCTGTCTCTAACTCAAGCATGAAATGCATTCACAGTAAAATATATATCTAAAAAAAAAGAACAAAAATTACTCGTCATGATATAAAAGTTTAAAAAAAAAGAAAAAAAATCAACAGAAAGGCAAAACGCGTGCAAGGACGCAGAAGATGACATAAAAACTATAAAAACCAAATCGTGGCACATCTCGCCTTTATCTGCTCCTTTTACTTTAGTGCAAATAACTATAAAAAGCTGTTCAACAATTGTCTGGGGACAAAAACACACAAAAAACACACAAAAATTACAAAATTCCAATGTCTGCGGTTGCTTATATAAATCTAAATTGTCATGTCTTTTACTTGACTGCCTTGTGGGCGTGGTCGTAACCTGCACTTGAATAACTGTTACAAGCCTTTAACACCAACTACAAACTAACATGAAGCCATCAAGTATGGCTTAAAGAGCTCAACTTGAACATATCCTGTAGAAGGATATTACTAAGTAATACTAACAAATGAGTAGCTTAGATATTTAAGGCTTAGTTAATATACTTATATATAGTTATTCAGGAACAATTGTGGATCAAATTACAAGTTATATATTGAGCGTGAAAGAAAACTTCTTTGGTATAAAAACACTCACAGAATAAAAGCAAAAAATAGTAAGGACAACAATTAGGTTGTTTTATAGGCTATGAATTGTATATAGATAAAATATAGCTTCTATATCGGTCCATATTTGAATAGAATTCTGAGGTGGCAAATAGGATATGCTGTATTAATATGCAGGATTCATAGGATCTGATTAAGCGGAGATTATTTTTATGATTTAAAGTGAATCTAATGGATGACAGTTTATATTAAGTTTTTTTCAATCTTCTGTAGAATCAAAACTTGTCCAATGAATCATTTCTTATTTGCAACCATTTCATAGAGTGCAACCCTTTCTTGTGATTTCTTTTCTACAGGGTATAATCAGAATACGTTGTTTATCTGTGACTTTTCTTCACTTAAAAAAGTGTTCGAAAAGTATATGTGTAGAAAAAATAAATAAAACAACGAAAGGAAAATACTTTTGGTGAAAATTTTGCTTTGTTTTTATTTTTATTTTCCTTTTTCTTTTCTTTCGTTTTCGAGTTCAGCCAAAGGAATAGCAACTTTTTATTTTATTTTGTTGCTACACAAATTGCAAAGTTTATTTATTTATTTTTTTTTTGAAGATTTTTGTATTTTTGTCAAGTAGCAAGAGGCACTTGCGTGTGGCACGCTGGCACTGTGGCACGAATATAATTTGGATTTATATTATGCCAGCTGCAATGAAAGAGTCGTAAAAGATTCGTATACTACAAATTTTAAGTCCCATAAAGAATATATATATATATATATATATATATATATAAAAGAGAATTCATCTAGTGAAAATGCATTCAGTAATGAAATCAAACAGAAGTTTCAACTAAATAAAATATAAATTTTGCGCATTTTTTATTTGTTTCAGTGACTTTGTGGCATGCAACAATAAGTATAAAAAATACAAAAATAAATTAAATTATCATTATTACCAACTATAAACTAAAAGAAAACCCTTTGCTATGTCTGCAACTAAAACTGAAACTAGTTTCATTGAGGTCCTTAAACATGCCTCAAGTTGGCTTAAAGTCATATCCTTTGGCTGATGCCTCTTAGGGTTTTAATTAAGTGTGGTTTGACGTGCTTAAAGTGTTAAATTACGTGTCTAGAAATTATTTAAGATAAACTAAGTAGTTTAGTGCTTGTGCTAACTGACCTTTAGAGCAGAGGAAAATGCAGCATAGAAATTGAATTTTGTGGCAAATGTTAGAAAAGTTAACTAAAACTCGGCAAATTTCCTTTAATTTGGCAACATCCTTTTGCAAGTTTTCAAAAACTCAAACATAAATTTGGCTTTTAAAACTTGCTTTACTTACTAGTTACACTAACTACTATTTCAATATTAGACTCTATTTGTTAGTTAAAGACTAGTTCAACTCGCTTTGCTATAAAATGCTATTCGCAATGGAATTTGTTGAATTTCCTTCATAACATTTTATATATCTAAAGCAATTAGACGATTTTCCATTTAATCAGAAAATTTATTTTATTCTTTTATTTAATTAACTTGCCTAGTGAGTGGAATTTCAATAAAGTTAAAAAATTTCTCATATTTCCAGTAGAATTTTCTTTTTGTTTTTATATTTTTCCTATAAATTGAATTGAAAACTTTGCGCAAAAGTTGCCACACACTCACATTTAGATTCTGTTTACGTACACATGGTATGAGTACTCAAACTCATATTCATATTGTTGTACTCATACTCATATTCATAGACATACTCCATTGTGGCCAAGAGAGAGACGTAAACAAATTTGTTTTTTGACACTTCCTTGTTTACTTTGCCAATTAGTTTAGTGTAAATAGTTTTTAGTTGTAACTGAGGCATGCAACAACCAGACAAGTAATTATCCATTATAAGTGAAAACTGAAGAGTGAAAAGTGAAACTTATAGTCATTAGTCACTATTTACATGAAAAATCCTGTACAACTAACTTAACTAAGGGCAAAACAGATTTCATCTAATAACTAGTTAAATATGCTTGACGCCAACCCAGTGGACACAGCTGGTCGGGATTATTTATATGAAATGCTCAAGATAGAACATGAAAGTAAGGGCAAAAGCTTTATAAATGCGAAACAGACACAAAAGGGACAACAAAATGAATATATAAACAGCAAGCTGTAGTGTAATAAAATGTGATAAGCTAGAGAATATCCTGCAGGACCAAAAACAAGTTTTGAATTGACATGAAATATGCTTATAGAAAGCTTTCTATTATGCCCATATACCCTACTAAATATACTATGATGGAGCATAATAAAGTATAAATAAACAAACATTAGTTGACTTTGACTCTGAGCAGTTCTGGTTTGTTATTTCAAATTATTACTGTAGCTGCTTAAAGCTTTAATAACAATATTCTGTGGCCAGCTAAGCCTCGAATAAAGACCAGAAAGTTGCCAACAAAAGGCAAATTTTCATACAAATACAAAGGAATAGGCTTGTAGTATACACTACATATATATATATATATGTATATTTATATCTGTAGTATATAAATAATATGCAAATCTTTATTAAAAGTTTGAAATAGTTTCTGCTGCACACAAAATGCTGATACAAAGAGAGAACAATTATCTATAAAGTCATGGGATACTTTACAATTACAAATTGTACAAAGGATATATAGTTTTTATTTTAGTTTCCACTAGACCAACCAGTGATGTGTATGGGTGTATGTGTGTGGAGTATGGTGTGTGTTGGTTGTAGTGTGTGCACTGTGGCAATCAAATGAAGCCTTTGCCAATTCCATTTATATGCAGGCAATGTGTGAATAAGAAATCCAGACAGCACCTCAAGCACGTATCCAACTATACAATAAATACATAGGTACACACACACACACACACTTACATACATACATATACATGTACACATGTACACACAAATAGTAAGACACCCACACAATTGACAAAGAACTTGAGCTATGCATTGCTGCCTATAAATGGCAACTGACTGCATAGCATTGCTCACAACATAACATTTACGGTTACATTTACAGTTAGAGTAAAAGTAACACTTACAGTTATAGTAGCATATAGTAGAAGACACATTGACACAGTCATAAGGTTAGTGGCCAACTGAATTGGTAACTGTTTGAGCCTAACAAAATTACATATAAACAAAATTGCATTAGATTTTATGGAAGTTTTTCTCTTGCTTTTGTTGCTGTTCCTGTGAATCTAATGAGGACAATGGATATACCAACAATAATAACAACAACAATTTTTGCTGTATTGCTTTAGATAATAACTTTCCCTATACTAACAATGTTTTATATTTATTCTTATATTTGTTTTGTTTCTTTATTTCTGTTTAGGGTCTGTGCGTTGCCACTTTGTTCTGCTTCTTCAATGGCGAGGTGATTGCTCAAGTGAAGCGCAAATGGAGAACATTATGCTTTAGCAATAGGCCACGTACCAATTCCTATACAGCTACTCAGGTCTCGGTAAGATTTGTAATGAGCTTCAAATGCTTTTAACTAATATTGTTCAGCTTGGGTTACGGCGCGTAAAGGACATAGCGCACTGTGCAAAAGGCCTTATTTTGAGTTTGGGTTTTCAAGGATATGCAAGGATATACAGGATATAAAAGGACTTTAGTGGTAAAAATTACTATAATTTGGCTTAAATTAGCTCTAATTTTGCCAATTCTGGCCAAATTATAACTTTTTATACCTTTCAGGACTCGTAAGGACCCTTACTAACGTTTACCATCAAAAAAAAAAAAAAAAATTTTTTTAGTTGTAGCAATTTGCCAAGGGGTAACAACCAAAATTTTATAGTAGTTAGCCTGAGGTACATTCATGGTCAATATCTGCTATATATATAACAATATATATATGCATTATTTATATAGTATTTCGTTTGCTTTGTGTTGGAAATGTTACAGATTTCTGCTAGTTGGAGGTTATGTTGGTGGGGCGTATTAACTATTATTTTGGTTAACTCTTCTTCTATGCTATATTTTTTAAGCTTTGTGACTCGCTGTTAAAAAAAAACAAAAAAAACCAACAATAAGCAACAAGCAACAATTTTATAATGAACTTGCTTAAAGCGCCTCATCGGCTATATTCTGTTGGTCAGCATCTGTATTCATGCTGACAATAACAACACCTATTGCTAAAGCATAATGTTCTCCATTTGCGCTTCATTGACAATCCCTCGCCATTGAAGAAGCAGAACAAAGTGGCAACGCACAGACCCTAAAGAGAAATAAAGAAACAAAACAAATATAAGAATAAATATAAAACATTGTTAGTATAGGGAAAGTTATTATCTAAAGCAATACAGCAACAATTGTTGTTGTTATTATTGTTGGTATATCCATTGTCCTCATTAGATTCACAGGAACAGCAACAAAAGCAAGAGAAAAACTTCCATAAAATCTAATGCAATTTTGTTTCTATGTAATTTTGTTAGGCTCAAACAGTTACCAATTCAGTTGGCCACTAACCTTAGTTACTTTTACTCTAACTGTAAATGTAACCGTAAATGTTATGTTGTGAGAAATGCTATGCAGTCAGTTGCCATTTATAGGCAGCAATGCGTAGCTCAAGTTCTTTGTCAATTGTGTGGGTGTCTTACTATTTGTGTGTACATGTGTACATGTATATGTATGTATGTAAGTGTGTGTGTGTGTGTGTACCTATGTATTTATTGTATAGTTGGATACGTGCTTGAGGTGCTGTCTGGATTTCTTATTCACACATTGCCTGCATATAAATGGAATTGGCAAAGGCTTCATTTGATTGCCACAGTGCACACACTACAACCAACACACACCATACTCCACACACATACACCCATACACATCACTGGTTGGTCTAGTGGAAACTAAAATAAAAACTATATATCCTTTGTACAATTTGTAATTGTAAAGTATCCCATGACTTTATAGATAATTGTTCTCTCTTTGTATCAGCATTTTGTGTGCAGCAGAAACTATTTCAAACTTTTAATAAAGAGTTGCATATTATTTATATACTACAGATATAAATATACATATATATATATATATGTAGTGTATACTACAAGCCTATTCCTTTGTATTTGTATGAAAAAACCAGAACTGCTCAGAGTCAAAGTCAACTAATGTTTGTTTATTTATACTTTATTATGCTCCATCATAGTATATTTAGTAGGGTATATGGGCATAATAGAAAGCTTTCTATAAGCATATTTCATGTCAATTCAAAACTTGTTTTTGGTCCTGCAGGATATTCTCTAGCTTATCACATTTTATTACACTACAGCTTGCTGTTTATATATTCATTTTGTTGTCCCTTTTGTGTCTGTTTCGCATTTATAAAGCTTTTGCCCTTACTTTCATGTTCTATCTTGAGCATTTCATATAAATAATCCCGACCAGCTGTGTCCACTGGGTTGGCGTCAAGCATATTTAACTAGTTATTAGATGAAATCTGTTTTGCCCTTAGTTAAGTTAGTTGTACAGGATTTTTCATGTAAATAGTGACTAATGACTATAAGTTTCACTTTTCACTCTTCAGTTTTCACTTATAATGGATAATTACTTGTCTGGTTGTTGCATGCCTCAGTTACAACTAAAAACTATTTACACTAAACTAATTGGCAAAGTAAACAAGGAAGTGTCAAAAAACAAATTTGTTTACGTCTCTCTCTTGGCCACAATGGAGTATGTCTATGAATATGAGTATGAGTACAACAATATGAATATGAGTTTGAGTACTCATACCATGTGTACGTAAACAGAATCTAAATGTGAGTGTGTGGCAACTTTTGCGCAAAGTTTTCAATTCAATTTATAGGAAAAATATAAAAACAAAAAGAAAATTCTACTGGAAATATGAGAAATTTTTTAACTTTATTGAAATTCCACTCACTAGGCAAGTTAATTAAATAAAAGAATAAAATAAATTTTCTGATTAAATGGAAAATCGTCTAATTGCTTTAGATATATAAAATGTTATGAAGGAAATTCAACAAATTCCATTGCGAATAGCATTTTATAGCAAAGCGAGTTGAACTAGTCTTTAACTAACAAATAGAGTCTAATATTGAAATAGTAGTTAGTGTAACTAGTAAGTAAAGCAAGTTTTAAAAGCCAAATTTATGTTTGAGTTTTTGAAAACTTGCAAAAGGATGTTGCCAAATTAAAGGAAATTTGCCGAGTTTTAGTTAACTTTTCTAACATTTGCCACAAAATTCAATTTCTATGCTGCATTTTCCTCTGCTCTAAAGGTCAGTTAGCACAAGCACTAAACTACTTAGTTTATCTTAAATAATTTCTAGACACGTAATTTAACACTTTAAGCACGTCAAACCACACTTAATTAAAACCCTAAGAGGCATCAGCCAAAGGATATGACTTTAAGCCAACTTGAGGCATGTTTAAGGACCTCAATGAAACTAGTTTCAGTTTTAGTTGCAGACATAGCAAAGGGTTTTCTTTTAGTTTATAGTTGGTAATAATGATAATTTAATTTATTTTTGTATTTTTTATACTTATTGTTGCATGCCACAAAGTCACTGAAACAAATAAAAAATGCGCAAAATTTATATTTTATTTAGTTGAAACTTCTGTTTGATTTCATTACTGAATGCATTTTCACTAGATGAATTCTCTTTTATATATATATATATATATATATATATATATTCTTTATGGGACTTAAAATTTGTAGTATACGAATCTTTTACGACTCTTTCATTGCAGCTGGCATAATATAAATCCAAATTATATTCGTGCCACAGTGCCAGCGTGCCACACGCAAGTGCCTCTTGCTACTTGACAAAAATACAAAAATCTTCAAAAAAAAAATAAATAAATAAACTTTGCAATTTGTGTAGCAACAAAATAAAATAAAAAGTTGCTATTCCTTTGGCTGAACTCGAAAACGAAAGAAAAGAAAAAGGAAAATAAAAATAAAAACAAAGCAAAATTTTCACCAAAAGTATTTTCCTTTCGTTGTTTTATTTATTTTTTCTACACATATACTTTTCGAACACTTTTTTAAGTGAAGAAAAGTCACAGATAAACAACGTATTCTGATTATACCCTGTAGAAAAGAAATCACAAGAAAGGGTTGCACTCTATGAAATGGTTGCAAATAAGAAATGATTCATTGGACAAGTTTTGATTCTACAGAAGATTGAAAAAAACTTAATATAAACTGTGATCCATTAGGTTCACTTTAAATCATAAAAATAATCTCCGCTTAATCAGACCCTATGAATCCTGCATATTAATACAGCATATCCTATTTGCCACCCCAGAATTCTATTCAAATATGGACCGATATAGAAGCTATATTTTATCTATATACAATTCATAGCCTATAAAACAACCTAATTGTTGTCCTTACTATTTTTTGCTTTTATTCTGTGAGTGTTTTTATACCAAAGAAGTTTCCTTTCACGCTCAATATATAACTTGTAATTTGATCCACAATTGTTCCTGAATAACTATATATAAGTATATTAACTAAGCCTTAAATATCTAAGCTACTCATTTGTTAGTATTACTTAGTAATATCCTTCTACAGGATATGTTCAAGTTGAGCTCTTTAAGCCATACTTGATGGCTTCATGTTAGTTTGTAGTTGGTGTTAAAGGCTTGTAACAGTTATTCAAGTGCAGGTTACGACCACGCCCACAAGGCAGTCAAGTAAAAGACATGACAATTTAGATTTATATAAGCAACCGCAGACATTGGAATTTTGTAATTTTTGTGTGTTTTTTGTCCCCAGACAATTGTTGAACAGCTTTTTATAGTTATTTGCACTAAAGTAAAAGGAGCAGATAAAGGCGAGATGTGGCACGATTTGGTTTTTATAGTTTTTATGTCATCTTCTGCGTCCTTGCACGCGTTTTGCCTTTCTGTTGATTTTTTTTCTTTTTTTTTAAACTTTTATATCATGACGAGTAATTTTTGTTCTTTTTTTTTAGATATATATTTTACTGTGAATGCATTTCATGCTTGAGTTAGAGACAGACTTTATTTGTTTTGTACCAATTTAATATGTTGATGAAAATAACAGAGAAAATGCCAAAGTATATGATTGCATTAAGCATTAAGCATTTCTATATTGATTTTCCCCAACAGACATTGACCAGTTAACTGAATGTGATATGCCTGTAGCAGGCATGTGGTTAGCATTTTAATAACTTGGCCCTTGGCATGGGATCAATGGATGAGTTATAATAAACCAGCACTGAAATGACTTCATCTTATAAATTGAAGTATATTCTCTTATTCTTTATTATGCATTGGCCAAAATAAGCAAAATGATTGTATTTTTGTTATTTATTTTAGCCAATTATCTGTGCAAAAAAAAAAAGAGAACCACAAATACAAGCTGAGTATATTGCTATCTTGGCCCTTAGCAGCTGTGAAAATTTACATAACTAACAGCATAAAATGCTCAACCTGTGCAGCAACATAAAACAATATTAAAAGCAGAGCATTAACTGTAAACTGCCAGACTCTTAAATGCCCTACACTTGGTGGGAGAAGTAGATAGAGCCGTGAACAAATTATAGAAATAAATATGCTTAAGGATATTTTATAAGCTAATACAACCAGTTTTAAGTAATTGTACTGCAGGGTATTTAAGGCAACACGAGTAGAAAGGAGAGTACAAAAAAATTACTTACTTGAAATGAGGCCGTAAAGGCTGAGATGACTTGGTATGTATTCTCCCAGGGATGTTCGGGGCCAGGACGAAATGGTGTTAGCATATACTGTAGGCCAAGTAGGGGCACCAGCAGCAACGTTGCGCTGTGTGGAATAAAAAAATGAGAGTATGAGAGGATGAGTTATGGTTTGGCATTGTTTTACCCATACTTAGGTGTATGTACTATAATAATTTGTTGTCGACGAGCGTATTAAAATGCAAGTCAACGCGGCGTATGCGTAATTTAAAATGTAAAATGAGGCAAACTTTTTAAACACAACACAAAAAAAAGAGCAAAGCTTAGCCAAGTGAAACGATACGAAACGATTCAAATAAGACAAAAAAAAATTAAAATAAAAACCGTACAAAACAACCTTATTACGCATACGCCCCGCGGGCTAGCACTTCAACAGAGCCTTTTGTTTGGCCGAACGCTATATATGCCGACCCAAATTATTATTATTATTATTATTGAATTGAAGTAAAAGTTACTTTTTTCTTGCTTTATTATTATTGTTGTTAACTTGGCTTCAGTTTTTTGTGCTTTTTTTATTTGATGCCAAAAGAACTTACCGAAACGCCTGAAGCACGGTGCGCGAGGGTCCGCAGCTGCCCTGAATGCTGGCCGGAGCGTTTAACTTAAGCAAAACAACACGTACAATGTTGCAGAGGAACAATAAATTCAAGAATATTGAAATGCAAACGGGCACAATCAGAATGTAGTTAAAATCTGTCTCATTCATCCAACAGCTGTAGAAAACATAGAGAGAGAAAGTTAGAGAGAGAAAGAGAACAAGAAAATGTTAGTTAATGAATTAAAAACTAGATACATGCAGCAACTGTATGTGTGTGTGTGTCTCTAACAACAATCTATTTAAACACACACACACACACACACATACATATACAGCCTGACGATACATGTCAATATTATGTACTCACTGTTGATTTTGCTCCTTGCTGCCACTGAGCCCGCGTGCCAGCCCATAGATGCAGATAACAATGGCCGGTGAACACCAGCCGAAGGCTATCAGCCATTTGACCAGTTTCTTTTCTGAAATGAAAGCCGCCACCAACACTGTATGCAGATAGAATCCTTCGCATAACATCCATGAGTAGTTCGTTAACAGGAAATAGTGTAGTATGATATGCAATGCCACACAGTAGCCCTGTAAGCATTATGACACTTCATATAGTAGCTATACTGTACTGTAGCTGTACTGTACTACGATGACAATGTTGCCAACAATATTTACTTACCGGACTCAGTTGCAATAGTTCAGCATTGGGTATTACCACCAGGTACCAAATGAGCCAAAGCGAATTATTTGCAGCAAAGGAGCTGAACAGATTCATGTGGAGCGTGATGCGGGCACATTTAAGTGATCTGTGGCATAAAAAAAGCAGAATAAATTTTATTTTTATAGGTACGTGAAATTGCTTTGTGCATAGGATTAAGTGTGCGTGTGTGTGTGTATGTGTGTATAAGTTTGTTATATCTGCAAATGTTATTTTAAACGAAAATTCGTTTATTTGTTAACACACAATTCACACGTATTTGCATTTCACACACGAATACCTTACAAACAGAGAGAGATAGTGTTAGATAGAGAGGGATATATAGGATTTGGGAATTCCATAGGATAAGTAGCAAGAGTATACAAAAAAATAGCTCAACTCAATGTCAACCCTGACCGCACGTGTACACAACGTTGATTTACTCATGTTTTCATATTGTGGTTGTTGTTGCATTTGTCAAATTTTGGCAGGCATCATGCAACATGCAGCAAGCAGCTTGCTGCATATTAATGAATTCCCGTAGAGTCTGTGCAAATTAATGCATGTCATGCATATTGAGCAGCGACCTGCAGCAGTATCCTAGTCTCTGTGCTCAAACTGATGATCTTTTTTTACGGATTTGCTACAAGCTGCGGCAGAGTTGTGTTCATAAGTTGCAAATAGAGTACGAAGTTATCAAATGTACTACAAGTTTTCATTTCCTGTTTAACTATTTACATCAACTAAGCTGCAAGGACTTAAAGCTATTTTCAAACATGTGAAAGTAGCTATCAGTTCCCTAGAGCAAAATGGTAGATGCTCCCCTTGAAAGAATTGCACATTTTGGTAGTAGCTTTAAGCCAAAAGTTAAATAAAGTCCTTTTGATCTATTGCTTTTGGTCACATTTCTGCTTTGCAAAATGAAAAATGAAACAATTTCCATGCCGCTTGACTTTTTGTCCTTGATTTGTTCTCTAAATTGGCAATTGTTTAAATTTGTTTTTGTTTCTAACTTTATCAAAGTTTCGTCTCTTTTTTCTATTTGTTGCAAAGCGGATAAACGTTGAGAATTGTTAAACTTTTATCCAAATCTAAAATTGGTTTCTCTTTTTATTGATTGATATATTTTACACTAAGCCTTGGCAAATATTTTTTTCTACTTTCTTATGCTTAGCGAAGTGTTTATTCAATTCAATTTTATTTTATTTAATTTGTTTTTTTCATTTTCTTATTCTTTTACTTTTTAATTTTCTTTTTCTTTTATAAAAAATACTGTGAAAAATATCTGAAATATTTTCTATTTAACTTTCGCAAGCAATTTAAAATGGTTTCTGTCAGACTGTCTAACGTTTTGGATGTTTCAGTGGCTATAAGTGTGTGTGTGTGTGAGTGTGTTGATAATAAACACGTTAAGAGCACTAATTGTGCTGCAGACAAGTGGAAATTAATCGATATCCTGCATCAAGTACACACAAGCAAGCTAATACCCAGTTGTCGTTTGTCTGCAGGAAGGCTAAGAGAGCAAATATTTTCTCATTTCCGGCGTGAAGTGTGTCGGATTAAAGTGAATAAAACCGCGTTGAGAGCTGTATGTGTATGTTTGTATGTGTGTGTGTAAGTCAGTGAGGTTTACCAGTTGATTAAAGGGCATTGTCAGTTTTATTTAACAATAAAATTTGGCGCCAAGCGCACAGCGGTCATAACACCAAATGGCAAATGAAGCTCATTAGTTCTGAGTGGTTATCCATGTGAGACTCTAGCCAATTTGACAAGGACATAAGATGGATGAGAGTCAAAAAGGTACTTGGTATCAAATGAGAATTGCACACCTAATTATAGAAATGAATTGAGTAGAGAAGAGCACTTACTTGAAATAACCCAATATGGCCAAGGATAAGAGTATGGCCAGCAAAGATATGCCATAGCCAACCTCATAGATCAAGCTGACATTGTGATTCCACTGAAATAAAAACAGCAAAAGTTATTGGAAAATGTTCTAAATATATATATTGATTTAACTTACCGCTAAATCATCTAAATTAACGCAGGTTGTGTAATTTGACCAGGTTCGATTGGTCAAAGGATGTTTAAACCATTCAGCATCATTGCCGCACTCCTTGTGTGCATATCCTGTAATATAATGCAAATAAATTACAATTTTTGATTTCATTTTAATAGTTTGAACTATAAAAAGGCCTTTTGGCTTTAAATTTTAATTAGTTTTATAATTATCAATATAACTATTTACAATTTTTATTAGCTGCATACACTAGAACCCTGATTAAGTATACGCCATGTCTACCGTATTGACCGCAACTAATTGATATATACACAAAAAAAAAAGGTTTGTCAGACATATTTCATATGATGCGTTAATTAAACTATGTTGAAATTAAGTTAATTTTAATGAAATTTGTCTATACTCTATGCTACATACTTATATGTTCATAACTTTTGGCCTCTTAAGTGCTTAAATAGCGGCATCAAACTTGTTGAAGCAACTGTTGTCAGGCAATTTTGTGGCAACTCCTTAGAGATTGAGAAGTTTCGATATGTATTTTGTTGTGGGTGTGTTTTACAGGTAGGTTTTGTAGTTGTTGTTTAGCCATGTGTCACGTTTTTTCTGTTGTTGTTATATGTTGTTTTTTCTAACTGTTTTTTTTTTGCACGCCTTTTTATCGCTAGTTGGCACGCAGCGTCGAAAAATCACGTATACGTAGTGTATGTCAGATAAGGAGACAGTAGAAGAAAAACTGTTTTAATGCAATAGCTGTTGCTGTTGCTTTTACCGCTGCTGTTGCTGTTGCCAACTGTATGCTTGGTGCCCTCGTTGCTATTGCTGGTACTGCTTGGAGTTGGGAACATCAACCACATCCGCCAAACGGAAGTGCCATAAAAGTTAATGGCGGCGCAGTGCAAAGCACATAATCTTGTACAAGCTGGCGACCCCGAGGCGTTGCCTCAAGCCACAACCCAAAACATATATACACCCACACACACACACACACATACACACACACACACACATAGAGGGAGTAAGCTGAGCCATATAATAGTCATAAGCCAAATGTAGTGAAAGCAACATTTGCACACTTGCTACACATACAAAGCGAGGCGACTAAGTTGCCACAGTTTTTGGGCACAAATAAAACAGAAAACAAAAAAGTCAGTCAACTTTTGCCTATTCACGTGACGTCGTCTCGTTGCGTCTCATTGCCTACTCTCCACAATAGCCTAATGCCTTGTTGCTGCTTCGTTGTAAAGGCATGGCATAGCCTCGATTAATGCAAATTGACATGGTAGATGATTTATGTCAATAGCCAAAGAGAAACAACAACAACAACAACAACAACAACAAAAACTAAACTAAACCACAAAACATTTATACACCTAATTAACATTATATCATTTCTACAGCTAGCTAGCTTACATCCTCCCTTTCCTCGCTCTCTCACTCTCTATCTTTCTTTCTCTTTTACCTTTAATTTGTTTATTATTTCCCTTGCTTACAATTGTTTGTTTTGAAAGCAATTTTCTGTTGCATAAATCATTTTTATTTTACGTTTTGTTCAGCAGCCAAAAGTCACCCACTAAACTCAGTTTGATTAATTCCTATTTATATATAAATATATATATATATATATATATACAAATTCTGACTAAACATGTTAATTATGCTTGGCTTTTAACTAGTTTAAAAGTTAAAAAGCTTGTGGGTTTGTTGTTGAGTTTTGTCTGTTGCTGAAAGCTCACATAAATAATTTTTGTTTAAATGTTTAATTTTCATTTTAGTTGCCAGCGGTAATTAAGCGTTAGCAGCTTCTTAATTGTTAAATAAATTATGTGTTAAAAGTTTAGCTACGCCGCAGTTCAACTACATCAAAATAAACTTTAAATGTTTTTAGAGCTATTTTAAACATTTAATTTACAGTTTTGTGGATTATATAATATTCCATAGATGTTGCACATTATTCACTCAAACGCCACTAATTGGTTCCATTTCGATCAAAGCTCATTACTCAAAAGGCCAATGGCGTATTTGTTGGAGATTGAGCCAAGATTAAAGACCAAATTGCTTTGTGCTAATCAGTCAGCATTAGGTTTATATGAAAGGGCTTTAATAGAATTTGGTTTGAACTGCTTTAAGCTTGACAATATTTCACATTTTTAATGCTGCAAAGGAAAAGCTTATTGAAACAATGGCCAAATGTATCAATGATTGATTAAAAAGTCGATGCGAATTTCAATTCCTTTACATATTCTACCCACAACTTTTGAGCTACAGCTTAAGCCCAACTTCAATTCAAACCCAGCTACAATTCATTCATTCCATAACTATCTTAAACTAACACTTAAAGCCTATAACATTTGGTTATAGCCCACATTTAAGTTTCCTATATCATTTACACTTTAAGCCTATTACAACTCAGCCCTAAAATTTGTATTGCTTACAAAATTTTCTGCTCAATTTCCATGTCATGTGGCAGACAGGTTTGAAGCATGCTTCACCTATTGATTTCAAGCACTCAAAAACAAACCACAAAAGAATTTTCGTTTCTTTTTTTTTTGGATATGTTCATTGGGGCACACTCGACTCACAAATATGTACATATTTATGCTGAAAACTGTATGAAAAAGCAACGTTAACAGCTGCAGGGCACATAATATTTACCCAGAAATATACACTGTGTGAGGGAATGTGTGGTTGTGCTTGTATCTTAAATCAAAATTATTATAAAACAAGTCATCAATAGACTTCATTTTTAATATATATAAAAAAATCCCTCACAGAATTTGTCTGAAATCCTTCAATCCAACCTACAAACAACTCCCGAGTGACGCCTACAGGAACGGATGCAGCCAATTAGAAAGCCACCTGTGTATTACTATATATGTATATATGTGTGTGTGTATTGCCTGTGGCATTGGTTCTATATAAATGTAAAGCTTCATTAGCTTTTTCGCCTTTGCCTTTCGTATATGTTGTTGTAGAATATTACAACATTTCCGTTTCCGTTGTAATTTTGTGCCTGTCATTTGAATGCGTCGCTTGTTTTTGATATAAATACATTTCTTTTTTGTTATTTTTGTATTTTTGTTGTCAAGTGCAGAAAAGGGGACCCTAAATTGACCCAAGGGTCAGCAAACAAGGGCGGATGTTGCCTGTTGGAATTCAATAAACAAATAAATTGTAGCACTTACTTGCCGGATCAAAGCCAGTTATAAAATCAGGGCACAGTTCGTAGGCGGATGTGCCTGCAGCAGTATCGGGCCAACAGAGCCAACCATCAAACGTGCCAGCACAATAGGGGCCTTGCAATAGAAGATAAGGATTTGGTTTAATTTAATTATTCATGCAACAAAATAGAAATAGAAATTGCACTCTGTAAATTTCACTTACCTGTTATCTGATGACTGCTATTTAAACGTTCATTGCATGCAGCACGTAAAGCATCGAAATCTGGTCCGTTTTCGGCAGCAATATTGCTGGCAGCAGCAGCAATAGTGTTGCTGGTGCTACTGATGTTGCTGGTAGTGGTGCTGCTGCTGTTTTGCTCAGCCATCGTTTAAATGCGGCTGCGGCATTCAAAAAAGTTTTGTTATGCTGAAAACGAGGCAAAAATATTGCAATTAGTTTCTGTTTTGGCTACCAACTTACTGGCTTTTAATTTGTTGGCTAACGAAATGGCTTTTAGAAAACGATTAAATCTAGGCAATGTTTATGCGCATACTTTCCCATACTCTATTTTATTTCTTTTCATATTCACACAGCTGTTGCAAATACGTATGTGTGGTTGTATATGTGTGAGGGAATAAATGCCATTTCTACTTCATTGCTTGCGTGCATATTTTTGTGTTTTACAGTTCGTTTGAGCAGCAATTTAATTGGTTTTGTGGGCATCTCTCACCCATTGTTGATTTTATTGTATCTGTGTATGCGTGTGTGTGTGTGTGTGTGTGGGTGTTCATGTGTGATTGTATGTGGACAAATTATTCATTTATTTTGTTAATTTAATGAGTTTTCCTTTTCTGCTGTGGGTAAAGCAATTAAACGCGAGCAACTAAAAGTATGCAACGATTTTTACGCGACTTGATTTTAAATTTATTCAAGTTTAATTATAAAATAATGCGACGGCTTTTGAATTATTTAAGCTTCTATTAATAAAGAGATTTAATAAACACGTTACATGAATGAATAAATACTTTAATTCAGTTTAAAACAGACACTACAACAATTAGTTATACAAATCTGTGCATAGTTCTGCATTATGCTTAAGACTTTCATATAAAGAAATTGCTCGAATGCATACAAATTCCTTAAACTATGCTAAATAGCATGTTACAATCAAATTGTCTGTTTCTGCATTCTATGTAAAATTTTCCCATGCAGCTTAGAAACTTGCAAATAAGTTCATACAAAGTCAGATTGACAGCTACACGCAGCTTACACATACACATCATACAAGCAGCCACAAATACACCACTAAAAGACACATACACACACACACACACAGCAACCCATAGATAGACAGTTGGATTCAGTTGATGGGTGCATAGTGCTGTGCAAATACTCGTAGCACACTTGTTCCTATCGAATAGTCGCTTAGGATGCGGAATGCATTCAGTTGGAAGCTGGAAAGCAGCCCAAAACCAAAAAGCAAATCGATGGCCGCAGTAGTCAACAGACAGCTGCATGCTTTACCATTTGGCTAGCAGCGCTAAAACCACAGATAGATACATATAGAGAGAATTTAAAACAAGCGAAAAGGAAGAGCAACGGCAAAAGGGATGCATAATCCTGTGAGGACTGCCATAAGCGGAATGAGCTTGAAGATAGACACACACACTTAACCAGGTACAACATTCTGGCTCGAAGTGGGTCTGCTCTAAAACAACAGCACACATGAATTCACCAACACTCATACACTCAGATAAACAAACACACACACACACACTTAGAGAAATGGCTGGAATGTTGTAATCTTATCATTTAGGCAAATTGCAGCTTGCACTTAACAAAACTGCGGCAAATGCATAAAACCATTGCATGAAGAAGGCAAATAAATGGCTGCAAGTGTTTAACCAGAGAATGGGTTGGATTGATATATGGTTGGGTGGTGCTCTTTATAGTGCTATGGTGGTTTGTATACATAACACTATAAACGTTTTATGACAATATCAACAACACTTACTGCCGTGTTGTTGTTGTTGTTGGGCTTCCTGTTGTTGTGATAACGATTAAAATTCATGTTTATACATTTATTAAGCATTTGTCAGAAGCCAAATACGTTGTTAGTCAAACTGGGGCGGGGTTTAAGCCGATGATTACTTGCTCATAAATTTGCTGGCAATTTTTGTGTGACATGTTTAATATCAAGCCAGGGACCACTTAATGATGACTCTATAACGATGAGGTGACATTTTTGGCTCATAAAAAAAGGAAAGCCAAACCACTTTTAACCAAGTCTAGTTAAAACGCAACAAGGCTGATGTAACATTGACATTGTGGCCTATTGAAGTGCTATCCATATTGAGCACCTTCAATATATATATAAATATATATGAACGTTTAAAACATACGTTAAAGTGCGTGTACAAATAATATAGCACAGTTTTAAGAGCTCTTAGCGTTCAATGCAACCAATATTTGGCACTTTGCGTACATTTATAGGGCCTCAGCGTACTGTGATAATAAAAATATTTTTACGAGTGCGCAGAGGGCGTGCAATAGCGAATGTTTTTCCCAATAACAGAAATTAGCAATAAAAAAATAAGAGAAAATAGAAGAAAGCCTAACAAAATGGGCGTAACACTCATCAACGTGCAACACAATTTTGGGACTCAAGCGTAAATTGAAGAAGTGTGTACTATGTATGTATGTATGTTTGTGTGTAGATGTTTGTGTGTGTGTTAGAAAGTTCAATAAAACTGGCAAAGTCGATATAAAAACAGAAAATGTACGAGTTTCTCGACTTACAGTTTTATTTCTATGTGTTTGTGCGCATAGTGAAAATCATTTGAAAAAAAAATAAGAAAATGAAAAAAAAAAAAAAAATCGTGAAAAATCGCAGAACATATTAAAAACGTAGCCAGGCGCATGAAAATGCTTTTGGCTTTCCGTATAAAATGAAATATAAAGGAAAAAAAAACTTTGATTTTTCCCACAACGAACATCTTTGACAGGTCGAGCCCCACGTGACGTATGTGTAATGAAACTGGCACAGAAAACAAGTACACGCACACATAAACATAGGTGTGTGTATGTGTGTGTACTTTGAGTTATTTCCAATTCGTTTGCTGTCAAAACTTTCAACATCTATGTATAGTTTATAGCATATCTTTCAAGAGTTTTCATTTAAAAGTAAATCAATTTTATTTCTGATTTATTAAACGTATAAATCATATCACACACACACACATACCACACTAATACACATGAAAACCCCTAGAATTTTTACCAATGATTTATGTATAAAAATACCAAAAAAAATATATTCCAAACTATTATTATACGATTCATTTAATGCTTTTAAATGAATCATTATTCATGTTCATATCCCACAATAATTTTGGCCCTGAACTAAACTAAACAATTCATTTGAGCTCTTTGTGTGTGCTTCTACCACTTCGTTTTGAGCTTAAAACGCATTAACGGTATTGTCAACATATGGATTTATATACAAACAAACAACAAGCACAAATATTATATCAATCTCTTTGTTTACATACAAAGTACATAAAACCTATATTGAATTGGTCAATTGCAGTAGATTAAATCAATCCAATCATAAATAAATGCAGATTGAAAATGCAAAACTTGTGTGCAGTAAAAACAATGAGAGAATGTTAACAAGCATTATAAAAATAGTAGCAAATGTTGTAAGCGAGTAAAAGAGAAGATGAGATTACTTTCTATCTAAGAAATGCAGCACAAAGATATTACCATAATCAATATGTATATAGTAAGAGCTGCAGCAGAGAGAGAGAGAGAGAGTAAACTGAGTGAGAAACAATCTGCAGTAAGTCAGTTTTTAAACTGTTTAAGTTAACGTATTAAAACATTTTTTTTTCTGTGTAAACCTTTTGTGCAGTAACTTGAACTTTTTGCTTTGAAATTTAAACTCAAAATATAATTCTTATCAAATCAAACACACAAAAGGAAACTGAATACATAAATATATCAAGCATACATTACGCATACGCCCCATTGCACACACAATACACAGCGGAAACATATATATGAAAAATGTGTACTTCTTTCATATCTAACAAACCATATATCATAAATATACACACACACATAGACAACAACAACAACAACCATTTAAATGTGATTACACATAACTTTAAGTGACAGCTGCTATGGTAACCAACGGATAACTGCGCGCTGATTTATATAGATATATATATACTTGATATATTTGAAGATTTGAAGTGCTGACGCAAGCATAGTCATACATCAAATAAAAACGTACAGTAAATATGAAATAGCTGTAAACTTATAGTCGAATGCTGCAACTCAATGTCACAGCATATGGCATGCGCTTAAGGCTTATGGCCTTAGGGCAAAAGGGATGCAAGGGAGTAAGGCAGGATATGGATGTATCTTGCTGCAACTTAATAGCTGAAGGCACTTTATTTATTTAGCACATGTTTTTTTTCGGTCTTTTGTCTTTTGTTTCTTTTGCGGTTTCCCTTTTGGCGACTGGTTAAACGTTGAACGCAAAAAATGTAAATGGAATAATTTATAAGGCACAGAGGAAGGTGCCTAAGCACAATTAAGTAAACCAGGCAGCAGTTTGTCCGGGTTAAAGGTCGAAGCGTAATAGCAACTGATGAAGGCAAAAATTAAAAAATTGTTAAAAAAAAAAAGCTTGTTGAAATGTTTTTGCAATGTTGAAAAGGATGTGGCAAGCAACGGACAGTATGCAGGCAGGCTTGTGGTTTACTTTGTGCCACATTCTCGCTTTGCTTGCACGTTCACTGTCACATTTTGCAACCATTTTCTTACTTGCTGCGTACCATTGCCTACGGTCAGAGTGAAGGAGAATTTTTTTTCATGAACTACGTGCCGCTCTTTGTTGTGCCACAGCAAATTGCTTGGTATGAAGCTGCACTGCAGGCCAGGGCATTGTTACGCATACGCAACGTTGACTGGGCCAGGCACAAGGTTCATTGCTTCTCACTTAACTAACCGACACTAACATATCTTGGCTCTTGATGTTTTGGTTGGTTTCATTTTTTAAATGAAATACGTGCCACACGTGTTAAATGCGGCTTTTACCTACAGTTTTTTTGTTAGCCTGGCCAACAATTATTAAGAAATTTGCATATTCTCGTATGTTGCCGCAAAACAACTTGGCAACTTGTTAAGCTCGTGTGTGTTTATATATCTGTATCTCTGTGTGTCTATGTATGTATGTGTGTGTGTGTTAGCTGTTTGTTCATTTTAATTGTCTCGCGCCTGTTACATAAAGTCAAGCGACAGATACAAAATGCAGAGCAGCTGTTAAAAAATGTTTGTCCTACTCAAAAGCCACATCACAACCATAATATCCTTTTCAAAGTGCCTCAATGACAGTCTCTCTGTCTGTATGTGCATATGTGTGTGTATGCCACAGGCTCAAACCACTTACGTTTTATTTATAAAGTATAAGTATAAAGTTTGCCAACAGTATTGTGCTAAAGGTACTTTGATAACCATCAACTTTTGTTTGTTTTTTTTTTGTTTCTTTCATTCTTTCATTTTGTTTGTTTTGTTTTGTTTTTTCTTACGCCTAGATAAAGTTAAGACCTACCAAATCCACAAACGGCTCAACTTAAGCACTGGCAAACAGGCTTAAAAAAAAATATACGAAAATGTTTAAAAAACAAATACGCAATGTGTTGCCATTAGTTTGCTACCAATTTGCACAGTTGCTAAAAGAGATTTATATATATTGGTAAAAGAATTTGGCTTAAAATTTCGAAATTTGTATTGAATGCTGCGGATTGGTATTCAATCTAATGCATTGACACTTCCGTTTCATGTCTAAATAAAGCATAGTAAATAATGTTGGATACACTTTAGACATGGCTAAAACACAGATATACAGCAGTTAGTCCTTTTGGTAAAGGAAGCCAAAAGCCATCAGCAATTTTCCGCACGTTTTGTTCAGTTTTTGTTTTAAGCAAAAACCCGAAAAAATGCTTTTAAAATTGACTTGACGTCGATTTAGGATATACAGAGAGAAATATATATATATATGTGTTTATGTGTGTGCTTGTGTGGGTGTAGAAAGCATACACAAACATTAACTGAACCATACACAAACACAAACCCCCACACACATTATATACACTTGACTGTGACCCTCAAGCAGCTACTCAAAACCCCGTTTAATGTTGTTGAAAAGCGTTTTGATTTTCATATTTGACTTCATTTCATTTGCCTTTTGCAATTTTCTTTTTGCTTTTTTTTTTGAGAGACAATTGTTGCTCAATTCATATGGTAATACATTTCATGTTGTTGTTGTTGTTATTGTTGTTTTTGTGTCGCAAGACCTGACAGAGAGAGGCTACTGAGAGACTGAGGGCGATGTCGCTTGCTCTGCATAATGAAGTGTTATGGCCTCAATAGCTGAACAATAGCAACAGCCCCACAGCTTCTTCTTCCATAATTCTCAATAATTTTGGCTCCCCCTTTCTTATGCTCTCTCTGTCTGTACCCAGGGGAGTACTCTTGAGGCGCCTAATACTTATACATTTCCTTTCTAGATTCTACAACGAGTACAATGAAAAGTTAAATAAAGTGCAAAAGTTTAGGCATTGTCCAGCATTTTATTTACTTGTTGCCTCAATTTTTTTTTTCCTTTCCTTTTTTTATTTGAATTTCAATTTGTTTATGTGATTTATGGGAATTTAATTTGCTTTAAATTTCTGTTACAAACTCTTAAAGCTAATTTATGCTTTACTTTATCTATGAGTTAAGTGACAACTGTGAATATATTTCAATTCGTAAAAGTATTTCCATAATTTTATATAAACAAAAGTTTTAAAGAATTTTCAGTTGATTCAAAATTTAATAGGTTTACTGTACTTTTAGTTAAGTAATTTAACTATCCAATGACGAAGCGTTGGAAAATTTAAAGTTTTCCATTTAATTGCTTTTATGTTGGTGAAAAGAGAAAAAAAAAGTTTTAATTAAAAGTTCATAGTTTCACAATGAAAATTGAATCGCCTTCGTTTTACCAAGTATAAAAGAAAAATTATAAAAATAAATAAAAGACATCAATAATGAAAAACCATCTTGTTGCACATATAGTTGCAACATAATGGCTCAAAAATTAATTACAACCATTGCAGTAGATACTAAAGTATCAGCTATAGAATCAGTTAAAGCACAATACGTGCCACAACTGTGGCAAGTTTTTGCCACAGTTATTTGGCTTAAGCTCCCAGTGTCCAGCTCAAAGTTCTTGGTAATACTATTAGCCACAAAGCCACAACTAACTGTTGCAAGTAGCTAATGAACTTGTGCTTATTTGGCTAAATTAATTCTGTTTTGTGTGTTTAATCTAATTTTGATCCTTTTTATACCCTGTCAAGCATGGGAATACTTGCAAAAAGACTTTCCCCTAGTTAGCAAATGTATCCTCTGCAAATATGTACCTTTTTAGCATAGGTACATATGTGTGTGTCTTCGCTAAATGTACCCAAATTTACGAGCAATTATTTAACAGCAAACGATTTGGTTTGCCATTTGAAGCAGCTAAGGAAGCTGAAGTAGCAACAGTTGGGGGAGAAAGTAGAAGGAGAGGAACTACAACTATATATATGTACTTAAATAATCGATATATATATATATATATCGATATAAGCCTAGTTAACACTACTTAAGCTGCTGCTAGTATCGATTGGCTATAACTAAGCAATAATATTAGGTGCAAAAACACTTGCTGCTTATTTAGTTGCAGCTCTTAAAGTGTAATTTTATTAGCCTAAACTTTTTTACAGGGTATCTTTTAGTTAATAAATCAATCAATCTTTGTCTGAGAAGTTTTCAACTTTCACTTTTTGTTTGAAGAACTTTTCCTTGCGCACATTTAATTAGTAACTGTGCTTGACAACAACATGAGCATAAATCTGAGCACTATAGCCAACACATTACATATGTATGAGATGTATGTGAGTATATGTGTGTTTATGTATGTGTGTGTGCGTGTATAACACAAATGTATCTGTCGGATAGAATCACAAGCTCATTACAAGACTTGTATACATTATACGCTTGCTCTGCTATATCTCTTACAATATGTATAGCTGAGTGTGTGTGTGTGTGTGTGTATGTATGTGTATGTGTGTGTCTGCGCCTGTGTATGCCCTAAACCAGTTGTCCAGCGTGTGGAACGCTTATTGTATTCTGCCTTGGCATTTGGTTTATTTTTATCTGATTTGCCTTTTGGCTTGTGGCTTTTGGCTTGTGGCCGCTTGCCAACAGAATTTCAGTTTGAGTTTCTTTTGTGCCTTGAACCCCTTGTTTGGGGCGTATTTGTGTTATCTATATGTAAGATACATTCTGATATATATACTGATTGCACAACTGGTTGCCAATTAAAATGACGCTTGGCGGTTTTACTAAAAGATTTCCTACAGTTGCCGCAACTCGCTGCACTTAATTCAATAATAATAAATGGGAAGCATTGGTTGTACCAGCAGCAGGGGGGCAGATGCTTGTGGGTGTTTTTGATTAGAAGAAGAAGAAGCATTAAACTATACGCTTGAGAGTATTATATAATTGAGTTAATGCCCTCTTATATATGTCAAAAATTTTCACTATTTCCCAGACTAAGCACTATATGAAGCTTGTTTTAGTTAAGCAAAAAACAAAAGATAAAATTTTATTTGCTATTTTTCTTCTTTCTTTCCTATTGGTTTTTCTTTATGCACTGCATAATTTAGCATATTTCATGTTGCATGCAACGGATGAGGAAGGCATGCAAGCATGCATGCATGCAACAAAGCACTTAACTAGGTTAACGATATGCCAGCCACATTTGTCGAAATGAATAACAAAATTTTTTGATTGGTTTCCCATTTTTCTATTTTGCATTTTTGCTCAACTTTGACTTAATAAAGAGACGCTTTGGTCAGTTTCTATGGCAAAATTCAAATCAAATATTGTTTATAAGGAAAAGGATATAGATTTAACATAAGTATTGCTCCACACTACATATACTCTATATGGAAATATCCTTATGCAAAGTTACAAGGAAGAAAGAGCAATAAGTTTTTATTGTTGAACTCAATTGAACAACCACAGTATATAGGGCACAATATATGATCACATTGATATATAAAACTTGCTCTGACATCACATATATATATATATATATAGTAAATATATAAATATATATATTCTTGGCTTAAGTTACAGTTAGTTATTGCTGCTTCACTGAGCATTTCTGTAGTGTTTAAGCCCTTTTTAATAACATTTTGCAGCAGCAAGCGGCAAGCTTTTCGCATTAACCAATAGATTACTTAACAAAGTTAAGTTAAATTAAGTAATTATTAATTATGCCTTATTTCTGCTTATAAATAGTTATACCTATGTACTAAATCAATGAAGTAAACTTTAGTTTGAGTACTAAAAGTACATCTTGAATATTAAAGAAATGCTTTTAAATTGAAGATTTTCGTACCTTCACTTGAACGCAATTCACACTAAATCGCCTTAGAGGCTTCTAAAGGGTTTTCCACAAAATTAAAAGGAAGTGTAAGAACAAGAGGATGTTAAGCCCTTACGGTGAATGCTCACCCCTTTGCCATTGAGGCTGTATCCTTGGTAGAATAGTAGGAGGTAGAAGACAGAATAAGAGCAGCAGGCGGCAGGCGCGAAAAAGGCAACATTCCAGGATGAAATTCAGACAGTGAATTATGTCAATGTTTAAGGCTTTTGCTATGCCACTCACACCCTCTCCCTCACCTTCACACTCTCTTCCCCTCACTGGGCTTTATCTAGGTATGCTTAAGTGTGAGGCATCTTAATTACCTGCAATATTGCAGGCCACAAAAAAAGGCGAAAACAGTCCAAAACGAAAAGGCAAACAAAAGGCACTGAGGCAGCAACAACACTGACAAAACAACAACAAGAGCAACAACTTCAATTAAGCGTTTTAATTTCAGTGGTCGACAACCGTTGCCATAGTCCTTTTTTGTATACTGTCTGGTAAAAGGATATACTTAATTCATTTTTTTCTTTTTGTTTTTTTTATCTTGTTTTTCTACTTTCCGTTGCTTATTTTAACTCTTTTCTGTTACACTCGTGTTGCCACATTTATATACACCAGAAAAAAATATATACTTGCAATAATTTAACATAAATTATGCAGACAGGATATACATACAGGATACCAGCCAGCATATATATGCATATACATTACATTACAGTCAGTGCTCTTTATGCATATCTGATCATTTGGCTAACAAAACTTCTGCAAGGATTTTAATTAAAAAAAGTCAAATTCACTTTGATTAAACGCCCAAAGGAACAAGTCTAAAATCAAGTTGGCCAAGTTATGTTTAGGCACGAATATCAAACAATTTTTGGCTAAAAGAAAGCACAAGAAGAAAAAAACTAAAATAACTTGTAGCAAACACGAGAAGCCAATACACATAACGTGTACTAGCGTGGCTAACAAAGCAAATGGCAGACAATTTGCTATAAATAACACAAGTAAACAGCGTTAGGATTTGATTGCCTTTCCGTTGTAGTAGAGGCAAATCGAGTGGATATCAATATCCTTAGACACAACCAAACCTAGTGCCAGTCGTAGTCCTACTCCCAGTCCCAGAGCAAGGCTCATGCCATGTCTAACACTTGGCTAGTCTTAAATGTGTCTGTAAGTGTTAGCCACAACCATGTGAATATCAACAACTGGCTGTGTTTAACATGGCGTATGAGTATTGTCTACTGTAAGTTGTTGCTCAATTTGCATCAGGCTTGTCTATCTGTCTGTCTATCTATCTGTCTGTCTATCTATCTGTCTGTCTGCATATTTGTCTGCCTATCATTTAGTCTGCCTGTACGGTTGTCGTTCCTTAAGTGTAGTTATGAAATGGTTTGCATTATTTATATGCATAGCTACAGCATGTTAGACGCAAACTCATTAGCTGTCATTTCACTTTGCCCTGCTTTTCTTGAAATCCCCAAACAAACAATATCTTTGTTGTCCTTTTCTATTGATTGACTACAAGCTGTCTGTCATGCATCACTCAAAACTGTTTGCTGTTTGCTCTATAAGCCAATCAAATAAGCTACTTGAAGTTGAAGTGTTGACAAATATATTATATAACCACAAAAACTTACAATAAGCTATAATAAGTCTAAGGATATTCAAAGGGTAACTCTTAAACTATAAACTTGCGTCGCTTTAAGCCATGCTCACTACAGTTTGAAGACTTTGCTTTGAACACCAGCCGTTGACTGCTCAGTTCTTAACGTATTTATAAACTGTTATACACTGCGCTAAGCTTAAGTTGATATTTAATATATAAGTTCTATATAGTATATAGTTTATTATATGCCTTATACCTAAGAAGGATCGGTTTAATAACTATGCTTAGTTTTTATGGACTCAAATCCGTTTGGTCTAACGAGTTACCTTATAAAGCGGCTCTAGTTTTTATAGTCCCTAACAAATATGGCTGGCAGCTAATCATATGATAAGTATATATCTATATATATATATATACTTTATATATTGTTATAGCAGACGTGTCTTTAGTCATGTCAGCCATTGTCTGGATATACTCTTTAGCATGTGGCTTAGCTTTAAGGATATCATTAAAGTCGTAAGCCCATTAAGAGCAGCTGTTGGCTGCTTAAATTGTGGCCATTTTGTTTTGACCCAAAAGTTTACTTTTTTTGCCAGCATGTAAGGAAGTAAAAACCAGGCCAGGACACGCACAATTGGACCAGTATGCAAACCAGGTCAGTATCCTAGCTACATAAAAGAACATTTAAGGTACAATGCATACGAGACTGAAATTGATTTAATGTTTCGTCTTTTGCTTTATGCTCTTATTGTGACTGCTGTTGCTGCCACTTGTGGCAAGTCTAAATCAGTGCAAGCCACAGGGTTAAACTCATGGGTTTTGTCTAATTGCAAAGAAAATTTCTTAACAATGATTTTTGTGGTTTTAATTAATGTTGCAACACATTTGTTGCCGAACACTTCAACCAAAGGAAATCCCAGTGAGTTGACAACTAATTAGCAACTTGTCAGAATGACACTCAGAAACCAGTTAACAGCAGCTACTTTGGTCATTAAGCAAATAACCAAAACTACCAAAAAAAAAAAAAAAGAAAAAACACCAAACACAAAACAAGTTAATGAAGATGAAATGTAAAAGAATAAGAAATAAATGTAAGGAAAATTCTAACAAAAGAAAAGTAAAAGTTAATCAGCAAAATTTTGGTTACATTTTTTATGAGGCTTGCAAGTGACAGACAGTTTTATACAGTGTCAACTTTAATTAAATTATGTAAAAGTTTTAATTGCTCATTACAACTGAGAATGAGCACAATGATATACATTGTGGCAACAAGACGTTGCTTGCCACTATGTGTGGGTGCACAATGTCTGTCCACGCCCAGTACTAATGCAATTTTCATGTCTATTTCTGCTTATTTCTTGCTGTATGCATTCAAAAGCAGAAATACGTAGAAGAAGAAGAAGCAACTGTTGCACCTTTAATGTGTTTATTTATGCCACGCGCCGGTGTCTCACTTGGCAACTTGCCACATGTGCGATGCAGCTAAGGGGTGTACGCAATAAATATTACGCATACGCCGCATAATTTCGTCAAACTGCCAAAAAACTTTAACCTGATTTAAACAGCGACAAATAAATTTTGTTTGTGCACTTTACATTTAGCCAAATGTGCAGTGGATTTAAGCCAAAAAGAAAAGACAAACAGCTGCAATAAAAACTGATAAACTATGAAAGGAAAGCTGCTGTTGGTCAAAGGATTTACAAGGAAAGTCAAAGGATATTCGAATGAAATATACAAAAACTAGTATAAATTCTTTTATATATATATATATATATATATATAATAAATACATACAAAAACAGTGAACAAGTTAATGGCCAACACAGGTTAGATAGTAGGTTCTAGATAACAGTTAAAGTCACTTGGCAACAAAAATGAAATCAGTTTTCAAGTTCTTTTAACTGCGCCCATTTCCATTGAATCTCTTAGTGTTTACACTGAGAAAAACATTGAGCATGTTATAGACCCATTATAACTAACTTAACACTTTAATTGGTAAGTTATAATTGAACAAAATCTGGCTAAATTGTTTTAAACCAAATCAAAAGTGCCAACAAATGTGATAAATTTAACGCTTTTCCAGAAAATTATTGCTATTTTCCCCAAACGACTCATTTGACATAGTTTCTCATTGTGTCCCACGCACAAAAGCCACAGCAACATAAACGCAGACACACGCATAACAAAACATACACACACAGCACATATACATACACACAACATACACACCAAACACGCATCATTTAATTGCCATTGCGCACGCCAAAGTTTATAGCAATTGTTGCAGCTGTTGTTGCTGTTGTTTTTGCTGAATCATTTCTGGAGCCGTGCCCAGAAGTTGTTGTTGTGTGTGTGGGGGAAAATTTGTATAAAATATTTTTTTTTAAATGTCATTTTTCTTGGCGCTATTTTGATTTGCAGCTGTCAACGTAACGACCAAAACTGTCGAATGATGTTTGACATGCGACTTCCGGTTTGCTGGCGCGATAAGCTCAACGTTTTATGTGTGTGTGTGTGTGTAAAGAAGTGTGTGAATGTGTCATACACTTCACGCTTGATGTGTCAATCAACTGTGTGTATGTGTGTGTGTGTGTATGTGAGTTAAGTCAAAGGCTTTGAAGCGGCAACACATGTTAGCAAAATGCCGCAATGGGTTTAAATGTATTCGCCGGTGGCAACGTTAACAAGTGTCTGACAAGCGAAGGATTTAGGGTAGGGTGAGTAATGTAGGTAAGGGAGGTGCAGGCAGTTTATAGTACGTATGTTGCCGCTTTAAGCATGTTATCTAAAGAGCATATCAGTGTTCAGTGTCCCTAAGAGAGGCTGCAAATCATCTTTGGTATCGGTTAGAGAGCTCAACTCGGAAGTGGCCTTCAGACGACAAAGTGCATAGAATGTGGCAACAGGTGTATTGCTATATAGCCATAGAGCTGTGTAGCTGCTATCTTGCCTATAATTTATGGCCAAGTCGGCCAGAGACAGGCTGCGGCAACACGCGACTCCTGCTGAGGCATAGATACACACACACACACACACAGACACACACACACTTTTATAGACTGCAATTGATTAATGTCAGCGGCGTGGCGTGAGGCCCAAAAGTTGCATGGCACTTGACAGGGGCGGCAGTGGCAGCAGAGCAGAAAAAAGGAGGAAGAGCGGCATAGTTGCAGTTGTAGGTTGCTCTTATGGGTGGTTCAGCTTTGGCGCTGTAAAACCAGTTGACGGCCTTTTGAGCTTATCAAATGATGCGGCACGTGTGACATGTGCAGCTTTTTTTCTGCTTTTTTTTTGCTGCTGTTGCACATTTTGTTGTTGTTGTTTGTTATTCTTCATTAGCGTTGACAGCAACTACAAAGGTGCGCTCTAGCTGCGGCGTGAGCTGTCAGCATCATCTGCTATGCCACCAGCAGCAACATTAGAGGCCGCTGCCCAAAAAGCTAAAGCCCGCATTGCCAGCTGCCTGTCAAAGGCAAAAAGCAGCAACAGCAAAAGCAACAGCAGCAGCAGAGAAAAACAAGAAACAAATAACAACAACAGAAACAAAAGCACAAAACCAACAGCTAAAGTTGGGCGGAAACTATTTTTTATGCTGCAAACTGTTTATACTAAATACAGTCTGCTGTTGCCTTAAAGCACTTTTCATACGAAAGTTTTAATGAAAATTTTTAAAAACAAAATCAATTTTTAACAGGTACAAATGTAGCTTTTGCATAACTAATACTCTTTGCACTTAAATTTGTTGTTGAGGCTTTACTGTAACTGCAAGAGCCCACGATTGACTGCTGTTGTCTTGGGGCAGTGGAATGCACCGCAGCAATCACGACTTTGACTGCTGCTGGGAATGGTCATGGCATGGACTGCGCTCTCTTTCTCTCTCTCTCTATCTCTCTTCATATATCTCTCTCTCTATCTCTCTCTATCTCTCTTCATGTATCTCTCTCTATCTGTTTGTAACTGCAACATAGAGTTGGGATCTGCTGCTGGTACTGAGACTGAGATCTGGGAATGAAACTGGGACTGGAACTGGGACTGGGAGTTGAAGTTTAACTGAAACTGGCTATGGCCTTTGCTATCAGCCTGGCCGGCAGCTGCTGTTTAGCTTTGAAATGTTTAGCCGGGCAGACAAATAAGTTGATTGTTTTGTGCTTAAGTCGGCACGTAAATGATACTGACAGGCCACTGGCAGTTGAATCTTTGGTTGGAGATGCCTGTCCAACCGACATCCTCCATCAACTAACAGCAGACAGTATGGTATGAGAATGCTCTGATGGGCAGAGGGGAGACAGGGGGAGAACAGAGAAAAAAAATACTTAATTTCTACATTTGCTGACATGATAACAAGAACGAGGGAAATGAGTATAAAAAAAATATGCCTAGTTGCTGTCAAAGTAGATTTAGTGCAACGGTTGAGTGGGTAAACTGGTAACAGTAGCAACACTGGGCCATAGGGATTCAACCAACGCATCATCATCATCATCAGCGAATAATAGGGAAAGAGATTGAAAGGCGGGAGTGCTATTCTTGGGCAACGATTCCATTAGACGCTTTTAGTGCTTGTTAAATTCCAATTAACAACTTTTCTGCCAGTTCGTCTGATTGGCGATTTGCTGTGTGCCGCCTGGCGAGGCGCTGCCTTTTACAGTTGTGGCAGGTACCACACTGCCCCGCCACACCGAAAAGGAGCAACTTGTTGCAACCGAAGCAATGTCTTCGCGTTAATTGAACCCGCACACAGTTGGCCATGTAAGAGTCACATTAGTTGTGTAGTTTGTTTACCTGTTGCCGTGTCTACTAGTTTGTTTGTTTGTTTGTTTGTTTATACGTTTCACTATCAGGCACGCAACTGTTGCACGTTGCACGTAGCAACTTGCTGATTGTAAGTTGCACGTTAGTTTCATTTGGAGTTGAAAAGCACAGTTTGGGGTGACTCAACGCCATTGCAAACATTGAGCGCGTTTTATTAGCGTTTTCCCCGCGTTTCGCTAGCGTTTTGCGCGCGTTTCATGTGCGTTGCGTTCGCGTTTGCGTTTCTCATTCTTCATTGTAATTCTTTATGGCCGCAAATAACAATTAATTTTAATTTTAATTTCACCTTTTAGCATTAGGCCAAAACTGACGCTGCTTTGCCTATTTGTATATTGTGAGCATGTGGGCAGCCAACGTAGTATTTATGATTGACCATTGGCAAAATGATGACGAGTTATTTAACCCTACCCCACCCCCGCTCAATTTAGTTTCCCTCTGCTCACTAAACGAACGCCTAATTGAGGCATAATGAAAATTGATTGAATCCCGTGCACAAAAACAACTCGGCATCAAATTTAATAACAACAATAACAAATTTTCTCTACGATAATCTTTTGGATTTTTATTGTTTGTTTAGTTTTCTGGTTACTTTTCATTTTTCAGGTTTTAAATTTTCAGCCAAACAATTTTTTTTTTCTATTTTTGATGGAAAATGTGGTTTTCATGTTTGTAGCCAAAAATAGTTGCCTGATTGCAATTAATTTAAAAATATTTCATGCGATAAACAACATTTAATATCAGCGATCAAAAAAAAAAAAAAAATATAAAAATCTTGTAATGATTACGGACACTGAGAAAATTAATTGTTCTAAATCTGTTTTGGCCAATTGCCAAAAGAGCCAAGATATATCTATATATATATGAGTGTAATATATATTAACGGAAGGATGTTTTAAATCTGTACAAAGCGTTGATATATTTAATTGGTTTTTGGAATATTTGTTTAATTGGTTGCAAAAATAATTAATAAACAATTAATGGAAACTTTTGTTGATTGATAAAGAAAATAAACAAAATAAATATTTGGCGTAAGTGTAAAGAAAGTAAAGGTAAGTAAATAAAATAGAAATATATAAACTATATAAAATAAATAAAATAAAATAATATAATAAATAATTTAAAATAAATATTAAATAAATAAAGCAAATTAATTATTAATTAAATAAAGCACATTAAATATTAATTAAATATTACAAATAAAATAAAATTCATTGAAGATAAATAAAAATAAATATTATAAAATATGAAAAATAATAAAGAAAATTGGATTGGATAAATTAATATAATAAAATATAATTTAAAAAAAAATAAATAAATTAAAATAAAGTAAAGTTATGAATTAAATATAAAATCTTTTATATACCTCAAATAATAATACAAAACATAAATATAAAATTAAAAGTAAATTTAAAAAAATAAAATAAAATAGCTATTAAATAAATAAAATAAAAAAGTAATATAAAATTAAATAAAATAAAAATAAATAGAAAATATGATAATTGTAATACCAAGAAAATAAACGTAAGAAAAATTAAAAATAAATTAAATAGAACTTAAAATAAATAAAACAGATATAAAATAGTAAAATAATTAATAAATATATCAAAAGCAATTAAACAGAAAGGTCATAAAAAAACTTTAATTATATTAAAAAATAAAATAAAAAATAAATTAATAGTTATAAATAATTTAATATTTAAATAATGTTTACTCAATTTTCTAAATGAAATCTGAATGAAAATATGAAAAAATAAATACATATGCTGCATATTCTATATATATAACTGAATAGTAATAGTAAAATGTTACTCGACATTTTGAGTGACAGACACAGATTTGGTCTAGATAATATCAACAATTACTAATAACAATGCCAGACGCTACCCAAGTCTGAGTAAGAGATTGACGTCTATATAATAAAAGCGAACAGATAACATATAAAAGTAATCTATATAATTTGCCGTAATCAACTTACAACGTATTTTAGTATATAAGCTAATATATAGTTTAAGATTTGTACAGATTTCTGCTGGAATGAACTATGTTAGTTAATATATACAATATACTATATTGATTTAAATATGTGAAAACTCATTTCCTATTTCTTTATACTTTTTTCTCTTATTTCTTAAGCGACGCACCGATATATTCTCAGAATTTTCCCACTATTTGCTTAAATGAGCAAATAAATCTAGTGTTTGCTTTTATTTACATATTGCGGCTGCATTAGCGACCGTCCACGTGCATAGAAAAAAAAACAAAAGGTTGGCACCACACATACAACCAGCCAAGAATTAGACACCCACTACTTGTACCCACCCACCAACCCAACTATTTTTGTGTGTCTGTGTGTGTGTGCACAGAATGCAGTCACAGTGTCGCATTTGGCTAAGATTCGTGTGCACATTTTGTGCTGCCAAGTTTATTGTTTAAACTAAAAACTGATAAATATATATATAGAAGTTGAAGCCAACTGATTGTTCAACGCATACAACAAAGTATACAAGTTTATATAGATATCAACTATAGATAGAGGAGTGTAGGAGCTGATGATGGTGGTAGAGATTGGAGCAGCAGGAGGAACGCCAGGTAAGCGCCTAATGTCAAATAGACAATAAACGGCATGTTAAGCAAGTAAATTGTGTTTGCTTTTTGGCTTACTGACTTTTAGGCTTTTGGCCTGTTCGTTAGTTTCAACTTGTTTAAAGAACAACAACAACAACAACAGCAACAACAAGAACAAAGGAAAAAAGCAGTGACAAATGGTTGCAGATACATCATGATCGTGCCACAGAGATAATGCTATAGCGTCGCCTGGCGTCGTCTGAAATCATCGTCAATTTTTGTTTTCGGTTAATCGCGATGCGAATTCGAATTCGAATTTGATTTCGATTTGTAAGCGGCAAACAATTAAAGTTATTTTGGACAAGTGACAAGATTTATGACTTTGCAACGTGCGTCAGCATCTACAAAGAAGGTGGGCGTGTCAAATGGCCAAAAGTCAAAAAGTTGGCTTTGATTTATGTAGCTGAGGAGAAACTCCTTAATAATAGCAAAAAAAAAAAAAAAATAAAATAAAATAAAGGAAATTTAAAATGGAAATGGAAATACCATCTACTTGTTGTTAGCACCTAGTCAAGTGAAGGACAATGTTTTGCTATTTCCAGCTACATAATTAAGCTTGAAAACGCCTACGCCCATGGCCATGCCCATATGCCACATGCACACAGGAAACGCTTGTACAAGTATGTGAATGAGGATTCTTTAGAGAATGTGCCTTATTGTTAATCAACTTACCGGAATGTAAAAGCCGTCGCTACCTCGTTATACGTACGTTGTATACGATGAGGACGTGGATTGTGTAGAATTGTGTTGGTAGGATATGAAGGAGTAAATGCCTTTCTATAGAACTTGTCGCATATCCTGCAGCACTGCAGTAGTTAACACATAGCCATATATAGGTACATAGGTTGGTGGTTTTGTTTACCAATGTGTCCTACTGACTGCTGGTAGCGCGTAACTTGGCTCGTTGACGTTACGAACAGTTAATTGAATTAGTTGTTAATTTATGACTATGTTTTTACACTGGGAACTTTGTAAAATTTGAACGCGGCTGCTGAGCACAAGGTACCGGATATAGAGTTTGGGTAACTGGATGTATTTCCACACAGACACGCATACACGGGCACACACACGCGGATACAAGAGGAAGCACGCCGTTGCGTCGCCTTTTCAGACACAATGCTGCGCCAGAGACTCAACCTCAGCCTCTGCCTCTGCCTCTGTCTTCGTCTGTAGTCTTAGTTGAAGAGACAATCTTGAGTTGACTTGATTAAATGCTTGCCACTTAAATTGGCTTTTAAGCGGCACGCACTGCAAGAGGCGATAACAAATCGACCAAGTAATGTTTTATTTATTTTTATATTTTTTTTCTTATTTAATGGCCTCTTGTGTGCAGTTTTGTATACTTCTATTTATGTCTGTATATGTGTATATGACAATAAGACACTTTTTATTAGGTACTTCAATTTGATGTGCTATTGAAATTCTCTTTGCTTTGATTGCCAGCAATCTGCTTTGTGGGTGTGTGCGTATTATTTGTATTACAGTTAAATATTTGCGTTTTGCATTTTCACACATTCATATAGATCTCATTTAACATTTGAACTATAGACAACGTTTCTTTAAGCTGCGCGCCACACAAACACTTAATATATTCAAATCGAATCGTATTCAGTTATTCAGTTGTAAGCCGCGCGCTACGTTTTGAATTCGCGGCAGTTGAACGTCAACTGAAGTCCGCATGCCACACAAAATATATTCAAAGGCCACGCAACAATGTGCCGGCCGGCTGTTAGATGATTTTCATACTAACTGCGGCATAGCACATTTTACATTGGGTCGTTTCTTTTTATTCAACAGCGCACTAACAGCTGAGCAGTACCGTTTTGAGTTAACAGCGCCATATTGAGCACAACAGTTGTACCTGGGCGCGCTGCAATTTGAAATATAAAAATTATTTTAAATATTTTAATGAATTACTATTAAACATAATAAAATATATTAAAATTGATACAAAACTTTTATGTCTGTTATTTTGTTATCAATAAACCTTACACATACATAAAAAAGTTGCTACTGATAAGTAAACGTTAGATTTGTAGTATTCATTAAGCAAGTTGTTACTATCAGTAAAGGCAGATTTTAATTTATTGACTGACGCAGTACGTAAATCAAAATAATAGTACTTAAAACACAATCTATGTATTCTAATTGTACTCTAATTAAAATCTGCTATGTTCGCTCGTGATGCTACATTACTATAGAAATATTTTTACAATCAATGTGCTATAATTAGATTGATTCATAACACATAAAGAAGGCGTATTTTACGTATTTAATTTAACGAAATTAAATATGTAACTTATATATACATATATATATATGTATATATAGACACATTCCTCAATCTGTTTTGTATATATTCAACATGATTGACATACTTCAAGTTAGCAAAGCTTTTCAGTATTTATTGAGTTCTAAATTTTAATTATTTTTTGATTTTGTTGCTTTCAAGTGGTTTCTTTAGACATGATGATACACATATATATATATATATATATATATACATATATAGTTGTTTATCTCGACAAAGATAAGTTTTGTTAAACAGACTCAAGTTTTGATAGGGGCGCAAATAGTGCAATATATCTATAACTGATAGTCGCGATATGATAGTGAAAGGTAAAGACATTAGTTCTAACTGATTGCTGATAGGGTAACAAGTGGTTGCATCTAGTTATCGGTTGGTTTATAAATCAGGTTTAAAGTGGTTAAACATATTTGTAATGGCTTTAATATTTATTAGATGATTTTACAACCACAATTAGCTTTTATTCTACAGTATAGGTAAAAGCGAAACCAGCCGCGGAGGTCTCATAGATTTCATCGCTGTTGAAAAGCACCATTAAAGGACCTGGGTTGTTGCCTAGGATAAGTTAGAGAGCATGCGGGTGGTATATAAAAGCTTTGTTAGTATTTAAAAAGCTAAGGATTTCACTTACTGCTTATGACTACATCCCGATTGATGGCGCCACAGAAATATGTTGCACGTTGATTGGATTCCACTATTTTGGCCTGTGGAATCATAAGGAAATCAGCGCTCTGCACATTTGAGCTGCCACTGCGATAGCAGGAACCGTCCGTAAGTAAATTGGTGCCCGATGCATCAGGACCCACTTTGAAGTAATAAGCGCGTATGCTGGAATGGAATAAAAATCCTTACAAATGCTAGAAACTATAGCACATTGCTTGCAACTTACTTGAGAGCAGTTGTTCTGGTGGTACGACGGAAACAGATGGCATAGTTCATATGTGAAGGATATATGCCATTGCCATTGTTGTAGTTGAAGGACTTTACTGCACCTTTGGTATGTGGAAAGTATTGCAGGCAGCCTGGTGGTGCTACTAGAAAGCCATCATCAGTGCTAGCACGTGCCTCAGGCATTTCACGTATAGCAGCACCAGATGGACACTCCAATTGTGTCACCTTCATGTTCCACTGTGCCGTAGGCAGATCAACACCACCCGCACGATCTGACAATGCAATCAACAGATCCACTTGGGAAACACCATCGCTGGCATTGAACGGTACATAGATATGCTGCCAAACCTCCTCGCCGCATAAGCGCAATCCATTCACCTCAAAGTAATCCGTCAAACACTCCGCCGTCTTCAAGCCCGTAGAAGCTTGAGTCAAGAGCGTCGGCTGTGCCAGTGTCATGGCAAAGTCAATACGTAGCTGACAGACATATTTGTTGTGGGCTTTGATGTGATATTCACAGACACGTGGTGGAAAGTTGGGACTGTCCAATTGAATATCCTTCGAGGACGTGTTGCCACCACAATTAGGTGTACCCACCGATGCTGCCTGTGCAAGTGCTCCAAGCACTACAGCAACTAAGACGATTCCAACGTAACTAGCGTACATTTTGCAAACTGAAATCTCCGGCAAAGGTTGCCTGCCTTTTATGGTTGGCAATCTTCTTCTAGCTACTGAAATATATCGAGTCAACGACTAATTACCGTTGTAATTAGAAAATATTCCAATTAGAATCCATGTTCTATGCAGTGAAATGATAAACTACACGCGCTCTATAGATAAACAAATATGGAAAGTACCTGAAAGTGTGCAAAAATTGAAAGTTAAAGATAAAATTTTAAACTTATTTTTAATTAATTACTTATTTCATTTATGGTATTAAAGAAAGTTTTAAAAATAAATTAAACAAATAGAAAAAGTTATTCTCTTTCTTAAAATTAAGGTCAAATACTTAATAGTTTATAATTATAAATAAGAATATTATAAATGAGCAAATGAATGCTTATAAATATAATTGAATATCTCAAATGAATATATGAATAATTATTCACAAATGTACTAAGAAAACGAAACCATTGACAGTTAATTTGCTTTGGGCTCAATGAATTAGAAATAAACAAAGTAAAGAAAAAGCAAATAATGAGTGTTGCAGTCGAGTGTATACGACTGTGGCATGCCCTTAACCTAGTCCACCATGCTGACAGTAATATTTATAGGTTTAACTATCATACAACTATTTCAAGTTATCAATACAACAATATCTTATCAATACACTTCAAGCTTAAGATAATAGTTTTCGTCTCTGACTACTCTCTATACAAACTTCATAGTAACTCTCTCTACGCATTTCTAATAAGTTAAGGTATCTAAACTAAACTTGGGTGCAGCCATTTTGTTTCTATTTTGAATAGTTCTACTAAAATAATATTGATCTTTTTACTAATGGAAACACGGCAAACAACAAAACTTTTCTAACTTTAGTATAGCTTAAAATTCTTTTAAATATTTTTGTTTACAATACAAAAAATTTTTCTATTTACTCAAAAATAACACAAATTTTTTGGAGACAAAGTTAAAAGAAGAATTTGTAATATTTTCTCTTTATTGTTTTGGGTTTTTATTGTTTTTCGTTTTCTTTTATTTTTGTCTTTGCTTGTTGCATTTATCGAAAACATATTTCAATTTAAATTGTGCAATTTCTTTCCAAATTTATCAGAAATTCTTTTTTTTTTTCTTTCTTTTTTGAGAGTTTATCAAAATATAAATTGATATGACGCAGATAGTACACATTTCAGTGTAAATATAACACAGTTTCATTAGGTTCAGTTCTCATTAAGAAATCAGAAATCAAAAGTAAAACGGATGAGATTTTAGTCTAATTTACATTATGCGGTTCAACGACACTCATAACGTTAGACAAATAGTTTGATGTTAACCGATTTTGGAATATTTAAATCCATATATACTACATATGAGTGGTACTAAGAATATGTGCGTAGAGTCTTTAGTATCTACTTAACAAATATTTACACGCTTTGCTTCTAACACGAATATCACATCAACGCCGACGCAGCAGCGTCTCATCGCTGCCTCAGTCGCAGCCGCCATCGCTGTAAAATGTCGTATAAAAGCAGCGGCTTCTAAGAGCAGAGTCTTCAGAGGTAATTGGAAAGTGTTGTTGTTAAGAACGGGAACTATTGATCATATTAATTATATATAATTAAAATTATGCATATACTGATATTTATATTGGGCCTGTGCGCATGCGCCTATGCGCAAGAGAAGCCTGTGGCAAATGGAGAGGAGTTGGAAGCAGTTAACCAGACAGAGACTATAAAAGGCATATGGCGTCAGGCACGTCGGAGTAGCAGTTTAGCGGATAGCTGTACCACCAATGCTGGCACCACAGGCACCTGCGTTACACGCTTCAAGTGCATGCGGCAAGGTGGCACCATCAATGGTTATTGTGGCACTTATGGTGTCTGTTGTGAAAGTAGGTGTAACAATATTAGAAACCCTTTACAACATTAGCTAACATGAATATTGTTTTCTATGCAACATAGCCAACATGGCTTGTGGCACCACAACGCGCATGAAACGCACCATCATCAGAAGTCCAGCTTCATTTAGCAGCGACACCTGCCAGTATACCATTGAGGCATACAGTGCGAACGTGCAACAACTGCGCATTGACTTTGAACAGTTTGAACTATCACAGCCAACACTCAGTCCAACGGATGGACGCATAAGAGAATGCCAGGATTACTTTGAGGCAGGTGACTTTAAATTGTGTGGCGTCAATTCGCGGCAACATTTATATCTGCCCTTCAATGTGGCAGCAGGCATTGATCAGCTGACATTGACCTTTGTTGTGCCCACACGTTGGGCACAATCCAATTGGCGCCTAATTGTCACCCAATTGGAGGGACCACAGTCAAATACTAGACGCAAGTCAAGCATGTTCTCTGGTGGCTTCTCAGGCAGCAGCAACAGCTTGCAGGATCTGCGTGATATATTTTCCTCACATCATGCAGACTATGAACTGCTAGCACCTGCCGGCTGTCAACAATATTATACTGAGCTGACGGGCAACATACGCAGCTTTAACTATCAGCCCACATTAGGTAGTACATATATGCCGGAGACGAGTTACACTATTTGCATCAAGTCTATACCTAGTGCCAGCATGATTGAGTGAGTTGCAAGTGTTGAAGGTATTACAAAAAGAAAATTTCATTCTCCTTTTCCCTTTGACAGATACAACTTCAGCAAGTTCTCGATGTCATTGCAAGTGGGTGACGGTGAAGGTTATGATGAGGCATGTCATCCAACAGTGCACACACCAGGCAGACTGGAAGATTACCTGCTGATACCCCAATCTACACTTGCTTCGAATATGGACATACAACCGACCTATTATTGTGGCACTAACGATAATTTCATGGTCTATGGTAAGTGCTGCAGCAGCAACAACAATCTACTGTTATCCTTGACCTGTTTCTAATATCAGTTTACTTTTTGACTTTCAGCATCAGCACCATACATGTTGCACTTTTCAAGTGATGATTTAACCTCTGTTGCCACACAGGAGACTGGCTTCAGTCTGACCTATCGCCTACGCACATCCATACTCTGAGGTGCAACTAAAGCTATCGAATTAAGTGGCCATTAAATTAAGCAACATTTTAGCCATGTCTATAGAATTTAATAAACTTAATTGAATAGTAACCTAATACTCATACAAAGTGCTTGCAAACTGAACTCAACTTGCCTCAAATCCACAATTTAAACTGCTTTGCAGCAAGAAATTTTCAATGGAAATCTGTTGCTATTGTTGTCTTAAGGACTTAATTAGTTTATGGCTATGAAATAATTCAACAAGAGAGGATTTATATGTTGAAAATTGCGGTTACTGCAAAAGAGTCTCTTATGCATTTAATAAATAAACAAAGCAAAATTATTTTACTAAACAAAATTGATATGTCTCAACTTATTGTCTATAAAATAAAGTTAATAATCTAAAATAAGGCAGCAAGGATACACTGAATATCCTATTTTCAGATTAAAGAGAGATAGTAAGCTAATCGATTGAATACCTTGACATACTTTAGTTAATATACATATAAATCTTGCTTGTACAAAGAAGGATATTCTAATAAGAATTTCAATGAGAATTGTTATGGCAACATGCCTTGTGTTGCCTTGACGTTGCTACTTAAAGTTATGCAACATAATGACATGTGATGCATTAGAAAGCGACACGTTTATCCTTTTAACTATGTAATTAGTGTGATTAAAGGCAAACAAACGTTTCTAAGGACATCAGGAGTGGGTTTCGTAGAGGTTTAAGCAACAAATCGCCACGGGTTGCTAATAGCAAAAAAGAATATTACCTCATTGTGTGAGTTTATGTGATAGACTACTACATATCCTGTACGTATATAAGGGATAAGGGATCAGCATATGTGACTTTTGGATATCTTTTATCTATATCAAGGATAATTAAAGTTCTAATTTTCAGAAAGGTTTCAAGAAGCGCTGATACTAATATGGTGCACTTTTTAAGAGGGGAAAAAGCCTTGACCAACTTTTTTAGCATCTATTTTAAATTAAGAATATATACTAACATTTTCTTCTATATAGATGTGATATTATTAAGATCATATCTGATAAATTTCTATATAATTCTTTAAAAGTTTCAGTACAGTTAAACTTAGCTTTACTCATACCAAAATGAGTTTGTCTAATGGTACAATAACCTTCACAACAACTAGTGTATACCCTATTTTATATTTTATAATACTTACAGGGTATCTGCCAGCACACGTGTTCATTAAGTTCAATAGTTAAAGTAATATTTAATAAGAAAGTATTTAAATTTATATTATTATTTGTTCTATTAAACATTCACTCAATTTGTAGCAGTTGTATGATTATTGGATGCATAAAACGTGCAATTGATACGTTGCCCCACCCACTGAGACAAAGGTTGGACCTTTCACTTTGACAAGGTGTTAAATCGGTGAGGCACCGCTAATTGATATGCCACAGAACCACAGCCCAAGCTCAGCTTCTGCTGAAATTCTTTTCCCATTTAAATGTGGGTGCTGTCAACAATTGAGGCAAGTGTAAATATTATGTTGTAGTAACTCAATCAGCTACTTGGAGTCAAGCAAACGTTTTCCCTCTTCCCCACAGGCCAACACAGAGATCCATGGTAAATAAGAATGTTGACAATAATCGGTCAATATTGAAGTTATTCTGAGCCAAAGATAGATTATGGATTAACATGTTCGCACCTGAGCCATCGAATAAACAAAAATGGTGTAACGTTGTGCTAAGTGAATATGCCAATGTTCCATGCCCCAAATGCTGCACGTTGCTCAAACAATACAACAAAGGTTAAAAGCTGAAGTTGAAGTTGAGGCAGATGAAATGGTTATATTCATGATGCTCGACAATTTGTTGCCCAATAATGCCACAATTCATATGCTCTATGGGGTGCTGACCGTTGGAGGGGAGGGGGAATTGTCAGGGGAATGAAATGTTAACCAGAGCAATGGCTTTAAGCGACGGCTTGGGTACAAAATGCAGCTCATAAATTAAGTGCTAACTAAACTGCAACAAGGTGCAAACAAAGTGCAGCTCCGGCGAAAAAAAAAAACAAAAATGAGAAAAAAAGAAAAGGATTGTGGCAGGCAACATGCTGAGATAGATTGAGGGTGTGGGGCATGCGGCAGTTGTTGGAGTAACCAAACACGCGACGCAGCTGCAGTGAAAATAACGAAAATGCATTTTAAAACTGCCCCGAAAAGCAAACGAGGCAAAAAGGCGTAGGGCGACAGGGCGATAGGGTGAAACTTGGCAGTTCACTGGCCATTCGCCACTTGCCACTTGCTGCCTGCCGCCTGCCGCCTGCTGCCTTCTGCCTGCTGACTGCCATTGCTTACTACTTGGCACTTCGACTGGACTGTCTCCCAGTTGCTGCACTTCTCTCTGCATCCACTCTTTACCCCTCTTACCACCTCTTTCTCTACGCTTCACTTTACTCTTTGTCTGTGTATTTAAGTAATGATTTTGCAAAATATGCGCAAAAGTGCCAACAGCAACACCGCAATATGGTGCCCCTAAATGGACTGTAACCGGAAGTGCGAATAGCATGCAGCTGGGACAAGGACATGGATAGCTGAGTGTAGAGTTAAACAAGTTGGACAGACCCTGAGAACCAAGTCCTTGGATCTCTAATAAACTGTGACCAGTATATAGACAAAGACAACTTTAAGGATTTAAAGCCTTAAGCTTTTTGGCTAATAAGCACATACAACAATTTGTCATAGCCAAGCACAAACATATATACACACACACACACAGCATATATATATATATATATATTTTTGTATATTTAACAACCTCATACAGATACACACACAAGCACACTCACACAGATGACATTAAGTTCGCAAAATGTATGCAAAAGTGGATCAGAGTTGACAGCGGCCTGAATATTTCGGGGCAGGTCCATTGGGCAACGGGAAACGGAAATTGTGACGGCTATGTAAGGCCGCATGCTTGGCTCAGTTACAATACCCCCACAAACATCCCCTTCCCAGTACCCGTCTTACCCCATACATGAGCCTTTCAGTAATCGTGTTTGGTTGCTGTTGTTCTTATCAACACATTTTGTGTGGCGAAGAGCATTGAAAATGAAACGAAAATATTGCAACTGTCCCTACTGTAATAGGGGCCCTTTTATGGTGCTGCCTGAGCCTGTACTCTTTTCTAAAGACAAAAGCAATAAAATCGAAATACAATTGCAATATGTATGTGTGTGTGTGTGTGTATTACTATTTTTTTCTTTATTTTCTTTTACTTTACTTTCTTTTTTAGTTCGGCATGCGGCGTGAGAATTTTACGATTGCTGCAAAACTGAAAACTGAATACTGAAAACTGCAAACTGAGGCTCATTCACGTGCATTTTGTATGGTTGTATATGTGTGTGAGTATGGGGTGTATCTGGGTGTGCATTTTTGTTGATTTTCATGGCATATTTTACAGTGCATGTAAATATACATACACCCATACACACACACACACCCACACATGCTGGCAAGAAATAAAATTGAAATGAAATATGCAAACATGAAAAATATGCGCCAACTCGAAATATGCTACAAAAAAAAAAGGAAAGGATTGCCAACCCACACATACCTAGTGCACATATATATATATACATGCAGTTGCATATACATAGCATACACACACATATTTACACACACAACTGCATTCGCCCACTGGCTGCGATTTATTGCATTATCAATAAAGTGAATAAATTTTGAGGTTATTGTGGCGTGATAACGGCCATTTTTCGTTTTTGTTGTGCCCAAGTGTATGCTTGTGTGTATGTGTGTGTGTATTCGCGATTATATACTGTATGTATGTATATGTGGATTGTGTATGTGTTCACGGTAATACTGTGTAAATGGCGCTGTTAATTAAAAAATCGCACCCATGCCAAGTTTCCATTATATTACAAGCATACGTCCCCCCATCACCACCCAATGCCAACAACAATTAACTGATTAAGTGTTTAAGCTGCTTGGCTTAAAGCCAGTTACCAACTTGACATTGGCCCAAAAATGTCGGTTACAACAATGTGCTTAAGTTTATGCCATAAATTGGATAAGCTATATATCTTAACTGTTTGTCAGATGAATTATGTTCTATTAAATTTGGATTATGTTTAAGTAACTTTAACTACTTTAAAACATTACTTAGGCTTTCGGCTATAACTTTTGGTTCTATATCAAAGTTGTTGCTATATGGCTGAAGTTTAACTTTATAACTAGTTTATTTGCTTGTTAAGTTTTTACTTCTAACCATAGTTAGAAGTATTTTAACTATTTTGTATATAAATCTTTATTCATAGTACAAACCTACAAGGATAGAGGTTGGTTAAAAATGTTTTCATGGACGGTGAAGCCTTAATATATATGTTTGAAAAGTAAAAAGGAGCATACAAATTTATGTTGCACGCTGTTTCCCTTTTTAAAATAAATAAAATAATATAATATATATATGTAATATTTATAAAAAGAATGTATTAAATATAATACATAAAATATATATAATAAATAAAATGTAAATAATAATTAAAATATATAAAATAATTATTATAAATTAAATAAATAATAATTAAATAACATATATGAAAATTAAAACATGCGTAACTAATAAAAAAACATAATTAAAAAAATTAAAAATATATATTAAATAATATAATTGTCATAAATAAAATATATTTAATAAACAAAAAATATTATATATAATAAATAAAATAAAATTAAACAATTGATATAAATAAAAATATTTATATAGAAAATAAAATAAATATAATAGCTAAATTAATTTAAATAAATAAATTGTAGTGTATAAATATAACAAATAAAATAAATATAATAAATAAAATAAGTAAAATAATTAAAATTAATTAAATAAATGAAATATATTGAATTATTAAAATAACTGATATAAATAAAAAATATATATAGAAAACTAAATCAAAATAACAAATAAAATAATCGATATAAATAAAGAATATATAAAAATTAATATAGATAAATTAAATAAAATATTAAAATAAATAAAATAAATGTAGTAAATAAATAATTAAATATATATATAATAAATTAAATGAATAAAATAATTGATATTAATAAAATATGTATAGAAAATAATATAAATTAAATAGATATAATAAATAAAAATAGAAAATAAATTAAATAAATATAATAAATAAAATATATATAATAAATAAAATATATATAATAAATAAAAAATATATAACAAATAAAATATATATAATAAATAAATTATATATAATAAATAAAATGCAACATAAATAAAACTATGTACAATATATAATAACATATATATATACATATATATGTACATATAGATATACAGATATAGCATCAGTTTTCCAACCAGAGAACACAAATAATTCAGTTTTTATACTATATGTTACCAATTTTTTTGAATAACTGTTAGGTGAATTTAAAAGAATTTTTATATTTTGTGTTATATGTTATATCTTTCACCTTTATATTCAATACCTATGACAAATTATTTAATTATCAATTGTTGATATATATGCACACATACACACATATATATATATATGTATATGTATGGGAAATATAACTATAAAATATGAAATTTGAACAATGTAATAACATAACATTATTGTCTGCATATTTTTGATTGTTTTCGAACCATTTTGTTAGACAGATTTAAGCAATTATCTGCTGCAACGTTGATTTTCTGTTGTCTGTTGATTTATTTGCTGTGGAGCTTAAATCAATTTGTTCTTCACATCATTATCGTGTGCAAGTTCGCATGGACAATGTTTAGAGTTCATATAGACAATTGTTTTCCCCAAATTTCCACCCCCTTTGCGCTCTCATTCACTATTGCTTTGACTCTTCTAATTCGCATATTGTTGGCTAGCAAAATAACCCAACCCAAAATGCAGATACTGTTTAAATACACATGCCGACACTGGGCAATTATTTGAACTATGGAATTTTCATCGATTCAAAATTTTAGGAAATTATGCAAAATGCTGCTGACGCAACCTAAATATACACACGCATACACATACACACACACACACACATATACACATATACATTTATTTTGACACCTTGTGTTGCTGCTGCTGCTGCTGCTGCTGTTGTTGTTTGTTTCTGTTGTATGAATTATAATATGTTAATCGCTGCCGTTTGCATGTTTGCATATTGAATAATTACCGTTATGTTTACGTGTGTGTGTGTGTGTTTGTCTGTATGTTATTGTCTAATATGTTATTGTTGTTATTGTTGTTGTCAGTTAAACAAAATTATGTGTACGCCTAGTTGCAAGTTGCAATGGAAACTCTGAAACTCTGAAGCATTTATAAAATGTTTAATTCTCATCATTTGCAATAATCATAAGTTCCATCAGCTTACATGGAAACCACGAACCACGAAGGGGGTTTTAGCTTTGTATCCATGACATCAGCAGAAAAAGCACCTTGCAAAGGATATGGCATAAGGATGATGCTCTGCCATGTTAGCTATTAAAAATCAACCCCAGGTAGAGTCAGTAATCTAACAGCTTTACTCCCTCACCCCTTACGCTACATCCCACACTCCACACACAGCACTCCCCCGACCCCATCCTTTGCTTTATGTTGTAGAAGGCAGCAGGCAGTCAAATGAGCGAACTGAGCGAACGTTTTAATAAATTTGTAAACAGATTTGTTAATTTCAGCATTAAATTTTGATGAGAATTTGGCCATATTGTGCACGAAGCATCCTGTGTGTGTTTGTGTGTGGGTGTGTTGTGCGTGAGTGTGTATGGGATTTGTATTAAGTGAGTGTGTGCTGTGTGCTGTATGTATGCTCTGTGCATTGGTGTTGGTGTTAAGTATGCGTGTTCAACACAAATAACGATAAAAACACAAAGTTAACTGCAAAAATGGGACGAAGCGTCAGCAAACCAAACGAAACACTCTGCCTGGTTGTCTCTTACTCAGCTCTCTCGCTCTGACTATCATTCTCTCTCTCACTCTTACTCTGTCTCCCTTCGTTCAATGCGTGTGCGTGTGTGTGTATAAGTATGTGTCTGCTTAAAGGCATTAAAAGCCAGCTAACAACAATGTCGACAAAAGCGTCAGAATTTAATGAAAATCATTAAGAAAATGTAGCCCACAACTGGCTGAAACTTAAAGCTTAGTGAAAAGTGAGGTACGAGGAATGAGGGAAGGTTATGGATAGGGAAATGTAACCAAGTTTATGATGAGCCACGAAAATTAAGACTACAAATGTTTGTTTGGCTTAAATGAGTTTCAGCCAGGTTACTGTCATTCTTTTTTTGTCTCTCTCTCTCTCTCTCTCTCTCTCTGTGTGTGTGTCTGTTTTTTGTGCGTCTTTTTCATGCCACAAAAAAAAAAAAACTGATGAAAACTTTTCAAGTTTAAATGCCCAGATAGATGACAGCATAGTGCAGAGTGAGGGGTAAGGGAAAAGATGCGAAGAGGGGAGCATAGTAGATGGAGAAGCTTACATAATGAATGAACTGTGCGGTCCGTGTGCTTTTTATAGCCATGTTAATTATTAGATTGAATTTGAAATGAGATCTTTTTGACGTTTTTTGTTGTTGCTGTTGTTGTTGTTGTTGTTGCTGTCGGCTGACTGCTGTCATGACTTTAACTTTAAATGGTCAGCGAGTGTCCTGGCCACTGGGGCAATTCAACGCGTTTACAAAAATACAGTAAAAAAAAAAACAAATAAGGATAATGCGCGACTTGTGTCCTTGCCCTGCTCTTCACGCCAAATTGCCAGCAAATGCTAACAAAATATAATAAAAAAAAAGCTCAGAAGAGAGGGAGAGAGAGAGGCAAATTGTGACTTTCTAATTGCATTTGCAACAGTTTTGTGTGTGTTGCCTGCCACGGCTGCAATTAACGAGAGAGTGTGCAGAAAAAGTGTTGCCAGCTTTTATAAAATGGCATTAAACAGGGCTACCAGCCGCAACTAATGCCATCAACTTTTACTTTTACTTTTGCAGTCGAAAAATTGTGCTTAAAATAAACGCGTCAAATTGCGACATTTAATGACATTTTCAGCCAGAAATAGCAATATAAACTTTGATTATTTAAAGTGCGGAAAATCTGCTGAGCTAAGCAGAAAAATTTTTATGAGTAGATTTTTCAAAGTTGAAACTGAAACTGTCCAGAATCCTTAATAGTGTTTGGTCTATTAAAAGGAATAACTAAAAGTAATGAAAATGATGTCATAAGACATTAAATAAAGGTCATCAAACAGCAATAGAAAATTTACTTAAAGTAACCAAATCAAAGGAAAGCGAACTAATAACATTCTAGCTATATGGAGTCATATCCTTATCATATATTTTGTATCCTGTCTCAGAATTCAAGGAAATTTATAATAATTTATTCATTTGAAAAGCAATGCAACACATTTCATGCTACTTCCCCTATATGTATTACCCCTAAATGTGGCATTTTGTTGCCACATTTTGTTACTCATTTCACTTGCCAAAAGAAATTGGTCAGCAACAAAACAAATGCTAAAACGCTCCAAAGTAGGCAACAAAAATTTGAAATAAATTTTCAACTAATTTGTAAAATGAGCTCGTGAAAAGTTTGTTGTCCTTCCTCTGTATTTTTCATGGCTTTTCTGTCTACTTTTTTTTCCACTGCGATTTAAATATGTCAAATATATATATATATATAGAGGTTCGAGGGCGTGTCTGTAGATTGTATGCTGTAGGCGTGTCGGAGGCAGTCGATGGCTGACAGTTTTTAGAGCCTGTCTAATTTCAATTTGTGTACTGCGACGTGGCTGTTGGCTTGTTAGCCGCCCGCTGGCAGGCCATTCTCCATATAGAGCCCATACCCATGCCTGCTATACATCAATGATGCCTGTGGTCGCCGCTGTCAACGATGTCTGCTATTGTTGCTATTGTTGTTGTTGTTGTTGTTGTTGTAGTTGCTGCTGCTGCTGTTGCTTTCGTTTGTTGTTGGTGTGTTGCGTGTTTCCGCTTTTCGACAGAGATTAAAAAATTTTCAATTTTCCGAGGCATAAGCGCAGCAATTCGTAACGTTTGTTTGTTTAGCAGCAACATTGCGGGAGGTATCAGTAATGCTTATGCAACCAGGAAGCGCCTCCACACACTGCCTTCACTGCCACTGTTACTCGAAAGTGTATGTGTATTTGTACTTGTGTATTTGTGTGAGTTTGGATGAGTGTCAGTTCGCATTAGCTAGCTCTGTAGCATTTTTGTGGCTTGTTGTCCTTGGCCAATGGCAAACGGAGATTAATGTTTTCGTTTGTTGCCACTAAACCAAACAAATGCACAACACACACACACACACAGAAAAACTAGCACACACATACATACTCAGTGTGAAGCATATATAGGCCAGTTTGTGCTTAACAAGCTCAATCAAAAGACAGCAAATGATCCTCATGTACGTTTACATGTCTTTTAATTAACTTTTTGTGTTCTCAACTTAAGAAAAGACTCCACAAGACATAGTAGCGCCTGGAGGCGGAACAACCAGTCCAACTATGTTACTCCAGCTTCTTGGTGCCTTTAAGGCAAAGGAAGTTTTTCAGCAGTTTTCCCAAAGCAACTTAAATGCAGTTCTGAATCGTATATACTGCATTTTTATGGTAGCAACTAAAACTAGGATACATTCGGACTCAATCAAAAAATGTAACCCCAAAGTCTGATGGATCAGCAGAGTGGAAATTCTGTAAACTAATTATTTGCAGTAACGGGCAACGGTTAAGCGAGGGACAACATTGTTATTGTATTCACTTAAAATGAATACACAGCAAAAGGAGGAAAAAAATATCTGAAAACTCATACACGCACACAGAAACACACATAATAAATATAAGTACTGACTGCAGCCAAAAAAAAAGATGAAAAAAGAAATAAAACCGTTGAAAATTTATGACAACTTGTTCTTTTTTTTATGGCCAGCAGCTTCGGTGGCGATATGCGATATGCGCTTGATTGGCCCACAGGTGGGGGGCAACTTGCAAGGGGAGGGAGAGAGAGAGAGAGTAGAAAGGTGGATGTAGTGTGTGTGCTGTCAATTCAATCAAATGCTTCATACATCAATGGACAGCGACAGCTATAGCTACAGCTACAGCTCTGCCAGTGCGTGAGCAGACCAAACTAGTATACAAATATTGTAGCGGGAGTTTGTATGCAGATGTGCCCGAATGGTGCGAGGCAACCCTTTGTAGCAACAACAATAACAGCAACAACAATGGGTAACAAACAACAAATAACAACAACAACAACAGCCAGTAAAAGCATCTATAACACTAACAAAACACGAACGATGCCACTAAGCGACAGTAAAGTGCAAAATTCTTTGCATGAAATGCCGATGAAATTCATAAAAACTGCTCACGTTTTATTGAAATAAAATATTTATGTAATGGACAGTGAACTGTTTGTTGTATGTTTGTGTGTGTGTGGGTGTGTGTGTGTGTGTATGTGTGTGTAGATTGTGTGTTGGACTAAAGGTTAACATGCGCTTAAAAGTGAGCAAAAGCGACATGCAGATGGAGTAGCTACATATGTAACTGGATCTGTATCTACAAATTTGTATAAAACCAACTACCAATCCCCATTCCAATACATATATACACCCTTTCATTCTCCCACCCAGTCTTTCACTTACCCCGTCTCCCTTACTCCTTAGTCGGCCACACTGAATTGTATGTGTTGCGGTCACATTTGAAGTCGTAAATTTGTCGCACGTAAAGGTTTAAGCAGCCATGTTACGATGTTATCCACCCATCTGACTGTTTCACCGCAAACCATCGCTGGCACATCAGAGAACTGGCAACGTTGCAGGCGCACTCCTTGCGTGACTAAAAGGTTCATCAGATAGCCCAGAAAATTATGTTTCTTCTCTTGTTGCTCTCTCGTTGGTAACATAGCCGTTCTTTGCGTCCTTTGCATCCTTGGCTTACACATCGTGGCTGTAGAGTCAAAAATTCATTGAATTGCGGCTGTTGCATTATTAATAAGCCCGAAAAATTGTTGTTGCCTGCTACTTGGGAACACTTCGTGGATGATATTCTGAGCTGCTCTACCACCGTTACCTCCTTTGCCACGCCTTAGCAGTGCAAAACGCAATTGAAACGTGCGACGGCAACTTTAACAGTCGTCTTGCATTTATTTCAATTTACCGTCTACGGTCTATGGGTTCATACCTGTTGTTCTTATTGTTGTTATTGTTACTGCTTCTCTTTTTGTTGTTGTTGCTATTTTGTCCGTATAGCAGTTACAATTCTTTTGTCTTTTAACTGCCTTTTGGGTCTGTCGCACGTTTTCTTTTCTTTACTTGTTCCTTTCATTCGCTTGCGCTTGAATTTCTCTGGCACACGAAACTTTGCATAGTTAACAAGAGTGCTTGTGTGTGTAAGTGTGTATGTGTAAGGTATGGAGTACATTTTCGGTTCCAGTTTCTTTGTGTTGGTGGGTTGAACTGCCCTGGCAATTGACACTGAGACGCTTTTCACAAACTCGATCAATAAACTGATTGTAAATGCCCTTGAGACCACAATTTATGATCCGTCTGCACATAGTCTGCTGTCCGAGTAATAAATGCAATCACGCAATACAAATTATTCACTAATATAAACCGAATAACACGCAAAAAAAAAGTGTGACTTGCAAATTGCAAAATGTTAACGAAACTGATTTAACTTTATCGATTATTAAAGATAATTAGTCTCAGCTATACATCGCCCCACCTCCAATTGATCTTAATTTACAGACTAAGTATCGATAGTTGCCAATTCTCTCAACGCGCATCTCTATGTAAAAAAAATTTGGCGCCGGTTTACATTTGTGTAAAGTGTTAAGTGTAAATTGTAATGTAATATAAAGAAAAATAACGAAAATAATGTTGCAATATAGTTATTAGTGAGTTTACTTTAACCCCTTGCAATTACAATTACGTATGATATTGTTTAAAGTGCTTAAATTAATAAAATCAAACTATTTTACACAAATCCTGTATGTATGTGTGTATGTGCATGCACAATTTTGGCGCGGCCCGAGAATTTGCACTGCATATTTGTAAATTAAAATTCGGAAAAATGTAGTAAAATGTTGTTTTTGAGAAGTAAATGCAATTATTTTTAAAATATATTTAAATTTAATCAACATTTATTGAATTTGTAATATGGAAACACATATTTTGATATGATTAAACAATAAATACAAACTGTAAGGCTCCCGTGCAGAATTTTGGCGCGGAGCTGCAAGCAACGCTGTGTATTTGAAAATCGCATATAAAATTTGGCAAAGTGAAATAAATAATAGTTTTTGACTAGTAAATGCAATTAATATTAAAATACATTTAACCTTAATCAACATTTATGAACTTTGTAATACGGAAACACATATTTTGATATGCTTAAACAATAAATACAACTTATAAGACTCCCGCGCAGAATTTTGGCGCTGGCCTGCAAGGTGCACTGCAAATTTGTAAATCGCATATAGAATGCGGCAAAGTGAAATAAAATGTAGTTTTTGATAAGTGAATGCAATTATTATTCAACAATATTTGAATTAATTCAAAATTAATAGAATTATTAATATGGAAACACATACTTTGATACGTTTAAACAATACGTAAGGCGTAAGGCTCCCGCGCAGAATTTTGGGGCGGGCCTGGAAGGTGGACTGCAAATTTGTAAATCGCATAAAGAATTCGGCAAAGTGAAATAAAATGTAGTTTTCGACAAGTAAATGCAATTAAAACAATATTTAAATTAAATAAACATTAATTGAATTGTTAATATGGAAACACATACTTTGATACGTTTAAACAATTAATACAACCTGTAAGGCAGCAGCGCAGTGAAATTTTACGCAAATAAAACGAAACATGATGTGGTGTATGTGAAAATTTATTAAAAGTGCGTGTAATACTTTATTTTTTATTGAACTAGACATATTTATACATTGCCAATAATATATTAATATATATATATGTGTTTTCGTGCTATATTTGTGCACCACAGCCTCCTCTTTATCGTTTGCAAACATACACCAAATTATTCTAATTGGCTGCGTGTGGTGAGTACGGCAATTGGGTTTTTTATATTGTGACCAAAGGTAGTTTTGTCTTTTATACTTAAATTGTGTGTTTTTAGTTGATGTAGATTTAGATGTAAAATGTTTAAATATTGTTGAAGTAGATGTTTAGGAAGTGAAATTGTGGTAAGTTTGTCAATTTTCATTAATGTATTTACATAATAAGTTAAGTCTAAATTGATATACAACAATTGGGCTGAACTTTCCTTACAATCAAAGTAAAATTGCTTGTACCGGATGCAAAGTGACCACAGGACGTGTGTGCAAATGTTTTTTGCATTGATTGATTTTTCATTACATATGAGCGACATCCGTTGGGGCCAAGAGTCCAGGCCATACACATGGCCAGGACATTAAACGCAGGCTGTGTCTTTGCATGAATGTTTACCACTTCCGGCTTCCGCAGCAACAGTCCAGCAATGAAATCGGCAACAATGCCAAACACAGTGCAACAACTGTGTGCAACTGTAACTGCACAAGCTATGGATGCAGCAGACGCTGGCAGTGGCAGACGTACATGCATCGGCAATTGTGACAATGAAACAACTGCATTTTTGGGTACACACACACACACACGTACACACACAATACCAATACATATCTATACACATATACACACAGTCGTTTGTTTCACATTTCCGTCACACATGCGGCCCACCCACATGTGTCAATGTGGACAAGTTCACTTTAAGGGATCTGCCATACGATTGCCAGGACCAGCATCAGTAACAGCAGTAGCATCAGTAGCAGCAGAAGCAGTAGTACCATGACAAAGGATTGGGCATTTAGCTGCCATGTAAAGTAAAGAAGGATGGATTCTAGATAGATGGAAGAAAGGGAATACTGAATATCTTGGTGCCTGTGCCCTTTGACACGCGCTCGATTGCAATTTCGTTTTGCATGTGAAAATGTGTGCGCATTGCAACCAAATGTTTAAAATGACTGGCAGCAGGCAGCCCGCACAGTAGCATCACCATCAGCATCAGCATCAGCAGCAGCAGCAGCAGCAGCAGCAGTAGCATCAGCAGTAGCAGCATCAGTTGTCCCTGTGCCATAGAGTGCTACACTATTCGGATGTGTTGCACAGTTCCTCTGAATGTCCCTCAACTGCTGTCCGTGCTGCCATTTGAGGCTCCAAATTCGCTTTAAAGTAACATTTTTCATTTGCAGCGACTGGCAAACTGTTACCCATGTCTTTCTATGTGTGGGTGTGTCTGGTTGAATGCATAGCAGCACTGTGTGTATTCTACTATCTGTATGTGTGTGTGTGAGTGTGTTTCTGTGCAAATATGCAATATCCTGTGCGGCGACGACTTGGAGGCTTTACCATAGCTATACGGCAATGGCACTTCTCTGAATTGGGCGCAAGAGTGCCAATGTTTGTCATATTGGAGGCCTGTTAATTTTGTACTAAAATCGATTTTTCATACGCCCCCTGCTGAACCTCATGCACCGCTTCCTCATGCTTCCCATTCATTCGCTCTGTCTCTGTCTGTCTCTTTCTTTCTGTTTCTGTCTCTATGCCAGAGTGCTGATCGCTTTTGCTTTGGCGTCTGACTGGAAAATTGCCGGAAAATATTGAATGTGAAGCCTGTGCATGTCCATACTCGTAGGCATGTGCAGCAATGTGTCTGGCATTCCCCAGTGTGAAGCATGTTTAACCTCGTTCATGAAGCCAACAAAAGCAACACCAACAACAACAGCAACAACAAGAACAAGTATAACAGATATAGGAATAGAAATTGGAATAGAAACAGAAACTGGAACTGAATCCTAAGGCAGAGCAGGACATAATAGGACAATGAGACAGACACTTGTCTAATGTTTTATTGCAGCTTGCAATTGTTGTTTGGCCTCAGACGAAGATGCCTAGCTGCAAGTACCAAACAGCCATTGCAATTGTATAAGACTTAAATTAATTAATTTGCCACAGAGCGCTATACACACACACACACACACACACATACTCACATACATATATACGCACACACAACAATAACAATGACAGAGTAAATCCTTGGAAAGTGTCTGGTCTAATGAGTTGATGCCGCTCAATGCGACTTTGAGTTTCCTTTAGTTGCTGCCTATGCAATGGTCACAGTGTCTGCCAAAATGTAATCTACCAAGCGACACACTGAACAGATAACTAAACTAATAATATAGTATACGACTACAACATACCACGTAATTAATTTAACACCTTTCAAATTCAATTTTCCCTTTTAAAATTTCCCTTTTTTTGTTTATTTTTTTGTTGACTTTGCTCCATCAGTTTAATTTTTACTATTAGCTACAACTATTTACTTGGGTTGACCCCAAGCAGCAACTCCCTATTGACCACATTTGGGGTATGCATTCAGTTAAAATTTGCGGGTCATTAGGAAACCCCATTGCAAATGAGTTGCGACCAAGTCGCTGATAGTGTTTTGAGGTTGGGTCCTGGGGAAATCAACCCAAATTGCTAACATTGCTTGCTATTTGTTGCTGCTGCTGCTGCTGCCACTGTCTTCTTGTGCTACAGTTTCTTGCACCCTGGTTACGCCAATATAAAAAAGAAATCATCTGCCCCTTTAGAGCAATTTGTGGCAATCAGTAAATGGGCAGGCGACGTGCAACACAGCCAACAGCCAACAGCCAACGTTGCATTAGCTGCAGAATGTGGCCGAGCGACACTTTTGCGTTTTTCGTAATTAAATTAGTGCCACTGTCCGAGCATTAGTTACACTTACCAAACCGTTCACCGCCCACCCAAATAAGTATATATATATATATATATATATATATATATATATATATATATACGCATACACACACATACACTTTTAGATTTGTACACATGGCATGTTGGCAGTTTAAAGTTGGCCACAAACCTCAGACAGGATCTGTGGGCGTTTCGGGGCTGAGAGCCATGGAAACCATGGAACCCATGGAACCCATGGACAACGGCTGGACACATTGTCAGCAACTGATTTTGTGAGCATTTTAAACGTTTTATTTGTTCGTTTTCGGATTTTACTGTTTCAGTTTTAGTTTTAGTTTTGGTTTTCATTTTATTTTTCAGTTAAGCTTAGTTCTCTGGCATTTTGTGGTTAGCAACAATTTCTCTGGACAGAGGCACTAACTTCACCAACCAAATGATGTTTGCCTTTTGCTCTTCTTTTATGTATAACCCTGAGTGTATGTATGTGTGTGTGTGTGTGTGTGTGTGTGCCTTTTGCTGCGGGCATCAACTGAAGAGCTTAGAAGGTAACAGCAGCGGCAGCAGCTACTTAAGAGTTAGAATACGTTTGAGTATTGTGGATAGTTTTTGATTTTTGTGTAGGATGAGTGAGGGGGGGGAGGTGGGGAAGGTGGGGAAGTTTTCTAAGCTCTAGCTTATTTTTTGCTGTTGATTAAAGTGTGGCGGCACTAGAAGAGTGTGACCGTATAATGGTCTACAGTATTATTTTAACCCAAAGCTCAATTTCATTTGGTTACTGAAACTGTCCAACACACAAATCGCAACTTTTCTTTGCTTCACTCTGTTACCATTGTTGTTGTTGTTGTTGTTGTTATCCTTTCTGTTGTTGTTGTTGTTATCCTTGTTGTTGTCGGCCTGTTTCTGTCTGCCTATTTGCCTGACTGCCAGCGCTTGTGTATAAAACTATTTTCGAAGATTTACGACAAAATTGTTTCAAACTTTTTGATTTCGTCGCACGTTGTTGCCTGACGCCACACTCTGCCTCCTGCATCTGTGCATCCATACACCATACACTATACCTCTTGATGCCATTACATACTACATACTCCATGGTACGTTCTTTGTGCTAGCAACAACAACACTCGACCCATGGCTACATCTTTTGGCCTTTTGGGATCCACTCGTTCGCCAGTCGATTTGTTTGTTTGGCTGTTGAGGCCCGCATGAGGAGCAGCAGTCGACGCGATTTGTGGAGTCCTTCGCTGCCGTTGCTGTTGCTGCTGCTGCTGCTGGTTGTGCCATATATAGCGAAAAGAAAAAAAAAAAATAAAGAAGAGAAAAGGATTAGGAAGTACGTGCATGTAACCGTTGTGCATTCGCCTGTCCCCTGGCACACACCCATCATACCCGCTTCCCTTTCATTTCCACTGCACCCTCTTCATCCTTCCTCTACTCTATCGCTGAGCATGTTGCGGTGCAGCGCCATTTGTTTCTCTCTCTCACTCTCTTGCTCTCTGTTGGTGAACGCAATTTAAAGTGCCTCGAAGCGTGCCACATACACACACACACACATACATACACAGTGCAATACTTATGTGATGTGTGCACGTCCTTGATGCCAACTTAATTACACGTAGCCAAGACCAAAGCACTCATTTTCACTTTTACCAGCCCATCCCTTTGCTCCCTGCTTGCCTTGTCTTTCTTTCTCTTTTCCTTTTTTTTTTCTGCACCTATTCACTTTAAGCTGATGCCGATTATTATCTGGCATTTGAATACTACGGCTTTGAATGCTCGTACTTCAAGTGTAGCAATCGTCGTCGAGGTCCTTTTAATACGCTTAAGTGCACGGGGCAACCCCTAAAAAACTATTTAAAAAAAAAAAAATAATAAGAAAAATAGAAAAAAAAAATAGTGGAAAAAAGCTATGTGCTATGAGAAATAGTTCAACAACTTTATTATGAAATTTTTCACAAGCTCTGATGCAATGCGAATAGAAGGAGTCAAGCAGGCTAGGATCAGGTTGGAAGACAAGCTGGGCGGAGCTGTATGTAGAAGGAGAGGAGGGACTCGTTTGCTTGCTTGATTCAAAAGTACATGAAGCCAACAACAAAGGGAAAATAAATAAAAATAGCATTTATACACGTATGCATACATGTGTATATATATATATATATGTGTGTGTATCTATGTGGGTGTGCAAGTGTGTGTGTTTTCAAAAGTCGACTGAAGCGCTTTGCAAATACAAAACAACAGAATAGAATAAGAAACAAGAGCCCAAAACAGCACACAAAACTAAGCAGAGACAAGGGACAGACAGACTGAGAAAGAGAGAGAGAGAATAAAAGTAGAGAGTGAGATAGGTATATATAGATATATATAAAACAGTTACAAGTTACAAGACAAACTGACAAGTGTGCTTAGTGGGCCGTGCAAAGGTTTTTGTGAGTCTGAGCTGTGTGTAATTGTTAGGAATGCAACTGAGAGCAGTTGATATTCATACGAATACTACATACATATATATATATATATATATATACGATATATATATATAGTATGAATACTCAGACGAATACATCTGGCAGTGCTTATGGTCTTATATTTAGGCACCACTCAAGTACTTAAGTGGGGTGCAGTTGCAATTGCAATTGCTACAGCGAAAGGGGGCGGCAGGCACAGTTGCAGGTGGCACTGCTGTTAAACCATAAACAACGCTAAAAAAATAAAAAAATGTTGCATGAAGAGATTATCATTCAACTGATGGCAGCCAGTTTGATGTTATTTACAGCTCTTAAATTTAGCGAAACAATTCTTATGCTCAACTAGTTCCGGCTTCAAGTGGAAACTAAACCTACAGAAAGGGCTCTGTAACTAAGAACAGATTGTGAAACTATATGTTGTTGTTAAAGCATATATATGATATATTATTATATGATATAAGACTTTTTTTTGTATATACTAAGTTAAGGGGAAGTAGAGATAGCAGATAGGAAATATGATAACCGGCTATAAGCAAAACCTATAATGCAGAAAATCTTTTGCTTATATTCGATATTTCGTTTTAAGCAATCATTAGTAACATGTCAATAAGTTGAATTTAAATGATTATTATAAAATAAAACACACGCTTAGAAGTTTATTTAAATTTATATTTTATGCTGTTCGTCTGCTATAATAGTATTAATATTAAATATAAAATGATATCAAATATTTTAATAATGCTGTCGTACAGCTTATAATTTGCTTAAAACTGATAAAATTTATATGAACTGATTCCAAATTAACGATTTTTTAGTTGTTTATACACATTATTTTCTTATATACAATCAATTTTTTGCTTTTATGAGGCTAAATTTAGTGTTAAATAGTTTTATGATGTTTAAAAATAACATAATTTTGCTTTTAACCAATATTTGCTTATAAACGGTACACCTTATAACCGATATATACTGTATAGCAATAGTTTATATTGATGGATCATCCCTAATATTTGATTTTATTCTTAGATTAATATATTTCTTATTTCTTTTATAGGTTCAAGAAGATATAAAGTGAAATTAATATATATATATATATTTTTTTATATTTTTTTATTGTGTCTAGTGCGAGAGAATTATATGTGTCCTTTTATTTTTTTGTATTTTTTTTAATGTGTTTGGTGTAAGTAGTTTGCTGTGTAGTGTAGTGTAACAAAATAAAATAAAAAATGATATCCAAGCTGCTAAAAGTGATTTAAACTAAATAATTTATATTAAATATACGAGGCTTATAATTTTGGGTAAGTGAAATAATATTTTTTTATAAAATAAAATTCACTTTACATGCAATTTATTTGAAGTTTTTTTATTGATTAATTATTAAAAATATTTAATTTAATTATTAATATCAAATTTATGATAGACATTTAACTTTTTAATACAAATTTATTTCAACTTCATAAAAATCTTTTTACTTAACAAAATTTATAATAACTAAAAAGCTGTCTAAAGAGAAAGAGTTCTGTGTTAGACTTCTATATCCGTTTTTGTAGACTTATAAACAATTTGTAACTGGAGATTATACTATATATATATATATATATACCTTGCTTATCCTTTTGCTTAGTTCTATAAGGTGCCTTATTAGTTTATATCCTTGCTGCTCTAGGGGCCATCGAGATGTCAATCTTTATTGCCTTGTTATAAACTGTTTCCAGTTACATAATAGCTATAGTTAGTTTGATGATGGCTAGGTATATATAAAGTTAGTTACTTTTTGTCTTCTATTGATGGAAATTTACGCGCTTTGATGGACAATCATTAAAGTATAAGCCGCCTGTCAGCAGCTGCCTGGCAGTGAAATACTGAAATAGGATACCAACAAAGCTTTCAACCAAAAAGCAGAAACATAAACTAACAGCACAACGTATCGTTAATGTGCTTGTAAGCTAAGAGAAGTGGTTGATGGGAGGGAGGGAGGGAGGGGTAGGGTAGGGTAGAGCAGGGATATAAGCGGATGGAATTGGAATGAAACTGAAGGCCTCTACAGTCAGTCTCACTCCTCACTCCAACACTCCTCACTCTGCCTCTCTATCTTTCGCTCTGTGACTGAGCGAGTTGGTTGCATGCGCTTAATGCAAATCCTTGAAACCACTTGCGGCCCACTCGAAATTTTTAATTTTTCCCACAAAAGCCGCACTCGACAGAACTCGAGGCGCATCAACCAACCAGCCAACAACTCGACTGAGCTGCAGCATGTGTGTGTGTGTGTGTGTTTGTGTGTGTGTGATTGTGTGTGTATATTTATGTGCACTGTGCGGCATTGCCGTTGCAAGTTGCAACTGTTGCAATGGGCATGAAACAGAAACACTTTGGGCTGCTATGCACCTAGACGGAATTACAAGTGTGAGCATGTTCGTTTATATTTGTATGTGTGTGTGTGTGTATATATATATGTGTGTGTGTGTGTTTGCATGTGTGTATCTGTTTATGTGGTTTGCATTTGCCGCAGTAACAGATAACAGAGCATTGGGCAGAGCGGAAAGAAAACGCGCAGCGGCAGTGGCATAATTTGCAAATACTAAAGCAAAACTAAAACCACATTAAGTCGAACTTTAAATACACTTACATATATATAAATATATATAGTATGGTATATATATAACAGTTAAAATCATGCAACAAACTCGCAGAATCAATAGAAAAGTTTTGCTTCAATTTACGTTGTCAATCAAAAGTTTTTCTTTATCTCCGACTTTGTTTGGAATTATATTTCAATATTTTATATAGAGGAATAGCAACTGAAATAACGATAAAGCTGCTTACAATTTGGTTTTTTTTTTGTTAGAGTATTTAAGCCCTGAGCTTTAGGCCAGAACTCACATTGAATTACGCGCTGCCGCTGACTAACAGTGCATAGAGCAGGAAAACTTGCATTTCATGAGTTTGTGTATATGTGTTTGTTTGTGTATGTATGTATGTTTGTGTGTGTGTGTTGGCAAACTCACTCATAACGCGCTCAGCTCGACGCTCATTGCATTCGTGAACTTTATTAATAATGGCGCCAAACAACATGAACGCCTCAGCTCCCTTCTACAGCTATAGTCTAGAACTCCTACTGCTCCTCTGAGTCAGTTGCAGTCATGTCCATGTGTCCAAATGTCTTTCTGTCTATGTATATACGTGTGTTTGTGTGTGTGTGTGTGTATATCTACTCTCTTATATGTGTGAAAATCGGCGAGAAAAATTGTACCAACAAGCAAAATAATATAAAAAAAAGGACACTGAAAAAAAATAGGTATGCAAAGTTGAAATATAACAACATAAAAACGGGCAGCAACATCAGAGTATGGTAAATAAAAAGTGGCACAACACACACACACACACACACACACACAAATGCACATGAGATGAAGAAGAAGCAGAAGCAACTTGCACTGCAAATTATTATTTTTTGCCAGCAACTGAGCTGTGGGCGTTGAGGCAGCTAGAGAGGAGGTGTGTAGGAGTGTTATATGATTTTGGCCTGTAGGTTTTACTTTGAGGCATACTTTTGGTATATAAACAAATTAAAGAGGCTTTAAGTTAAAGACAGCACAAGTCACACACACACACACACACACACACATGTATATGTATATATAAATATATTGTATATATATGTGAGGCATTATCATTAGCAAAGATGGTATTCATAATTATGCTGACACGCCCACGCCCTGTTTCAAAGACATTCATCTTTTGGCAGCTGCAGCTCCCTTCTACGCTCCCCTCTTCTTCTTCTTCTTTTAGCTTATGTTATGTCCCATATATATATATATGTGTGTGTGTGTGTCTCAGTATGTATGTATGCTTTTTGGTCCTCTGTGGCTGCCTTCTAAGCTGCCATCGCATCGTAACGCATCACTCAGTCAAAAAATTTCATCGCGTCAAGTTGTGTTAACAACAACAACAACACAAACAACATGGCTAACACTCAGCGCGTCTCTCGGCTTTCGTTCAGCTGTGCTAATTACAGCTGACAGTTTTCTTTTGCTCCTTCTACTGCACAACGTGACGTATGAGCAATGTACGTGCGGCAATTAATAAACGATGCGAGGCATGGCAAGGCAACACAGCAACAGCAACAGCAACAACAACAAGTTACTGGGGCAGCATTTGGTTGCAAGCTAAGGAATGGGTTGTAACTGGTAGCGACAAAACTCATCTATTGATTTTTTGTTTGCTTGCGTAATTGAATTTATATGCATGTATTTGTCTTCAATTGCAGAAACTGCCAATCTTTTACACAACTCTTCACTCTTCACTCTTCACTCTTTACTCTTCACTTTACTCCTCTTCTCTTTATTTCCTGTCCCTTTGGCTGCCTATGCTGGAAACCTTGCTACATCATCCTTTGAGTTTTGCGCTTGTTTCCATTAATTAAGTGCGCCCTGACCTGAAAAATCAAAAAGTTGACATTATAAATTACAAAATACACAGGAGCCAAGCAACATTCAACATCCAAAGGGGCAGTGGGTAGTAGCAGCAACACGAATTGCCAACAATCAGTGGCAACAACAAGTAAACAGAAAAAAGAAAGTATATATATATATATATATATAAATAAGTATATATACATGTATTTGTATATATATAAAAAAGGACATCAAATGGCTGCTGGCCAAGAAGAAACTGAAGCAGCAGTAGAAAACTGTCAAGAGTCTCATTAATTGAACAAAGCATTCGAGTGGAGCCATAGGCTCTGTGGCGGTTTGCCATAGATTGCCACAGTGTTTTTGTAGAATGTAGCAAGGTATGGTTAATGGGGGGGGAGAGTGGGGAGTGGTGTTGGATGGAGGTGCTGGTGGGTGTGGTGGAGAGGTATAGTGGTAACAAATTAGCACAGCAGCAAATGAGCAACAGAATTTTACTTTTTTCTATATAAATTGCAATGACAACAACAACAACAACAACAATTGCAAGAAGAAGTAGTCCTAGCAGTAGTCGAAAACTGTGGCAACTCTTGTAACTTTTCGCTGCTTTGTTTGCAGCGACTTTTAAGCAGTTCGCTCTTGGCCACCAAAAAGGTGCTCCCTTCCCTCCTACTCAAGCCTCTCCAACGGCGACCAGCGAAGCGACAATGATGATGATGATTCTGTTGCTTTTGCTGTTACTGTTGCCATTGCTGCTGCTGTTGCTGCTGTTGCTCCAGTGCGCTTCTACTTTGCTGCTGGCCCTGGCGCTTTGTGCGCTTCCGTTTCCGATTTTGTTAGTTTTTTTTTTTCTTTTGGAGTAGACGACAAGAAGAGGACATGGATGGCAACTGTGACTGCAATTGCAGACTTCAACTCTCTGCGACTGTGGTACACTCGTATTTCACTCCAATGGGCGCTTCCTGCCTGCCACACTGCCCCTTGCCACCTAGCCAACGTGTACTGCAACTCGCTTATGTGCAACGAAATGCTTTGCAAAGCGGCACTTACGCGCATTTTTTTCTTCTACTTCTTCTTGCTGTTTATTTCACGTTTTTTCTTTTACTTGCCATAGCAAATATGTTGCCTCAAAATGCTAAGACACCCTACACACTAAACTTTTGGTTGCAATTGCAACTGCTGTTGAGGCAACGCGCATAGCTGGCAATTTCATTTGGCCATTTGGCCATTGGCCGTTGCTTTATGGCTTGCACTTTGCAGTTTTTGGCTGAAAATTGTTAGCAACAGTAGCAGCAATAGTAGCAGCAACAGCGGCAGCATCAGCATCAGCATCAGCGTAATTGCGGTTATTTCACCTGTCGAAAATAAAACAAAATTCAACCGGGCGAAAACAAGTTGCAATTTGTAGTTGCAAACAGTTCAATTTCACCTTTCCACACTGCTAGAAGAAGCAGCAGTAGCATACGAATTGCTACGTTGACAAGTTTGTGGCATGTTCAACGCCCACTCACTACACACACACAAACACACATACATACATACATACATACACATATAAGGACATGTCTCGCTCTGGCAGAGTTCGATTTTTGCTGGCGCTTTAATTCCAAACAGAAAAAGTCAATTTTCTGGTAAATTTGCTGGACTCGTTATAACTCTCAATCACTTAGTTTTCTATTTCCTACAGTTACCCTATAGTAAGTACCACTTCTCTATGTGTGTGTGTATATGTGTGTGTGTGTGTTTGTTTGTGTTTTTACTTTTTTTGTGCTGTTGCTGTTGCTGCTGCTGCTGCTGCTGCTGTTGCTGTGCGCGGCTTGCGGGCAAAGCCATGGCGAGGCCACTTTTCTTTGGGCCATTTCATAAATGCAGCCATAAATCAGCTTTCAGTTTGCCACGAATTGATTTTTAACTTTTGTCGTGCCGTTTTCCTTTTTCATTTCCTGTTGTTGCCTTTTGCGCTTTGCTCCTTTCATCATCATTTTTTTTCTTTCTCTCTGTCTCACTCGCATTACGCTGCCACCTTTCTTGCATTCTTATCACATTTCTTTGCCTGTTTTTCTTGTTAACAGTTTGCTTTAAGTAAAAAAAAAAAACAAAATGAAAATGGTATAAAAAAAGAATGTTGTTTAATATTTCATGTCTGCTCGTTTCTCTTTCCACTGTTTTCTTTTTGCTGTGCTGTTGTTCGCTTGTTGCTTTTTAACCATTTTCGCTCTTTCTCTTTTTTTTTTAGAAATTCTTTTATTTTTTTATACGCTTTGCTTGCTTTTAATCAATTTCTGGTGTCATTTTATGCCAATTATTTGCCTGTCAGTTTTCCTCAGCTTTTCTTGTCCTTTTTTGTTGTTATTTACTTTTATTGCCATTTTCATTGTTATTTTTGTTGTTGCTGTTGTTGCTACTGCTGCTGCTGTTAACGGATATGATATGCATATTTGTAGCTTATGTGTTTTATATATGACATTGAAATATTATAATATTTTTATATTGCTGTCAATTTCAGCTCAAATTTCCCTTTAAAAAGCTGCCTTAAACAATTATTTGGGTACATTTTAATACAGAAAATATCCCATTAGGGAAATTTTGTGTATATATATTACAAAAGATTAGATATATTTGATTATATATTTTGTTTATTGTTAGCAAGTTAGCAGGTTTTCCTGGGCATATCCTTTTTCAGTTGAATGAATTGCTTATTGCCAACTGATTTCATATGAATTGGTATTAACATTGTTCAAAATAAAAACTCAAAAAATATAGATATAGAAAGAGAAAGAGTAAGAGTAAGAGAAAGAGCAAGAGCAAGAGCAAGAGCAAGAGAAGTTGAAAAGATTACAGAAATATCAAATAGCAAAATTTTCAAAAATTCCATTAAAATTGTATCTGTATTGAATACATATGATACACATTCAGTCAGAATATCAAGGATACTTGATATGCAATTGTTTTATGGTCATTCTTATGGCTTTGTGCTTAACCAAGCAGCTATCATCCGGTTCAATGTGTTCAATGGATTGTACTGATTGTCTATCTATATTGTAGTCAATGTGTATAAGCATATGTAGGAGCATTGCAGCATAGATTGCTTGCTTGCAACACTTGTCTTGTATACAACTGTTGTTGGCCTTAAGTAAACCATAAAAGTGCAACAAGAACTTACACTTACAATCTGAGGGCCATATAAGCCCATTTACTAACAGACACTTTCACTTTTGCTCTCCATTTATTTCAGTTGAATTCAGTTCAGTTGAGTTCAGTTCAATTCAGTTTGGATTCGGTTTTTTGATTCGGGTTTTTCTTCTTCTTCTTCATCTGGTTCTGCTTCTATTATTACCCAATGAAAAATGACAAAGATTTAGTTTATATTCCTATCTTTGTAGTTTCTTTCCCTTATTCGCCTTTTCTCGCTTACCAACAGTCTTTTGCTGGTCTTTTGTGATTGTCTTGGACTGTCTATGTATGTGTGTGTGTGTGGTTGTGTGTGTATCTGTGTGTGTCCATTCGCGTGCTCGACAACACTTGACAGCGTTGCAAGTGCAAGTGCAGCATTGCAAGGATTAGATTTAATAGCAGGAAAGAGGAGTGCAGAGATGTTTAGAAGAGTAGCAGCTGGATAACGACAGCTACTGCTTCATGTGCCACACACCCCACAATCTCCGCCAAGTTTAAAGTGGATTTCCGTTGAATTTGTTGCGGTTGCGTGTGGCTGGCATTGCTCCACTATTGACTGACTCGCTGCCTTAAGCTCTGCCTGCAATGAGAGGGGTTGCTGGCAGCAGGGAACGGGCAACGCTTTGCTTTTATGTCTTCCGGCCAACATAAACACTTGAGTTGCTCATCTTGTTGTTGTTGTTTTTGTTGTTCATGCTGTTGGTGATGTTGTTGTTGTAACTGCCTTGTTGCTGTTGCTGCCGTCGAATGTGAAAAGAAGCGCAGAGCAAAGCAAAGTTTCACTGACAGCCGCAAAGCGAAAAAAAATATAATAAAAAATGAAAGCAAGAAACTGTGACAAATGTCCTCGAGTGTGTTTTGTTGCGAATGCGTGTGTGTGTGTGTGTGTGTGTGGATGTGTATGAGATTGTAGGTAAAAGTTGGTGTTGCCGTTGCACAACTTTTGCAAGTTTTACAGCTAAACGCCTTGCAATTGCTAAAGCGTCTGTCGATGCAGTTGTCTTACCTGCTACCTTATATGCCCCTCTTACCCTACATACCTGTGCTTCATGTCCTAGCACTCAACTGCGTGTAATGTCTGTTTGTGTTTGTCTCCCGATGTATGTTTAAGTGTTTGTATGCGTGTATGTGTAAGTTGCCATTACTGCGTTTATTGGCTTAAAGTGTTTGACAATTCATTAAGTGGCAGAGTGTCGCCATCTACTTGTATCTTGCTTAGTGCTAGCTGCTTACAGGCGTGTAAATTGCATTGTCGGCATTAGCCAAAGGGATCAAACAGCTAACACAGACAGACACGCTAATTTGCTTGGCCTAAATTAGTTAAATTTCAGGCCTTTTGATTGTACAAATGTCAACAAATCATTTTGGCATTAAATTGGTTTTGCATAACAAGTGAAATGCTTGTCAGCTTTTGTCTGGTAAACAATTTAAATTATGATTCCCTAAAGTATGCAACATTAAATTTTGCTTTAATTAGCTTTGGGGTATTATTTTATTGCAAACCTTTATGTAGCAAAAATATAAATTTCAATTGATTATCATTTTATTTAATATTATTGAATATAACATTTTTATTTATATATATTTATTTTATCTATTGGGTTTATATTTATAAATCAATTTTGATTAGTTTGTGCATTATAAATTTTAACTAAAATTAGATTTTAATTTGATACAGAGTTAGAAATTTTAATTTAATATGTGTGCAAGTGCTGTTAATTTTTGTGTATGTCGAAGTTTTTGTTTCTTGTTTCTAAAGCTCATAGAAATTGTTGAGTTCAGCAAAAACTTTTGGCACATCAACTCTCTTCTACATACACACAAACACACACGTGCCAAACTATAAAATAATAAACCAAATTTGTTGTTGAAGTTGAAGTGAAAATGTTAAAAGTAAAGTTTTTGCTATAGAAATAAAGACAAACATTGTTATCACCTACAAAACAGAGAACAGCCTGGCAACAACAACAATAAGAATAACAGCAAGAATCAGAACAAGAGCAGTTCAGCACCAAGCAGGCCATCAACATTGTGAGGGGATTTGAGGCATGGCATGTTGCTGTTGATGTTGCTGTTGCTGCTGTTGCCGTTGGCGCTGACGTTGTAGACGTGCAAATAAGTTGAGCAACAGAGCGAAGCAAAGGCAAAATATTTATACAAATAGGTTATGCAAACAATCTTAGACCAAGTCATCTAGACACACATACACACCTACACATATATATTTATACATATATACAGTTAGTGACAAAGTAAGACACGCACCCTTAACGGGTACATGAGGACATGACACAACATGAGCTTCCCCCGGCTGGCGCCAGACGCTGCAGGACATAATGAAGTTTGAGTTTGGAGACTCAATGAATTGTCAACAACGTTGTTGCTGCTGACAATGTGAATGTGTTCTGCAGCTTGTAGGTGGTAGCACTAGATAGCTAGGTGGTAAGCATCATTGGGGGTGACTGTCCCTATGGGGGGTATGTTGTCTGGAGTAAGGCTTCAATTGCCTCGATTCGATACGTTGGCATAAAATAAAAAAAAATATCGCTGACTGCCAAGTGACGCATATCATATTACAAAGTGCAACAGACGCTGCATCACAAGCTGCAACAGCTTGTGGCAGCTATGGGGCAAAAAAATATGGAAATAGACTATGGGGGTATGAACAGCTGGAAATGGTTCGTATAACGCGTTCAGCAAATTTACTTTTTTTATCATTTAATTACAATAAATTAATTATGACTAGTTGGTGCTTTGAGTTGAACCCGAACCCCAAACTACAAACTCTCCCTCTTCCCCTCTCGCTCTCTCTCTGTCTCTGTCTCTGTCTCTGTCTATCTCTTGCTTTATGTGTGTTTGTGTGCGGGTTAGAGTGTCGATTACATAGAAAATTCAAAACTCCAAGGATCTATCTCCTCTACATGCATATAAAACACGCAGCCGCAAAACATATTAAATTTATTATCAATAAATTTTCATTAGCTTCGTGTAGTGGTACGTGTATATCTGTGTGTGTGTGTGTGTGGGTGTGTCTGTTAGTTTATATATTTATATATATATATATGCTTGGATATCGCACTCTAACTATAACGAGCTCTGTGGGTCGTGGCCAGTTGACATAATTTACAATTTTAGTCATAAAAACACACACAAGCAAACATATATACACAAACATACACACACACACATATGCTAGCATCACTGATGCCCCATCAGCATTCACACACACCCCTTATACCCATAGTCAGGCTCTAAACTTGGCCTTTTGCTACGTTAAAGTTATCTACAACCGCATCAACGGCTAAGCCATCGCCAGAATGTGTATGAAAATGGGAGGGAAAAGGCAGCAGGAAAATGTGGTAGTCACTTATGGGTGGATGGGTGTACGTATGTGTGTGAGTGTGTGCATTCCAAAGGAACCCCATATCCTTGCTAGTGTTATGTATGCACGTGTGTATGTGTGTGTGTATGTGTGGCTGTTGCTAAGCAATACAGTCAATTTCAGGCAGAAACTTTCCAATGCAAAATAGAAAGTTTGAGAGAAAGAGTATCAAAATGTGTATAAAATATTTGGCTTTCAAGTCATTCAACTACTTTGTAATAACTTCTACCGTAACATAAATCATATATAGAATAACTAATAACATAAATATATGATAAAACAGATAAAAGAACATAGAATTCTCTAAGGTAATTGAAGAATTTTCTCAATCAAATTTTAACATATTATACTAATCAATTTTATAAATAAGTTTAATTTTTTTAAAATTGTTTAGTATAAGGCTAAAATTTCTTATAGAAAGCAGCTATATTAAAGGATAATGAATCCTTAAAGGTAATCCAATTGCTTTAAGTAATTGCAAGTTATTCAGCAACTTCTTTTAAGAACTTTCATTAAGTTACTCCAAATCTGTTGTAGTATGTTATTAACAGTCACTTTACAGAGCATTTAACAGTCTGTAAAGATTTGCTTTAACATTTCACTGTAAGCAAATGAAGTGAAATGTTTATTGAATAAAACTGTTAAGTGGCAAAAACTGTAAATTGAAACTTCTTTTTTGTTATTTACTTTATTTTTATTTTATTTTTCTTTGCTTCTCATATTTTGTTGTTTGCCTTGGGAATCAGCATCAGCATGAGCTTCAACGTCATTGGCATTTCTATCGTCATCTGCTGCAGAGGTAACAACAGCAACAACAGCAAGAACAACAAGAATATAAACAACAACTAAAGGAACAACATCAACAGCGACGACAACAAGGACATTTTATTTTCTCTTTGTGTTATGCGCTGTCATTCACGAATGTTGCTGCTGTTGTTGTTATACTTGTTGTTGTTGTTGTATTATAATGCCAACTCATATTGCGCTCGTTATCCTTTTGTGTGTGTCGTGCAACGGAATTGACCCTTTTTGCTGCGTGACATCAAACGGTAGCAACAACAAAATGAAACGTACGAAACATTGGGTTAACAGAGGCTCCATAACCAGCCTTCTTTCTCTCTCTCTCTCTCTCTCTCTCTCTCTCTCTCCCATTCTTTCGCTCTGTATATTTATACATCCACCCACTGTAGAATCCCTGGTGATCAGCTCATCCATTGGGCAGGAAGGTGATACGCGAAGCGTCGCACTGCGCTATACTCTGTTGGATGGTAAAGTATCAAAAGTGATGGATGACAGGTTAATATGCGGCGACATTTTCATGCTGATGCTGATAAAATTTTCGTTTTCCATGCGGTGGGATAGTCAAGGGTTGGTATGGAATGCGGTATAGTTTGTGTGTTTGTGTGTGCTGTGAAGGAGGGGGGGGGGGGGGGATAGTACCAACAATTGGGACTGCCAACTCGCTGGCGGATAAGCCGCCGTGCGGGTTGTGTGAGGTTATGTTTGCTGACATTTTAAATGCACAGCAGACAAGTTTAATTTTACAACGTTCACAGCAAATTAAGCGGAACGTAGAAAGGGAGAGAGAGAGAGGGGGAAAGAATGAGATAGAAACAGATAGTGAGTGTATGTATGTATGTGTGTGTGTGTGTGTGTGTGTAATGTTTAATTGCTGACAACAGCAGCTTCATTAGCAGCGCTGCTAAATAACAGTTAGCCAGCCAGTCAACAGCAGCAGCAACAACAGCAACAACAATGGATTGCAGCTCATCTGCATGCCGTTTGAATACGCTTGAAAATGGCCAACTGTTTGGGTTGACTCAAGGACTGCCTGACTGACTGCCAACAGAACAAAACAAGAGCAGAGTTGACTCTCTCTCGCTGGATGCGACTCGAATCGTGGCTGCAACTGGATACCTATATGATGCTTTCTATGTTGGCTGACTGCATGAAAGGGTTACACGCGGTGTTGACTGATATGAGGTAGGGAGTTTCTAGGGGGTAGTGGAGGGGGTTGGTGGTAAAGGCGTGTGCCAGCCATTCGAATGCTTTGGAAAAACTTCCGCTCCATTAGTCTGCCAGTTTCCGGCAACGTTTTCCTAGCACAATTTACGCAAATTGATGTCATCAACAGGGCACAGCCCACAACTTGCATTCACAGTCACATTTTGTACTCACATTCGCATTCACATTTGAATTGCATTTGTATATGTGTGCGTGTGTGTGTGTGTGTGTGCGTAACTCGGTAAATGAAGTGAATGAATGAGTGCAATGTTGTACGAGGTAAATCGTAGCAGACCACGCCGGATGGCTAGACATACCATAGTCGTATTTTGGGGTCAATGTGGGTTACTGGAGGGTGTGAAACGGTGGCAGTGCGGCGGGGGCATTGCAGCCCAACCAAGATGTGTTGACATACACAAGCTGCTTTGGTGGCACAACCAGCATCAGCTGCAGCAACAGCAGTAGTAGCAGCAGAGCTTGCAATGGGGCACGTTGAGAGAGGTAAAAAGGTTGTTGCTACGCCTGTGGCACTGCCTTCCGCTTGAAATGCATTTTGCTCATTTAACGCTTGCCATGGGTGCTACAATTGTGCCCCAAATTCCCCCTTGCAACACCACCATTATACAGTCATCAAGTGGTGTTGCAACCCTCTTATGTTTATGCTGTTGCACCTTTACTGCTTTTTTTTTTTTGTTGGCATACAGCTGTCGACCCACTTAAAACGACAACACGATTAAATATTATTTGCAGCTTAGCTGCAAAACTAATGAAAACAGCAACAAAATGTGCAATATGATTCAAATGCAATTGCAGCTGCAACATAGACATTCTGCAGCCAGAGACACAGACTGAGGCAGACACAAAACAACTTTTCAGTTCAAAACTTTAACAACACAAACAAACAGAGATGGAATGAGTTTTGAGACAGAGATAGAAATATGGATAGAGATAGTTATAGAGATAAAGATAAAGATACAGACAGGCAGTGAAAAACTCAACTGTTAACTCTCAACTCTCAACAGGACTTGAAGTGAGTTTCGAAAGTCAAGTGCGTGTCGCTGTTAGCAGTTTCTGAAGGCTTCTTTGTCTGTGTTTTCTCCACATATATATATATATATGTGTGTGTATGTTTGAGTGTGTGTGCGTATGTGCAATTGTGTTGATTTATAAATATTTGCCTTGCAAATGCCACATACCACACACACACACACACACCTACACACATCCATTCGCACACACAAAGATTCAGTTTCTGTATACGTCAAGCCTTGGGTTATGTGCGTTTATTGTGGTAACAAAGCGAGCGATTTGCTCATTTTCTAATAAACCGAAATACGCATTAAAATACAATTTACAAGCTTTAGCATTTGAATATATAATATATATATATAAATATACTTATATATAAAACGATTCTGTATATTGTAACACATTTCAGCTATTTGGCAAATTGAAGCAATAAATATTACACTGAATTATATATATGTTTTTATATAACAGGGAAATCTTTGTATAAGAGAAAACTGCACAGAAGCGTATATAATTTGTAGATGCATATAATATATAGAATTATCAAGAAATATTATATAAATATATATAGAATTGTAAACAAGTAAAAGTCATATATAAATGTGTTACATTTAGTTATAAAAGTACTTAATATAGAGCATAACATAGGCATAGACTGAGGGAAGTCCTGTTAAGTGTAACATAACAAGCTTCAATTAGACTCTTATAGGGATGTATGCAAGAAGAGGTGTGTTTAGAAGGATTTAGAATCCTGTAGTAGTGAGCAACTTACTTAACGAAATCCTTAACTTAGGTTAATACATACCAGTAAATAACATATTATTAACATAGCTGTTGGAAGTCTGTTTAACAGCTCAAATTTGCATCGCTGTTAAACTTAACATAAAGTGCTGCAATTAGACTCTCTTAGTGTATACAAAAAGGGGTGTATAAAGGGGTTTAAGAAGCCTGAATTAGAGTGAAACTAACTTATCAAAATCCTTAACTTAGGTTGATATATAACAGTAAATATTATAACATTAACATAGACTGAGGGATGTCTGTTTAACAGAGCAAAACTTCACTGCTGTTAAGCGTAATAATCTGCTATAATCATATTTCTATTGAGATGTATAAAAATTGTGTTTATGGAAGGTTTAAGACACTTGTAGTAGAGTGCAATTGGCCAATCAAAATGCTTAACTTGAGTAAAATAATATAATAAATATACACAGAAAGTGTTTAATACTTCTTCCTGTTTTAACTCTGTTAAATGATTTACTTCTTTCTGCATTTTGCAATCGACATGCAACATACAAACTTAATCAAGTCTCTATCAAAAAAGAACTAGTAAAATCTTTGCTTATATATATAATTATTATATTATATTATATTCATATAAAAATTAAGTAAATTTCAATTGCATTCAGTATTCAAGCATTTTTACATCGAATTGGCTGTCTTTCCCTTTCTCTTATTATATCTGAAGCTATTTCTTTTCCGCTTCAGCTGATTTTATTTTTGAAATTTTCCTTTTATATTTTAACTTTTTTTTGGTTTACTTTAAAATATTCAACTGACATACAAAGTAAAATATGTATAAAAATCAAGCAAAGGCCATTCAATAGATAGACGAATCGAGCATCCTTTTTGATTTCTGCTTAATGCTCTTTGATTGGCCACTTATTCAGCTCTATTTAAGATTATTTTTATTCAAATTCATCACATGATTGTAGAACCTAAATTTATTGATTTTATTATATATCTTATGTAGTTTATTATAAAGTTAATTTAATACTTTAAGCATCAGTAAATCCTTGAGTAAGTCCTTAAATCGTTTCAGTTCGAGTTTCCTTGCAAAGTTTAATGTAGTTTTAAGAGTAAAATTTTGGTAATAAAAGTATTTTTTTTTTTTTTTTTTGGTATAGTTTGACCTTAATTTCTTGATCAACTTAAAAGCAGTTAGAAAAGTGAATGAAAAGTTTATTAATTGTCTTCCATTTGCTTACTATATTTTATGATATTTTGCATTTTATACACCCCTCAATCGCCCCATCGTTCCACTTCCTTTAAATAACCAAGTGATGCTTTCACTAAAAATCAAATTCGTTGCACGGTGGCAAGTGGTAGAAAACGTTGCAGTTAAAAATTTTTGCAAACTTAATTCAAGATTTCTGTTGAAAGTTTATGTGTTTGTTTGTGAAATTGTATGGTAGCTGGACGGTGAGGAGTGGAAAAGGGGCACAGAGTGGAGGAAACGGATGAAACGAGGGGAAACGTAAGTCGCAAAATATTTTTGGGGTTGAAGTAGTCGGAAAGTCGTGACAGGTTCTTTGCCACTTGCGCAACTCTGCTGCAAAACTAAAATAGAAAATTAGCTGCTGAAAGTGTTGTTTGAACTTGCAACCTGCAACCTGCAACGTTCTTGCTTGCTACTGCTTCAACTGCCAAGTTCATTTTGCACTGTGCAAATCTCTGTCGTTGTCGTTGTCGTTGTCGCTGCTGTCGCTGTCGCTGTCGCGGTTGTGGTTTTGGCATCGTGTCCTGTGTCTTGCGTCTTAGTGGCGCAGCCTTTTTGGGCCACCTTTTATTTCAGAACGTTCAGTTCATAAACCAAATTGCATTTCATTGGCCCCGAAATGGGGGCCAAAAACGAAGTCAGGTGAACGTGCATTTTGTGGCAAGTTGCTTAAGTTTTAGCCGCATAATCTGCGTTGGCAATGCCATAAATATTCAATGGCTTTGTCTTTCTCTATACACCTAACTACCTGTCTCCCACTGTCCCCTCTACTATTCTGCGTCTCCTACTTCTTCTCTATGGCTCTGTTTGTAGAGATCTGTGTGCACAAAAGTGAAGTCAGCTTAGCAGTTAGTTAGAATTTCTCAGTTAGTGGCAACTGCCAACAAGGACGCAATCAATGGCTTAAAGTGAAAACCGTTTGTGCGAACATCCTCTGGAATCTAGCCAAGTTCATTATGACCAACTAACTGGCGCTGAACTGAAGGCTATCGATTAAGTGTGTAGCCGTAACACCTGGCGTATGGGCAATGCAGCTGCCACCTTACCACATGCTCCTCTTACTGCCTGCTTTCTTCGTCTCTTTCTGCCTCTTTCTGCTCCCTTTTTTTTACATCGATTTGTGTTCTTTTCCTACTGATAAGACAGCACTTTCAATTGAAGCACAAAGCAACTGAACAAAAACAATAATAGAAAAAGAACATCGAATTGGAGTTTGCAGCAACAGCGACAGCACGTGGCAACAACTAGGGAATTGCACACACACGCATACACAAGCACAATTCTTATATACTTTTTCCACTTCAATTGTTTGCAGCATCGATTGCACGTATGTTGCATGTTGTGCCCCAAAAGACACAGCATGTTGCGCCGTGTTGCTGCAATAAACAAGACTAAACAGAGCTAGAGATACCATAGATAGACAGAGAAGAAAGTAAAAGGCAAGAGTGCAAGAAACGAGTTGTTGTTCTTGTTGTGGCAAAGCGCACAATTCTCCAGCGATTACAACTTGGCCAAAGTGTTGGCAGGCAGCTAAGGTGACTATCTTGGGGCACTCGAAACTTTGATGCCGCAGGTGTATATAAAAAAAGGGGCAAAACGAAGCGAAAAAGTTAGAAAGGTGTGAGCTGTCGAGGCGCCACCACAAGTTTCAAGTTTTGTGTGGTATTGTTTTTAATTTATCTAAATTGAAAAGTGCAACAAATCGCACGAACCGCAAAAGCGCTGCCACTGATAACAGCAACCAGGGTCCAAGCAAGGATGAAAAGGCAAAAGTGCCAAACAAGCAAACAGGCAGACAGACATTGGGTAAGAAGGAGAGAGAGAGAGAGAGCATGAGTATGAGGGGAAACAGCCTGCAGACAGTAGACAAGCGCCAGGGCCAAAACCAGATTCAGTATATGCTTGTGGTGGGGCACGAGGCATAAGGCATGAACGCGGCATGAAGACGAGGGCATAAAGAGCAAGACATTTGCTGAAATAAAATTTCAATTTGCTTGAATTTCATTTGTGTCTCGTTGTGTGTCTGACTGTAAATGTATATGTGTGTGTGTATATATGTATATATATATGGACGCGTGTGTGTGTCTCTGCTTTATCGCCTTGCCAGTTAACGTCAGCTTGGTTTACCGTTCTGCTTGGCTGCTTGCGCTGGCGTTGCGCCTCCAGCCAACAGCTAGAGAAACTGGAAGTAACCGAAACGAACTGGGTACAGGACGAACGTTGAACAGGACGAACAATGTGAACGAATACAAGAACGTAGGCGAGGACAAAGCAACTTTAGCTCGCAGGACAGCGCTAGCAATGCCAAATATTTACTCTGTGTGCGTATAACTACATGTGCGTGTATATGTTTCTGTGTGCGTGTGTGTCTGTATGTGTGTGTGTGTGTGTATGTGAGTTTGTAAGCGATTCTCACGGGGCATAGTATGTCTGTCTTTTTTGTCCTGCGTATCCTGCCAGGTCGAAGCAAACGCTTCCCGCATTCCTTGCTTGTCCTTGCTCGCACTCTGCCCACACCCATATCCACCCCCTCTTCATCTTGTACTCGTTCTCGTATTCCCGCTGGTGACGTTTGTTGATGGTTTCCAGGTGAATGCACGAATTGCGTTTTCGTATTAAATAATAAATGAAAGTCGGATTGTTTTTTGTCGCTTTTGCAAGTCGCAAGCAGCAAGCAGCGCCAAGTAGCGGCAAGTAGCAAGTTTGAAAATTGAGCTTCATGCCAGGATCTTTGCCTTCATCTTTATGTCCAAGTTCTCCATCTCTCTCTGTTCATCCGTTTTCTTCAGTTCATTGCTGACATTGCCTCTTCGTCTGTACCATAATTCCGGCTGCCCGCTGATTGCTTGGCCGTTGAACATTAAATGTATATTGCTTATTTCTTAAGTGCCAATGGTTTGTTTATTAAAGATTCTACTGCTCCCCCTTGCCACACCAACAGCCTGACATGCCTCCTTTGGCATGCGGCCCAACTTACGCTCCTACATTTGCCTTGCCTCTCGACAGCCTTTATCCCGGTCAATGTCGCCACAGGGAATTGTTTCTACCGTTTTTTTTTTTGCCGCACGGCCAAGTAATTAATGCGAATGATATGTGGAGGCACTGAAGCGGCAACAATTCAGTGTGCTGGCAAGAAGATGGACAAACAGTAAGAATCTAGCCCAGTAAAAGGGGAAGGGAAAAACGCGCCAGTGCGTTGATAGATTAACTCAATGAAATTGCCGGCAGACATCGCCTGGCGAGTTGCTGCTGCTGCTGCTGCGACTGCTGCTGCTACTTCTTGGTGACTTAATTACCCGCCAACTGATGAGGCCAAATGGATGATAAAAGATGATACTGAAGATGCTTCTGTTGCTTCCGTTGCTGCTGCTGCTGCTGCTGGTAGTACTTGAGTTGATGATTCAACAAAATTTTTTTTGGATAGGTTATTACGCAATACTTTCAATCAACTCGAATTGCATATTCAATTTCATTTTCATTTTCAATGGCTTTGCGTATTGATTGAAAAGCAGCTACAGCCAATTGCATATGGTAATCTTATATACAGCTGCTATATATATATATATAAATATATATAGAATCAATTCTTATCTAACCATCTATAGAGCTTTATATACATATATATATCTATATGTATATTGTATGCAGATCATGTTTAACTCAAATTTTATTTACATTTACTTGCTGTATTCAAAGTAGCTGCAAAGCAGGGAATATACTGCCTTCAATAGATTTTCTAAGTAAATATTGACAGGAATGTTTTGCCGTGCTCTGTAAAGCTGCTCCAAAGCAGTCGCATTTCGGCAATAAATTGTCATATGGAATTCGTTCTTACATAAAGTTTGCCATTGAGCGCTATAAGTAGTGTATTGTCTGCTTCTATGTACAGTGAAACTACATTTCAGTGAACACTTTGTATAGGCAAATGCATCGCTTTCAAGGTGAATTGTGTAGCTATGAAAGCAGCAAAGTCAGAGGTAGTTGCATGTGGAAGAAGTATGTTTATATGCTTTAAGTAGTAGAGCTGAATCTAGTCAAGAATTCTTAACAATAAATACAGCTTTTAGCCAAGTGAAAGATTCCATTTCTTAGCAAAAGCAAAGTTAATATAATTTAAGGCAGCAACTGACAAATATTTGCTGATTATGCATAGTATTATTATATGGATGTATATCATCTATGCTAAGACATTTGTGTTTATTCTAATTTTGATAGTTTGGTATTCGAACCTGGCATCCTTGGAGAAGAACTCCGCTTAGGCGTTAAATCAACTTATTCCCATATACAAACATATTTTTCATTCGTTTTTAAATGTTTAATAAAATATATATATTTTTTTTTATAATATTTAATATTTAATAATTGCTTATGAAACATATTTGTACAAAAAAAAAAAAGTTATAAAAGATTATCTGGAATTTATTATTAATTAAATATGTTTAAGTTAGCAAAGAAAACAGCTGATAAAATTTGCCGAGTTATTATGAAAATTCTTGTGTTTAATTTATTAATTTATAAACGTATATTTATTTAGTGTTTACTGCGGAATTTCTTAATTATAAATCACATAAATACATTCAAAATTGCATTTAAATGCCAAGCAAAGCAATTAATTAATTAATTTAGTAAACCACATAAAATGCAATTCGCTGCAAATGATGAATGAATACTTTTGCCGCAACGAGTTGAATTTTTAATTTAATTTCATTTTATTTTCATTTTCATTTTCTGTATTTAATTCAATTTGCAATTTATACGCGCTAAACTGCAAACGTAAATATGCAACTTGCTTTTCTACTACCACACACACTAAAACACACACACACACATACACACAACTATTTTCACACACAATTTCTCTCCCCCATGTGCTGAGAATTTAAGTGCACCGTTTGCTGCTAATTTGTAAATGATTTTCACCTTTTTTTTCCTATTTAAAATTATTATTATTATTTTATATGTTTGCTTTTTACCCTAAAGGGATATTAATGCTGCTGATTTGCTTTAAATATTCTGCACAGGAGTGTTTAAAGAGGTGCGATTGGGTTTATAGTAAACGGAAGTTGAAGCTTAAGGCTATTATAGACAGTTTTTTTTATCACTCTTCACAGGGTATCTTTCAGTCCAGTTGAATTCCCAGTTGTTGCCTGGTTTATGTTTTTTCTATGTTTTGTTGCCATCGTTTGCATTGTTTCTTTGTTTTTTATTCATTTGTATGAATCACTTTTGTTATTGTAGACTCTTTTTTTTTTTTTGTATTCTCTGCCATGGACAAAAAAATACTGCAGTACAAATTGCAGTTGCATGCTTTAAGCCATTATCTAATGTACTGGCACAGTGTGGCTGGTAGCTGGGGGAATCCGAGTTGATCTGTTGTCAGGAATTTGTGGCTTCATTTCACAGTGGGATTAAAATTCATTTGGGACCCATTTAGAATTATTTTTTTGTGATTATTGTTTTTTTTTTTTTTTTGCTTTGTTGAATTGGCTGATACCAGCCCTTATCAGTTCTCCGTCCAGTTGTCTAGATATGCACACGGGGCGCGAGAATGATAAGGGTACGAATGCACCGGTCAGACGCAGTTAGAGAGTGACCATTATAGCATATACAAACACACAGATAGACACACACAGATACTATTGTGCTGTTGTTATTGATACTCACCCGATGTTATAGCTGCTGCTCTATTATTTGGCTTTCAACTGTCAATCAATCATTTTGGCTCAACGCAGCTACAAACAGAATGAAAAAAGTTAAATGTTAAATGACTTCAACAAAGTGTGTGTGTGTGTCACAGCTTGCTGTGTGTCGCCTGCTGCTGCTAGGAGTAACTTTCAAATATTTGACAAAACGCCAGCTGTAGAATGTTCTATTTGCATAGAGAATTAAAAAAGAAAAAAAAAACACAAAAAAAAGAAGAAATAAAAGAGTGTCATAAAAAATACAAGAGGCACACACTAATTTGCAAATGAAAGCCACACAACAACAAAAGCAAAGCAAAGCAAAAGCCACAAACGCTTTAAGCTCATTCGCATATTGTATTTGCATGCGTTATATATAAATGTACATACATATGCATACATACATATTAAACAAAAACATACACACACACACACACATATACATAAATAATTCAGCAATCAAACATGGGTAAAGGCAAGTTGTGTGCGACAGAGAAACTAAATCATCATATCAGAGTATGGATGGAAAGTGTTAGCTTAGCTAGTGCAAATATTTTGTTAACAACAGCAACACACCAGCAGCAGCAGCAGCAGAAGCTTAGTTCAAAAAATGTTGCCTACTTTTGCGCGCCGGCAATAAAATGCAATTTTGAATGCGACGCGCAACAAGAAGAACTCAGCAGAAACGCCCCAAAAATAACAGTTGAAAAAGTCGAAAAAAAAAAGAAATGCAATTTGTGCAGCAGTTTTGAAAAGCATTTTTCAAACAGGATTTAGTTTATTTGAAAAGTTTTCATCAATTGAAAATTGCTGCGCAATGTGCATTCTCAGCTCGCTAATTGATTTATACGCGTTGCAGTTTATCAAGCAAAAGTTAACTCGCTTTTTTGTTGAGAGTTTCCAAAAAAAAAAAAAAAAAAAAAAAAAATAACGGTTGTTTCTGAAGTGTTTTTGCTCACAAACATTTAACTGCTATTTTATTGGCTTAATCCTGAAAGCTTTTATTTGGTTGAAAGCATAAATCAAATTGAGTTTATTTCGCATGATTTCTATCAGCCACTTTAACGAAATATTAAAATACATCAAGAACGATGATCTCTAATAACTGGCAATCATCTTATATAGTATATTATAGCAATGAGTTGCATATTATTAAGGATAACAGCTGTTATATTGTTATTTATGTCTGTTATTTGTTTGTCTACTTCTGTATCCTATTACTGCAACTCTACAATAGGCAAAGTTGCTGATGCATTGTGGAATTTATTTCATATAACTGCCAAAACTCATATGTGCATATTGAGCCGGCTTATTATGCTTGGCATTCGAGACTTGATGCATGTTATGTGAATTGAAGCGAAAATCTCTCAGAAAACAGAACATACCAAATCCCTCGGTATGCACAATTCTGATATATAGTAAGAACAGCAATAGGAATGGAAACAGTAGGAGCAGCAGTAGATTCAGGATAATACAAACTGAAACTGAATGCATTTTATACATTTACCTGCCGTTGTTATTGTGAGGCTGAAACATTACGTATTTAGCTTTAAAGCTGTTGCCAGGTGTAGGCAAAGGACCTGGGTGAAAACCTTGAAATTAGCTGGCGATATTGTGCATATAAACTATAAGAAAAAGGAGCAGTTGTTGTGGGTAAAAACGGAAAATTCTACTGTTATAGCTTTATGTGCGAGAGCCACTTTATGTGTGCGCTGTTATGAATTTTGAAATGGAATTCGCTGTTGCTGTTGTTGATATTGTTGTTGGCGTTTGTGTTGTTGTTGTTGATGCTGTCGTTGTTGCTGTGTAATAAATCAAAACTATGCAACAAAACGCGCCACAAGCATGCCAAAAGACTTATCTGTGTACCGTATATATAAAACGTTAAAAGGTTGCCCAATGCTCACTATGGACACCAGTAACAGTAACAGTAACAACAGCAATAGCAGTACCACCAGCAGCAGTAGTAGCTGCAGCAGCAACCAGCAGCTGGTTCACCTCGTCAGGCGACAGCCGCAAAAACCAACAAACAGCCAACAACGAGCCAACGCAGAAGTTGCCTTCATTGAAGAAGCAGTGAAAAAGGCACGAATAGGGTTGAATATATAGAGGAGTTGCCCTTTTGGCTCTACGCTCTGTGTGTTTTTTCACTGTTGCACTTTTACGGTTATAAATTTTAACACACAAACACACATACAGAGACACAAGCACGTGGCGTAAGGGTCTCCGGGGGCTGCACATAAAACCGGACACATGCTTTTAATCTTCGGCACAAACATGCTCACTGCTCGCTGATGCATGGCAACACTCTAGCAAAGCTGATGCTGATGTTGCTGTTGTTGTTGCTGTTGCTGTTTGGTGCTTCTCCCTGGACTCTGGAGCCTGTAGTCTAAAGCTGATGTCTCCACGTAACTCCGGCTGTTGATGTTGATGGCTTATGGGGCTGGCAGTGATGCTGCAGTTGCTGCCATGCATAAAATCTTCCGCCGGAAGTTAAAGAGCTTACACAAAAATATGAGCTACTATGCCACAATAGCTGCAGCGATGCAGCTGAGCAGCGTTCATTACCCCATTTAAAATATTTCATTCCTAAAAGTATGCAACAGAAAATTGTCAATTTACTTTTGTTATTCAATTAGCGCAGCGTGTGGAGCAGTGGAGAGCAACACAGCGAATGCTATTCAAAATATTTAACTTTCTGGTTAGAAAAGGGACATTCAATTTGGTCAAGCGTTTGACATTTGCAGCGATTTTGCGAGCATAAATGTTCGCTTATCGGCTTTTATGCGCTTTTTATGTGGCAACATTTAGCACAGAGGCAGCAGTATTCGCCACAAGGCAACAACAACAACAACAACAATAACAATAACAACAACGAGAACAACAACAGTGACAACAGACAGCAGGGAGAATCGCATCTGGACATGGTTATTGTTTGCATCTGGGCCATGCGGCGCGCTTTGGCTAACCAATAATGGCCATGGCAATTGGCTAGGCCATGCCCGGAGAGCCGTTGTCCTGTCGTTTCGTATCCATGTCCGTATTCCGTTGTCCTATTGTCCTTTACACTCGGTCGCTGGCTCGTTCACTCGCTATCGCCACAGGCCACGCACGAGGCTGCCAGAAAATCGCTTGGGTTTGATGCTGTGGGCAGTGGTAGCTTTTGCCCTTTGGCCTTCCCATTTGGGTGGAATTCACTCTGTGTTATCAGACTGTGCCGGGCAGGCGCAGGTGCTTCAAATATCCAACATGTTGACCAAACAACCAACACACCCACACGCATACATATATACACAAACACACTGAGAGTTAGGCGTGCCTGTGGTCATGGTGTGTGACAAAAAGCACAGTTTTTGTAAAGCTTCCCTTCCTTTCATCTGGCTATAGCGATGGCACTTGCTGCTCTGATGTTCTTTACTATGGTATGCGGAAGGTCCTGTCCTTAGTTTGCATATTAGTTGAGCACCGAATCGATGCGAATGCCGTTACTTTTACTGAAAAATGGGCATTTAGCGCCGAACGTTATGAATATTGAAACAATTTTACGCTTGCCATTTTGAATTTTCAATAGATTTTTGGTTTCACGCCAGCGGCAGCCAAACATCACTAACAGCATCATCATCATCATTATCAACATCATCGTTATTATATTGACGATGATGGTTGTTTTTTTGTTGGTAGCTCTACAGGATGTCGTTGTGTCTATGATGTGCGTCGGTTGCTTTTGTGATTTGGTTTATACACGAAAGTTGTGCGAAAAGCCTGCCACAACTTTTGTGGCATTGTGAGTTGTTGCCGCAGGATGTGGCTAAAGCCCAATGAACTGTACAGTTAAGATGCCAATGTGGCTAAAATAACCAACTTATGCTGTCACTTTTTTTTTGTTTTTGTTACTTCCCCCAACTTTGCTTCTCCCTTCTTATTTCATGGTTTATGGTTGAGTTTTCTCTTGAATATCTGATTTTAATAGCTTGTACTTAAGTGCACATAAACAACTAAAAGGAAACGAAAGAATCTTAAGAAGGTAAATGCGAAATATATTACCAAAATGTAATGAAAATTAGCTGTTTGTTACTTTAAACGAAAATTAAAGATTTAATGCAGCATTTTTGAAGTTTAAAAGTGAAAGATAAACGAACAAAAGTGGATAATAAGTTCTTTGGGGGGACAAAGTAAATTATTTGCTAAGTGGCAGCAATATTGGATAATAAGGAATTTTTTAAGATAATAAATATTATATGATGATATTGTGTAATTGTGCTTAAAATAGAATTTCCAGTAAAAATCACAGATGGAAATTTTATTTGAATGAAAACACAACTAAAATATTTAAGAGCCAAAAATATGTGGTAAATACAAAAACAAAACTCTTAAGGAAAATCAAATTTTCACACAAAAAGAGTATAAGAAAAACCATAACAAAATCTTTTCAAATCATAAGAAGTGAAATTTTTGTTTGTATTTTTTTTTTGATTTTCCTTTTTATTTATTTTTGTGTTTTCTCTTTGCAAATTTTGGCAACGTTTCAAAATTGTGCGTCAGTGGACGGTGAATCTATTAATGTTTATAGACATAAACAACTGTATTAAAAAATGAAAAAAAAAGAGTTCATTTTGTTATATATTCGCACAAAATGTTAAAGATGTTATCCTTTAAGGACCTTTTGTGTGTGTTTGCAAATAGCTTTGACAGGCGATTAAATGGTAGATACAAAAAATTGAGTCGCAAACGTAAAAATGATTTTTAACTTTGGATTATTTGTTGACAATGTTGCAAAGTGCTAAGGCCGAATGGACATGGCCTGCTGACATTAGTACTAAGGTATAACACACACATACACAGATATACATTTGCATATGAATAACAGAGTATATGTATGTGTGTGTGTGTGTGCTGTATGCAAATACGAATGAATTTCAAATGAATTTCGTATGTAAAATGTTTCAAATAGTGAAAATCAAAACAATCAAGTGAAGCGTTTAGGCTAGCCACAAAATGCAAATAGGTAGCCAATGGAGATAAAGATAGATATATATGTAGAACAAAGAGAGATAGAGAGAAGAGTGAAGCAGCAGAAGAACAAAAAAAAAAGAGAGAAACAGACACAGAAATGCCAAAACAAAAACAAAAAGCAAAACAAAATGTCATAAATATAAAATCAAATGCAAATTGAAAGCAGATCGAGCGATAGATACAACACGTCAGGAAAAGGGGGGGCTGTCGGCTATGGGGGGATAGAAAGGATTTTAAGGCAAAATACAATACTAATGTAAACTATAGCTGGTTTGTGTGTGTGTGTGTTTTCTGGGTATTTGCATTTAATTAGCAGAAAAACTATGCAAAGATTTTCATTTGTTGATTTGCCAAAGCTAAAATACACACCCACATATACACATAATTTGTTTATATATAACTGTTAAATTTTACCAATTACACAAAATGTTCATAAATTATGTAATTTACCACTCCCTCCCCCTTGGCCTGTCTCTTCCTGCACCCCCTTGTGTTTAATGGACCTCAACAAAATACTGAAACAAACCACAAAATCAAATCAACGGAAGTTGTTTTCATTGCCTGGCACTTTACACGAATTTTGCAATATTCATGTAATTAACATTAAATCATAATTCAAACAAGATATTAGATAATTAAAATATACAATAAAGCCGTTAATTTTATACACTTACGATGCGAGAGCTAAGACTTCAAAGGAAATCAAATGCGGCAAATGAAAACTAAATTTAAAATTGAAATAAAAGTTTCTTTAATAAACAAAATTAATGTTTTTTTTTATATATAGTATATATATATATATATATAGTATATAGTATATAGTATATAGTATATAGTATATAGTTCATCCGATTTTGTACAAATCTGTGCAACATTTAGTGGCATAAAACTTGGCATTTGTTGGCATTTATCGGGAGCTCCTTTACTGCATCGTTATGGAGTTATTTTAGACTGATGTTTGTATACATTAGAATAGACTAAAACCTCTTATAGGTATGTGCATAACATTTCCATTCATTTAGCTAATGTACCATCAATGTGAGTGTATACACAAATATACATTACGGAAATGTGCAATTGTTTGATATATATTTAACGATAAGCACAAAATGCACACACAAATTATGCATGAAACATTCAAATGAAGTATGAGCATTAAAGTTGCACTTAAAGGGAGTCGCGTGTAGGCGTTTTAGAGGGGTGAAACGAGTATGAACAAGGGAATGCAATTGTTGCCACAATCTGCAAAATTTTGCATACCAAAACTGTCATTCAAAACCCTTTACCTACTTTGTTACACTGACTCTCCATCATTCTCACTCTCTGTCTATCTCACTATATGTCTATCTCACTCCTTCCTACTCTCTCTCTCTCTCTCTCGTTCTCTATGTTATTATTTGTACAACTTTGTATGTTGTTTGTTTAAAATTTTTGCTTGGCTGAGCGAGTTTTGTTATTCGATTTGAATTGCAGGAATTTCATGGCGATCAAATGACGTGTTCCAGAATTCAACAGAAGTCTAAAATTTCATACAAATAACACTACACAAAGTAACGGTTATTCAAATTATTTAAGCTTTTGGTATTTCCCGTTAAATGTTGATAAATGCTGATAAGAGCAATAATATGCCATAAAATTGATATAAAAAAAAATGTTAGCAAAATAAACACAAAGGCAACTCCCCAAATCCCAAAGCTAAGCTACAGTTTGAGAGCCACTGCAACTAATCTTTAAGTGGAAGTAAATTATAAGCTGCAAGACTTAAAGACCAAATAACAAATAACAAATATGTGTGTGTGTTCTTAAACACTTATCGGTTTACTATGCCATGCATATGGGGAATTGTAAGAGTCAATCATTATTATATTGGGAAATGGAAAATGGGAACTGGAAACAACAGAAATAACAACGTAAAACCCTCATAAAGATTAGGTAGAAAACGTTTTCAGATAAGTTTTTGTAGCATTTCCTCAATTATCGGCATTGTGTTGTTGGTTCTGTGCCGCGTTCAGACAATCCGCATGCATAATTGATATCTTAGGCAGAAATACTCGATGTATATCCTTGCAACCACCCACAATTTAAGTATTACTCCTTCTTTAATCGTCTCAAGATTCTGACAGAGCAGCCAATCAATTGGAAATGTTTTAATGCTACAACTGAGTTGCTTTTGGCTGAGTATTAGATTTGGAGTTAGGTTGTATGGTTGATGGACGGGGAAGGGTGGTGAGGGTAAAATGTCAGAGCAAGAGGCTAATTAATCATAGAGACTGTGACATGGCACCACAACACAACTGAAATTTCGTCCAGGAAAGTCAATTTAATTGATGGCGATCCCTGCGAAATGTCCAAAGAAGATGAAGCAGAAGCCCAAAGAGATGTTCAAGTAGAACGAAAATCCAAAAAGGGAGGGGTGGTGGGGGGGGGAGAAACCTTGAACAACCACCACCAGCAGAAATTGAAGTAAAGGCAGTCAAGGATTACCAGAATGAAACCAACCGCAGGCTCAATTACATGTGTACGTTTGTATGCGTATGTGTGTGTGTGTGAGTGTGTGTAGCCACAACAACAGCAGCAAGCAATACATCAGCTGAACATGGCATGAATCCTTGAAGGGATGCTGGAAGTATGTCGCAGGGTCGACTGCAGAAAATTTGCCGTGTGATTTGCATGAGTAATTTGACAGATTACTTCGCATTGGCCATTGGCATTGCCACAGAAATTGAGGCGTATGCCACGAGTACTGTCACACACACACACACACACATACACATACACACATACAGCAATATAGATACACAGAACTCTATTGCAAGCGGGGACAACAATTAATTTCCAACGTATACACGTTTGATTAATTACAGCAAAAATGTGCTCAATTTTCAATTAGATAAAGAATTATATACTCTTATATCCAATATATAGAGTATATAATTAATATAACTGAACCACACTATGATATGCATATATATATATACATATATATTTAAATATATATCCGATTAGATCAATTCCACGATTCTATTAAAATACTCTTCTCATGCTTCACTCTTCGTTTGGGTTAATTTATTTGCGATCGTCAATTTGTCAATAGAATTGAACATTTCATATTGATTGAATGTTGTTTGTCTACTAAAATATGGTGTAGATAGATATATGGCATATAGTATATATATAAATATATATAGATAACATATATGGTATGGCTATATATTGCCAATGTGATTTGGTTACGAGCCAAAACGCGACAAACTGTCAACTATGCTGAAGGCGCCTCATTTGCAGTTGTGGAGTTCTTTTGAAAGCATTGGACTGACCATAAATAGTACTCCTACTAATATGTGTATGAGTGTGTGTTGTGTGTTGTATGTTGTGGTATAGTAGAGAACGATTCGCGCTTAACTGTCCACTTCCTGTACCCGCATGACGGAAGCATACGGTAGGCTACGGCGGAGATGGAGATGGAGACGAAAAACAGAGTCGAAGTCAAAGCAAAGCGTTGAATAGCAACAAACATATGAACAACTAGGGCACAAGGGGGCTAGACAGAGATGGGGCTTGAAGGGAGATAGGGCATGGGGCAAATGTGACGACAACGACACGACGATGTCGCCTATATCGGAGGCTACTTGAACGATAAGCGACAGCAACAACAGCAACAACAGCAACAAGAACAACGGCAACAGCAACGCACATTTGAATTTCAATTAGAATTTTAATAACTGAGTGTGCGTGTGTGTGTGTGTGTATGGTGTGTGTGCGTTCAATGTACACACATAAATTTTGTTTCCGTTTGCCCGTTTCACAATTTTGAAATTGTGCAGCATTTTTATTTATTTGAAACGCTTTTTATTCTCCAAAGGGAAAGAGCATAGGAAAAGAGACCTGGGAGAAGGGAGAAGGTATAGCTTGGGGCTAGGGTTGTGGTTGGTGCTGTATTTGGGATTGAGATTGGGGTAAGGGGAAGCATTTATCAAAATGTTTGGCCAGTGCTGATGGATATGCCGCATGTATTCGCTGGCTGTGTGAGCTGTTTGTGACTGGAGGTTGAATGAGAACATAAATAAAATTAGTCCAAAAAAGATAAGGTGCGGAAGGAGGGGAAAGAGCATGGGGTGGAGAGGCAATAGAAAAGTAAAAGAAAAAAATTGCTTTGAGGTGCGGGAAATGACATAAAATTAGCGCAAGGACAAAGCACAGGCAATGGAATTTCCGGTGAAATGTTGCGGCAAATCCCGTAAGGATTAAGTATGCCAGGGGCAGCAGGAATAGAGGCAAATGTAGGCAGAACATGCACATAAGCAAAAAAAATTGTTGCTAATTTTTTTTTGCTATTGTAATTTAATGAAAAAAAAATTGTATGGGACAAGGTTGATGACAACAGCAAACAGCAACAACAAACAGACAACACATAAGGCAAATGCTACAACAAAGGAGAGAAGAAGAGAGTTGCAAAGAGAGAGAGAGAGAGAGAGAGAGGGAAGACCAGCTGGACAGTTGTTCTATATAGTAGCAAGGTATCCCATAAGCTTCAACAGAATAGCATGTAGCATGAGCTGCTTGTGGAGATATGTGAGCTTGCGGATGGGGCTAATGTGGCAAGGGGGAAAAAGGGGAAGGGAGTGGAGGGGGGGGGCGTTCTACACATACAACGACAAAGAGTCGCATATTCAACAGGAAAATCCCTTAATTGGAATAAATTAACTGTTATTGCTACGGCATGCAATACAGACAAACGCGCAAACAAAACCCCTCAACGAGCATTACTATACCCCAACAATACACACACATATATAGATATATATATAGATATATATATATATATATATAAATATGTATATGACTATACATGCAGCTGCAGATACAGATTCTACATAACTATATAACAGATATATAACAGATATATATATATACCTCTGTGTGCTGTACCAGTCGCTATCATTTCCCACTGGAGCACTGTTTATTCTATATAGAAGATACAGTTTTATACATATACATGCATCAACTTACACATATTTGCATTATGTATATATGTATATGTATAAATATTTATATATGAATCTGTATATATATATATTTATACATATATATCAGTTTGTTTCGTTACTTTTGGCGCGTCGAAAGAACGTAAAATTAAATAATATGATAAAAGCGAAATTTATGACACATGAGAGAAACACGAAACTGCCAAAAAAAAAGCAGCAAAAAGAGAGACAAAAAAACGAAACAGAAAAAGAAATGTATAAAAATTAAAAAAACATAAAAAATATATATGAAAATATGACGTAAATTATTTGATTTCAGCTAGTTTTACGTTCCAAGAAATACCCAGTAAAACAACTGTACAAATATCCTTTCTATCTTATGTTTCTCCATGTCTGACATTCATTTTATAATAGCTGAGAGAGTTATCCTTGTATCCTTGTTACTGCTCTTTATGCAGGGTATCAATTATGATGCGACATTTGCATCATAATATCTTGAAATGAAATATCTTTTACTTTGTGGTTTGTATCTCACTCTTTCTATATATGTATATATATATGTATATGTATGTTTGTTTGTTTGTGTGTGTGTGTGTGTGTTCTAAAGGGCAGTTCAAAGTTTATGCAGCGCAATTTGCAGTTCGGTGGACTAATGAACAACCCGAATATCCTGTTTGTCCAGCTATAGATACAAGCAATAGCTAGCTGGGTTACTACACATACAAACAAAGAAAAGACACACAAACACACACATACACAGATACAGTAATAGACACAGACACACCCAAGCTCAAAAAATTAAAAGGGAAGGACGTTTTGAGTAAAGTTCGAAAGGTGTTTGTTCTTTTTAGCCAGGCATAAAGACAACTGCCAAAGGGTAATGAAAACTGTAGCATAAAATGGAGGCAAAAAAAAAGGAGAAAACAAAAAGGAAAAAGTGCACAGAGACATCCTTAGAAAACTTGGTTTCCACTTCAATTTCTAGCATAATTAGAAGAACAAATAATTAAGTGAAGAAGCTCAAAAAAGGATAATGAAAACAGTTTAAAGATTCTTTTCAACAAATTCTAAACAATTCAAAGGTATTTAAAAGGTTTCAAAGGTTGCTTTTAACTAAATGAACTTTCTAGCTGATTCAGTGAAAATATGTGACGTATTTTCATATAATTTATAAATATTTTTTTTCTATTTTTTTTTATATATTTTTTCTATTTTTTTATATTAATTTCTGTATAAAAAAAAATTTCAAATTTTAGTAAAATATTTTTTGAAGTGAAAAAAAAATAAAACACTTGATACTCCATGTAATAGCTGGAAAATGATAATTAACAAAAGAGTTTACAAAACGCCTTTTTATCAATATTGTAAATGTATTTCAAGGGTGTGCGTGTCGAGTGTATGGCTGTGTGTATGTGTGTGTGTGTGTGTGAGTAGCGTATTTCTTATCAGCTATTCAAGCTGAGCATTTTGTAGCGCGATAAGTGTATGTATTTTTGGTATTACACGACCATATAAGTGAGTGTATATATATATACATATATATATGTATATAGTGTACACAGATATATACATATATATACCCTTATATGCTGCATAAGTTACGTATATACTTGTATGAGTAGCCATGTGGCAAATATGCGTAATGCGTACAAAACGTAGCCAAAAAGGTGGCAACCTTTGAGGCTTATACCAAATCATATAGATAAAGTTCAATAAAAAGCTATATACATATATATACGATTATATATATATATATGTGTGTATGTGTGTTGTAGATAAAAGTAGTAGCAAAAAAAAACTCACCCATTGAAGGAGAGGCAACAAAATTCCAATTTGCGTGCCACAATTGTGTCGTTGGGCCCAACGTCTGTACCGTTAATTTGTTTGCCTTAAAACATTTCAATTAAGACTCGCGGGGCGCTTAATTGTTCTGTGAGTGAATTTATTTGTATATATATATATATGTCGATTATACTCGTTTCAATCGTATTTGTAGACGTATTTCTATTCGTATTCATATACAAATTTTATATAGTTTTGTGGGGCGTCAACAAGCTGTTTCCATTTAAACCGATTGAGGGCAATTATGTACCCCAATGATAACGCGTAAAAAGTATTAGTTCATCTATATACGTATATATATATATATATATATTTATATAACCACAGTCATTCATATTAAATATCGACTTTCAACTTTCAAAAAACACTTGATAGATAAAGCATATACAAATTTTCTATGTATACAATGTTTATATGACTTCACACATAATATGTCTATTATCAGCACACCAACAATTTAATGGTATCCTTGAGCGCAGTAAGCGTTGCTGCTGTTGCTGTTGCTGTTGCTGATGTTGACGCTGTCACTGTGGCCGTTGCTGCTGCCGCCGCCCTGCACGCCAACACTGACGAATAGCAACTGAACGCAATATTAATAAAATGAAAGACAGAAGAAAAATGAAAACAAAAAGAACGTTGAAAAACGTTCAATGAAAATTGGAATATGAAACAGTTTTTGAAACGTTAGAAATGAAATATCACAGCCACAACACGAACATGTCGAAACTTGTATACACTATACGAAAATTACCCAAATTTGCCTATTCCATTTCGGTTCGTTCGTAGCGATGATACATCGTAAAATAGAGTGTATGCCGTAGCAGAACGAGCGCAGAGAGCGTACATTGTTCCATTGCCAGTTTGTAGCATATGCGCGCTCTGCTTATCAGTTAGCGGCGCAGTTGACGTTGACGCTGTTGATCGCTTGTTGAGTGCTGCCTGCAAGTAAGAAAGAGACGGCGCTATTAGGTCAGCCAACGCATTTAATCATAATTCTTTCTCTTCACTTGTGTATTTCATTTATTTTTTATCGCGCATTAGAAAATTTGCCTGTATTGAAATTTCGTTGTTGCTGTGCGCTGCTCTCTCTCTCTCTCTCTCTCTCATTCTCTGTGTGCTTGTGTGTGTGTGCGTCATTTATGTATATAAAAAAGCATTTTGCATTAAAATACAGAAAGAAAATAAGAATAGAAAAACAAGAAAGAATTAAATAAAAGAGAAATTGCCAAAGGCATAGCAACATTTGCAGAACACATGTCAACGGCATGTTTCATATGACATTCGCTTTAGGAATTGCCCACTCTATAGACATAGTGTGTGTGTGTGGGAAAGAGATGCAGCTAGCCAGCGTGTCCTTTTATTTGCGTCACACAGCAAGAGTCTAACTGCGATTGGCAGACTTTCCTTAGTATCGATTGCATAAAAATTAGTTAACATTTGCTGAGCCCACATAAAAAACGAAAAAAAAAAATGAAAAGAATAGAAAGAAAAACCAAAGGTTACTCTATTTTTTTTTTTTTTGCTTTTGTTTTCTTTTATTCACAACTAAAAGGCAATTCAGAATTCAAAGCTGTCCCAAATAGGAGAAAAATCAAGAAAATGCCAAGTCACATATTGTATTATATATCTAAGCATATGCAAATCTGACATGTAAGTTTTTTTTTTGCGTAAGTGTTTGTCTGTATATGTGTGTGTGTGTGTGTGTGACGTATGAATTCTGATGTCAAGCAACTCAATGCGAGCACACACACACACACACACATGCATATGTATCCTACAACTGTAAATACAAAGTATAACAGCAGACAAGAAGACAAACACACACACATATATATATTTACATATAGACACACACACACACACACACACAGGCACACAAATTGCCATTGCCATATGCAAACTCTTTGAATATTTTTACTCTCTGTTGCTGCTGATGTGTTGTTTGTTGCTTTAAACGCGCCAGCGTCATCAAGTTTTATGAGCAATTACAACATCTGTTGAATATCGCAAAAGAGACACACACACACGCGCACACACACACACACACACATTCACACACGAGCAACATATAACCTCTCTACATGAAAACATTTATAAAAAAAAAAAAATGAAGCAGAAAAAAAATAGAGGACCGCGGATACAAAATGAGAATGGGAACATCATCTTCCATAGACATTGCACGTTTCTTTCTTATTTTGCTTTTCTTATTTGTTTTCTTTATGTATTTTTTTTTACTCTCTATTTCGCTTGTCTTGTCTTGTTCATTCACGACGCAACACAAAGCGCCAAACAGATAAAATTCAAGACGCTGTTGGTTAGATGAGGGGTTAGGTAGGTGGAGAATGGGATGAGCCACAATGGAAATGCTCAAAGGGCAGTTGAATAAGAGAGCAACAAGACAACAAAAACAAAAACAACAATAACAACGACAACAACAACAACAACAACAACAACAACAATGAGCACTTGGCATTGAACTTAGGCGCATTCCTTTTGTATACGCTCTGGGGCTTTGGGGTCTGATTGAGCTATTGAATTAACATTTGCCATGATTTCTTTTTCTTTTTGCTTTTCTTTTTATATATTTCGCTTCTTTTTTCTTTTTTTACCAAACATTATTTGATAATGATGCTCAAAGTACAAGCATGTGGGCGTGGCAGGGGCACCCATTCATGCATTACTCAAAATCTAAATGCTTGGGTCTGACAGATAGCCAAAAGATGTGGGCAGATAGTCAAATTTGTATGTCCTACAAATGAATTGAGATATAAATATATATTTGTAAGGAAAAAGGATCTAAATGAATTTAATATATTGCTATATAATATGTACTTTATCTGTCAGTTAACTATTATTAAACTTAAGCAATCGAAAGGACTTTTAAAACTTGCCTCAAATATCTGTTTAATATTCAAATTGAGTTCAACTTTTCATATAACTATAACACATCCTTTCTAGGGAAACAACTTTGACCTTTAAGTAAGTTGTAAAGCCATTAATGTATGTTCAAACTGTGACCAAAATTTAATTTGTATTTATATACTTCAGGGTTATCCTTGAAAGTTTTCATAGTATTTATGAATCCTTTTTGGAACAATCAATGAATTTCCAATTGAAATTCCATTTAAAATGCCAATCCTTGTTGCTGTTGTGTTAATTTTTATAGGAGTATGAGTAAGTAGCAGCTATTGCTATTGCTGTTGTGCGATGTCCTGTGCAATGCTAGCACCTGGCTGCATATTCGTATATTGGGTTTCCCCCTTATAGAAGGAGCCAACAGAGAACTGAAATCAATACAAATACGAATACAATGAGGGCGAAAATCTGTCAAAAAGTGGTAAATGAGAAACTCTTCAGATGTCAGTGAGCCATAAAATTATGCGATAATTAATTTCTGGTACAGCATACCAGTCAGAAGGATGGCTGCAAAAAAAAAGGAAAAAAAATTGGAAAAAAATATGAAGCAAAATAATGTGAGAGAGCGAGAGAGAGAGAGAAAAATAACTCTCATTCGCATATTTTTGGTGAGTGCATTGTTTGATGAGTCCTTTGCTGTTGCTATGCTATAGGTTTGTTTCTGACATAACCCTTAGTTGCTGTTTCCGCAATTATGATTGTCCTTCATCAGTCGTTGGATGATGATTTTGGTTCGGGGCTCATTTGGCTGGGCATTTGAGCGTTCTCTGAGATTTGCTGGACTTGTCTTTACTTTGTGCAAGCCTTAATTAAAATCTGTACAAAAATTTCGATACCAAATTGTTAGAGGACACACACACACACACATACACATACACAACCCTTAGAACTGAAGCGACAACCTTTTTGTGGGCTCAAGGTTTTAGCTTGGCTTTAGATTTTTATTTTTCATACGCTCTAAAACAAAGCACAGAGATTTCAATTGTTTGTCGCCATTGTCGACAGCGTTTTCGAGTATCTGAAGCATGCTATAAGTTCCATTGTTAAAAAAAAAAAAAAAGAAAAAACGCTTATTGAATACCCTGGCAAAAGCCAAAGCCAATGCTGTACCTATAGCCAATGGCAATACTAAGAGCAATGTGAAAAGCAGCAGCAGTAAAAGCAGAGCCAAGAGTATTTAACATCAGCACCAAGTGCTGAATCAACATGCACATGTCCTTAGCTGTTGCGTCCTTGCAAACAACTCTGGGAGTCTCGTTCGTACTGAGGCTTCCCACGTGGCTAATTTGCAGCTAAAGCTACTGAAGCTCCTTCAGGGCCACTTTAACTGACAGCTTAAGCTTTGGGTTCAGCTTCTACTTGCTTGTAAAGGTAAAGGAGTGGGGGGTGGTAGGAGCATAAAGGGAGAGCAGCAGATAGAGGGCAAAACTGAACATTCACAGTTGATGCTACTACTGTAGCACCACCTGGGCCACTTTGCCACTTCGCGCACTTTAGCCAAAAAACTTCCGTTAATTAACGTTAATTTACTTGAAACTCGACATCCGCTCGGCTCGCACTGCCACAGCCGGAAATGTTTCCGCTTCAAGGTGCAACCGACGCCAGACGGGCAAAACTTGATGCTAAAACAGACAAGCGTAAAAATTGAATAAAGTTCTGGACAAATGCAGCAAATTTCCAAAAAAGAAAAAGAAGAAAAACCAAAAGAAAATCAACTAGAGTTGTCTAGTGTTAGCAGTGTTGCCACAGTCAACATTGAATTGCAATATTCTCCCTGTCCCTCTCTCTCTCTCTCTCTCTGTCTCTCTCTATGTCAGTCGTAGAATTTCATTGTTTGATTTTGCCACATACAATGGTAACCACGTGCTGCATTTACACTATTCATATGAGGCGACGCCATTTTGTTTTTTTTTCCTCTTTATTTTTTTATTGTTTATTGTTGTTCTTGTTGTTGCCTTACTCATTTTTTTGTTGTGTTGTTTGCGTTGTTGTTGTGGCTTTTTGTGTGCGCTTCATGTGATTACGAGAACTTTTTGGCGTTGACTTCTTCACCCAGTGACAAAAGGAGTGAAAGAGAAAGAGCTAGTGAGTAGGGAATGATAGGAAGAGAACATGTTATCAACAATGTAATGCAGCAGCATAAAAAATGCAATGCAAACAAAACAACGAATAGCTAATACTCTTACAAGCAGCTCAATTGTTGCATGGAATCATCAGAATTGGTTTTAGAATTTCTATATAATCTTATATATATATTATATAAAGCTAGAGCTAGGTAAGCCTAGTTTCCAAACTTGTTAAATTTTGACAATTCTATACTCTATAAATACATAAATATAGACATCACCTAAAGGAATCCTTATGGATAAGAATTGATTGCACTATAAATAGTTTATTTCCAATTAAAAACCTAAACTTTTACAGCCCCAAGACATACTACTTTATAAAATCGATGTACCCTCTTGGTAGGGTATCAAAAAAGCTGTCAAGTCATGTGCAAGCTGTGAGCTTTAAGCTGCATTCAATTCCAAGCGGAGATTAAAAAATTACCCAATGTTGACAAAAGGGAAACGGGTAACGTTCGCTCTGAATGCCTCTGTGACTTGTCTGTGTGTTAGTCTGTGTTTTTGTCTATGTATATATTTATATGTATGTGTGTTTGAGTTTTTATGTTTGTTCTGCTGTTGCTGCTACTGCTGTGAGCTGATCCTGATCAATATGCGCAGCGTGTACTTGATGGAAATATGATTAAAGTCAAGGCGAAAACAAGCAGCGCCAGCAGCAGCAGCAGCAGCAGCTATGAAAAAGAGAAAGAGGGCAAAAAAGAGGAAGAGAACAAGAACGTGACGCTGTTTGATGCCAGTGCCAGTGCCACTGCCACTGCCACAGCTCCTGCTGACCGTAACATTGCAAGGATTATGCAAAGGCACGTCAGAAGTTGTTTGATGTTTGTGCAAAGAGCGAGAAATCAACTGGAAAAGAAATGTTTTATAAGGCAAAAAAACTACAACAAAAAATAAAAATAAAAATAAAAAATATATATAAAAAATAATATAGGAAACAGCTGCTGGCAATCTATAGATGATGTTGCTATTGCTGTTGCTGCCCCTAAACTATGCAGCAATATTTTGTTGCACGTGAGGTGCAAATGTTTCCCGAGAAGATGTATGAGCCTGAAAACTCTATCGAAACATAACGTGCAACTAAAGGAAAAGTCGTTGCAATAGCAAAAGTTATAAATAAAAAAAAAAGTAAACTATTTTCATCTATTTTTTTTCTTACTACTTTTGTTGCTGTTGCAGTTTTTTCAGCTTTGAACAAGTTAAAAAGCTACAGACAATATACCCTGCAAATACCTTTGAATATTAATCAGAGTCTAAGCCATATTTTAAGCAAAGATTCTGTTATTAATATCAACTCATATCCTGCACAGTCTGAGTCTCAGTCTGAGCCTGATAAGCAGTGACTTCCTAGACAAAGGACTAAAAAGGATGTGTTCACACTGCAGAATTTTGCATAATGTTACAACTAATACACTCTATATTTTATAAGTAACTCTCTATTGTGTTGTTACACACAGCTCTCTGTCACTTTTAGCATACCCTTTCGCACACATATGTAAAGGGTAAAGGTTATAGAAAGTTATGACTGAATATGTTATATTATGCCAATACTTTTACTCGTATATGCCACTAACTATAGAAAACTATATATATTTACCTTTCAAGCGTTAGTTCTGTTTCTTCTTTCACACACACTTACACACCCCATACATACACGTACAGACACACACACAGGACATGTGCGTTGAATGGCGTGCAACTTTGTGGTCTTTTAAAAGATTGTTTGCATTATTTGTGGCTTCAGTTGTTGGTATTTTGAAGCCAAGCGCTCTGCCTGCTTCAGCGCTTCTCCTGCCTCCGTCCTTATCCCCTTGCTACCTACTGTATGCTGCCACTGAGCCTTCGACTTGATTCTAGCCAAAAACATTTCCCTGAGCTGTTAACAAAGTGAAACCGCACAGTTTGTTTCGCTAAAAGTTTCTTGCGAAAAAACGATAACGGTATTTAGTTTGCATGAGCATCGGTTTTTAGGGTTTTTTGTTTTGGGTGTTACGGTTTTTAGGGGAAGTTTTTTTTTTTTGGGTTTTTGTGGCTCTTTTGGGCTTTCTACTACTAATATAAATGGTAGATATTAGTAACTACTGCTGTATACTTATTATTGTTGCTGCCAGGGATTAGTAATAACAAGAGCAACAACACAAGTAGCAGCAACCCATATTTACTACATGCCCCACTGCCCGTATAGAGAATACAGGATACAGTGATTATGCGTATAGCCTGTAAAGCTTATAAAAGTTTGCCATATTTTTGATGAGTTTACAGTGTGGAATAAGCGGAAAAGAGAGGCAGAATTTGTGTGAGTAAAAGGAAAGGTTAACTGGATAACAACAGGTTGATTAAATTTGAACTAAAACTTTTATATTCATTTATGAATTAAAATTTAAAATGTTTTTAAACGAATTTCAATGTTTCTTTTTATTAAAAAGAAAATTGCATTTTTAAATGTGTTTTCTCATACATAGAGAATATTCTTCTGTATATGAAAGTTTGGCTTAAACTCAAATTGAGTTATAAACAAAATTGACAGTTGTCGTCGTTATTTTATGCTAATTTCTTGGTAAGACTTTAAATGATATGGGGATTTATATGTGGGGCAAATATGACATATATGTTAAGCTAATCCTATCATTTCAATGATTTTATATAAGAGTAAATAAAGCCTATAATTTAGATGATAGGAAAACAATATTATAAGGGAGAAGAGAAGCCTTAGAATTTGTTCTATGAAGAACTGCTGTCAGTGTGTTTTGAATATTGATCTATGATTTATATATATGAGTTTGAGACATGCCTCTATTTGTTTTATTTCTTGCTAAGATTTCAAATGATATAAAGGAATATATTAAGGCCATAATTTACATATATATTTTATCATTTCAATAATTTGATATAAGAGTAAGTGTATCCTATAACTTGAATTATAGGAAAACAATTTCCTATGGAAGAAGCCTTAGAATTTATTCTATGAAGAAGTGTTTAAATATGGATCTATATTTTATATATATGCTTAAATATGTTGCCTTTACTTGTTTAATTTCATTTTTGCTAACCATCTTTCCTCTAGTTTCTTTTAATATTCTCTTCTCTTTAATTCTATCAAAAATCATAAAAATCTATTGATTAATTTTCATATTTCTTAAGCTGCTTTCAGCTTTGGTGCAAGTTTTACTATAAGTAAAGTTTTGTGAATGGATTTATAGTAAAAGTTGTAGAACTTTAAGAGCTGTCATTGCGGTATATATAGTATATATATATATATTTATGTATAGTTCAACAATTACAGTTAGTCACAGTTACATTAGGCTTAAGTGGAAAGCCAAGGAGTCAATTTAGTTGATGCGTAAAGCGATTTATGTTTAGTTCACGCATTTGCAGTGTTTATTTGTTGTTGTTTGTTGCCTGTGTTGCCTGTGTTGCCTGTGTTGCCTGTGTTGCCTGTGTTGCCTGTGTTGCTTGTGTTGCTTGTGTTGGTTGGATTGCTTGCGTTGGCTGTCGGTTTGGTGGCTGTTGTAACGAGCTGCTAAATCGATTGTGACTAATTTGCGGCAGTCACGAGGTTGCCAGTGATTTAGAAACTGCCAAGTAAATTTGCCAAGGACGAGGACAACGACGAGGACGAAGAAGCCAGCAGCAGAGCAGCACAAGGACGATTAAGGGGTACGCACAAGGAATTGACTTGAATTGACAGCAAAGCAGTAGCAGAAGGCAGCACTATATACATATATCAGCAGCCAAACGCGACACATTTCGTATTATTAAAATATTAAAGACAATTCAATTGGAAAATTGGCAGGCGGAAAGATAGAAACCAAAAGAGAGACATAGCGAGAGAGCGAGAGAGAGAGGAAGAGAGCCAGCATAGACTGAGAGAGAGAGAGAGGGAGAGAGAAAGAGCTGCTGTCAATGCATATATGTGTATACGATATAAAGTAATTGAAATAAACGAGTACATTTATAGTTCTACACTCAGTGTGTGAAGAGAGGGGATGAGCGATGCGGGGGTGAAGAAGTATTATACACTAGGGGCAGAGGCGTTGGTGTAAGGTTTTAGCAGAGGTTTGCTGGTTGGTGGAAGGGAGGGGGAGTGTAAAGGAATGTTTAATAAATGATTTCCGGCTATGTTCGCATCTCGGTGTGAGAATTTAGTCGGTTGCCCATATGAAATGCAGTTGAGTGTGGGCAATCCTCTATGTATGAGCTATGTATCTATGTATCTTGTAACTACTTATGTATCTATGTATCTGCATGCGTCATGACTGAGATTAGAGTCGTTGTTCGTGACTGCTAGCGATTGTCAGATATGCAGATAAAGCCAGAAAGGAACAGACACAAACAGAGAGAGAGAAATAGAGAGTGTACTATTAAATCACTGCGTGAAGTATCTCTATATTTGTATCTCTATCTGTAGCTGTGTCGCCATATATCTATATCTGTATCTGTATCTCTGTATATAGAATGTGAAATGTGACAATGAGCGCACATTGTTGCCGCTTGTTGATTTTTGTGCGGGTTTTCATGTCGCTCATTTCATTATCGAAATATGCAAAGCGACAGCTCAAACGAGCCTGCAAATGATAATGAGGGCTTATCGAAACAGACCCACAAAACGGAAACCGAAACCAAACCAATTCTCAAAGTCTGTATATATTTATATAGATATATATATATATATATCTGTGTATATATATATGCAAACTACTAAAACCCTCAACCAATAGAGAATACTGCAAATCTCTTGCGCACAAGTCAAATCAAATATCAAACCAATAAAATAAGTAGAAATAGTTTCAATTTCATTGGGTATTATAGACTAACAAATGCTCTGCATATTGTCTCATATTAGACATTAAACTTTTGTGTCAAATGTCACATCTATAACTCTATTTATATGATAGTTAAAACTGATCTATGTAAAAGCTATAAAAGATTCCACTTTCTCTACCATTTTTAGTCACATCTGTTTAAGATTTTTATAGTTCAATCTGGCTATTTGTAATGGATATGGCATATAAATCAAGCCGTAAAAAGAGTACAAATAAAGCAAAAAATAAAAAATAAATAAATAAAAATGAAAATCAATCAACAAGTGGCCAACAGCCAACAGCCAACAGACAGCAGACAAACATAGCAAAAGGACTAAAAGTGGAGAGTAGCTGCCAGAGCAGCTGCCAATTCGCAAGTGTCGTCTATTTGTGCGCAAATAACAAACAATTTTGCCAGACTGGCTAGTAAAAGAGAAATCGAAGAGAATGGCACAGAAACAGAGAGAGAGAGAGAGAGAGAGAGAGAATGAAAGAGTGGAAGTAGTGCTAGAGTGTGAGTTTGGTAGGGAAAGAGGTAATATAGAAAGGTTGAAAACTGATTGGCTCTGAGCCTGTTGGGATGCACACATCAGTTGGTTAGTTGCTGCTGCTACTGCTGCTGCTGCTGCTACTGCTGCTGTTGCTGTACACAACATTAGCTAAATAATTAATTAAATTAACATTCATGGATGATAATCAGCATATCATATGCCATATAAGTGTACGTATGTGTAATGGTATATACATAATATCATCTTTTACTCTATATATATATATATGTGTGTGTTTACGTATGTGTGTGTGGGTGTATGGGTCATAAGCTTGCTTTCATTTCAACTGCAATTTTAGCCTCTAGGCACGCACGCACACACATTTAAACTAACATACACACACAGATGAAACACATGTAATAAAATAATCATAAATAAATAATGATGATGTGCCCAGGCAACATAACAGGATTCTGACTTTGGCTGCTCAGTGAGCATTTGCTGTCTGTGTGTATTGTGTGTGTGTGTGTATGTGTTGTGTGTGTGTTATGTGTGTGTGCCATGCAAATACACATGCTTTAGTCGTAAGTGCACAAGTATTTTAGCCAGGCGCAAACGGGAGTCAAAGGCGCGGCTGCTACTGCTGCTGCTGCTGGTAGCTTGTAATGAAGCAGACGATACTCCTTCGAATACCACCCTCACACCCAAACACAGGCTCAACCTCTACACCTACCCCAACCCCTACCCCAGCTAAGTCACTTACTACTCACCAGCAGCAGCACCACCAACTCCTGCAATCCTGTCCACAGATAGCGTAGTACTGAGAGCAAATAAATTGCTATAAAATTTTACCCAAAAGTCGCATACAAAAACCAAATAGCGTGCAGCTAAAAGATGCCAGGGGATGTGTGTATGTGTATGTATATATATATATATATATATATATATAGATATGAGTGTGTAGTCCAGGGGTGTGGGTAAGGGGCAGATTGTATGAAAATTGCCTGCAGCACAGTTTCAATATCTACAGGGCAGGTTTCAGTGGAAAAAGTAGGAGGAGATTGGGGAATTGGTGTGCAGACTGTCGTCATGTCAAGCAATTCAATTCAATTTGGTTTCTCACGCGTTTGTTTGTCTGCCTATGGGGAGCTCTATGCCCCCACAGCAACCACCCCCCATCTCTCTCCCTATATATATATATATTTTTGTGTGTGTGTGTTTTTTATTTTTTTTGTATGTGTCTTTATTATTTTTATTTAATTCATTGCATTGCTTCGAAGAGCATAAATAAGCCATTTTATGTTTAGCAACAGTAAATAACAATTTACAGTTTTATAATTTACACACACACGCACACACACACTCACATACACAGAGTGTGTGTTAAAAGTTATACAACTCTCACAATTTGTGGACCATTAAAAAGTTGCCAGATTATTATTTAAATGAAGCAAAACTTTTACACATATGGCAGATATGACACACGCACACACGAAGAGCATTTGCTTTTGGTCACAGCTTAAAAGTATGCAACACATAACTGCATGGCACTGCACTGAAGAGAGACTTTCACACACATACAGACAGAGGCAGAGAAATGCTTAAAGCACTTGATATTTTGACATTTTTATTCTTTATTTGATAATTAAACTTATAATAATAATTTTACTTACATGTATCTTGTTGCTGATCTTCGATAGAAATGTTGCAGTTGCAGCTATAATATTAAAATTTCCCTTAATTGCCTTCGTTAAGCAATATTTAAACGTAGTTATATGGTGGGTGATTAAGGCTTAAGTGTTGATATCTCTTGTCCATACGTCGTCATCATCATCAACGTCACATTTTAAATAGTTTGCTGTCAAAAGTGCCGACGGCTGTTGCTTGCCGCCACTCGTCACTCGCTCTACCATATTGATTGTTTGCTACTGGCATTCACCCATTCACACACAGACAGCCAAACACATACTCTAACAGACACACACACACATATATATATACACATAGAGCGAACGTTTTGTAAGTAACTGCTAACACAATTTGTAGTCTATGGGTTAACTGTATAACTGTATAACTGCTTAACTGGGCAGAAACTGTTTCTTTGAAATTGACGCTTTGCCGCGCCAAACAACTGGACACGAGCGAGTTCTGCAGCCAAATGAATCTCAGAAACATTCAACTGAGTGAACTCTGCCTCAAAGATGCTGCGAACGCAATACACGAAGTGTACGAAGTTGCCAAAAAGCTTCGTATATTGTCACACAATGAGAGCGAGAGAGTGAGCAACATAAACGAGACAGAGAGAGAGAGCGTGTGAAGGAGAGAATTTGTGGGACATGTACCAAAAGAGAGACTTTCATCTGAATGAAAGCGGGGAAATGAATGCCAAAGAGCGTCATCAACATTGAGGGGTAATTGTAAATAAGAATATGTGAAGCTGTAGCATTTAATTAGCCACCGCTTGCATATAACAGCAGTTGTTATTTAAGAGAGCAAGAGAGAAGGGGAGAAAGAGAGAGCTGAAGAGCATCTGCTGCTAAGAGAGCAAACATTTGTGTGGGTGGATATGTGCCAGCAACAACGGCTGATAAGGCTACTGACCTCTGTACCCATGGCAGGCAGTGGCGTCCTGTTCCAACTGTGTGCTAAACTAATAGGGGTGTAGCTTAGCTAAGAAATCAAGTTGGCAGCACCATCAAATAGTACCATCTAATGCTGTGTCTGGCTGCATCAACAATCAACAAAAACTAAATACTAAATGCCATCAGTGTGAATGCTTTCGAGTGTTTTATAAATAAGTTGAATTTACACAAATTTCAAATTTACCGCAACTTGCGGCGCGCATTTAATTAAATTAATGCATTGCCTACATTGCTCAGTGTTGCCCCACCTACCATCTAGGGGTGGCAAACCCCTACTGTTGCCCACTTAATTGTTGGCATTTTTCTTCTGCTGTCTGGACAAACAGCTGTGCCATCAAGCGCATAGATTACACAACAAACAAAAGCAGCAGCGGCAGTAGCTGTAGCACAGCTCAGAGACAAAACAAAGCCAGTAAGAAGCACCAAGAGAAGGACTATTACACCTAATTCCCCTTACACCCCACCTACACCCATCTTTGTATTCCATTTTAACACTGCCCGTTACAGACCCTTGTCCAAGTTGGCTATTGCCTGCCATCATCTAGCGAAATCCGAGCAGCTTTCATTTCGCCACGTCAAATGCTGAATGAAGGCAAATTTGTTCCCTTACCCCCACACGTTTTTCTTCTACTTAGACCCACTTATACTGGCCTTTTCTTCGTTGCGCTACGCAACAAAAACGAAAAAGTCAAAGATTTTTTGGTAACGGCGCGTGCTGCCTTCTTTTAGGCGCACATATTAATCAAAAAGAAAAGAAAAGAAACTTCAGACTTGACTTTTGGACCTCGTTGGCCTTACAAAAGCGTTCACTAATTGCCGAGACACATAAACCAAATGCTTCTTTATCGACACTCCACGTGGACACAACATACGTGCCACACGCTCATCACTTTAAGTCCCAACTGCCACTTGCAACTTTAATGAGCTTTATAAGAGGTTGCTAAACTTATAAATAGTTCCTTTACCCATAAACCCAAAGTAGCTCTATCCCCTCTATCTCCTTCTATCTATATCTCTCTCTATCTCTCTGCTGTCAAAATGTAGTTGCTTTTTGTTTCTAAAAACCTGAAAAGCTTGAAGGAAATTATTCGAAATTATAACAAAATCGAGCATTAAGCAACATTTAATTTAATAATTTCATCAATTATCAAAGAAAAGAGGAAAAGGAAGAAAAAAGGAAAAGAAAAGTCAATAAATGATGTGAATCCCTCGCACTTTTCCAGCCGCTTTTCCTCTTTAACAAGAAACCAACTTCAATCTCAGTTGGACAGCATTGGTGGCAGCATTAAGTTTCTCGTTGCACGTAGCTTATGTTTTTTTTCCACCAGCTTTTACTAGCTTTTCATATGCGATATACAAACACATACACACACACACTCACACCACACACAAACACACAGCTCAAATGATTAATGACCATTTTGTGATGCATTGTTGTAGTTGTTGTTGATTTGCCGAGAACTTTGAGATGTCAACAGAACGTCGCACAGTTGTCGATGGCAGGGTATAGAGAAAGATACAGAAAGAGAGAGAGAGAGAGAGAGTGGGAGAGAGAGGGAACTAGGTATAGTAGAACAAAGTAAAAGTAAAAATAAAGCCCAAAACTTTTGCCTGGAAATGAAATTTGATTTCAACGCCAGCGGCAACGGCAACAGCAGCAGCAAAAGCAACAGCAAAATGGGAATATCGGGAAAAACGGGAAAAGATCTCCAGTTACTGGCATTTGAAAATACAGTCAGGCTGCAGGCTGCAGCCAGTTGATTGAGTAACCTTGGGATTGGCAACTCATCAGGACATACAGGACAAGCAAGACGATAGAATTGCACAAATAAAAAAACAAAGAAACAAGAAAAAAAGAAAGCCAAAGTAAAATGCGACAAACGCAGGCAGTGCAATTTCCCTTCACGAATTAACCGAATGGAAAAAATACAAAAAAAAAAGGGAAAAACAAACAGAATGAAAACCTGTCGAATGATGTTTGATAGTGATTGCTCTTCCTTCAGTTGCTGCTATTGCTGCTGCTGCTGCTGCTGACTGACTGAATGAGTGGGAGCTGAAGATGTGTGTGGGAGTGGGAGAGTTAAACACAAAAACCCCAAAAACCTGATGCTGATGAGGTTACGACACGAAACACACATTTCATTTTGGAAGTTAACCAAAAACTAAGCGAAAGTCACAGGTTGCTTTTGGTCGATTTGGACAAAGTTTGTGTGGTTTTGCCAGGATTGTGTGTGTGGCAAGAGCACTTGTGAGCTTGTGGCATGTAGCTAGTAGCTTGTAGCTAACGACTCCTTGCAGCTAAAGTGACAAATGAAAAATGCTTTGGGCATATTAAAAAGGATTTTGCCGTTTCTACTGGCAAATAAATGGCCAAAGGCCAAACGCAAACGCAAAATGCAAACGTATTACTTAAATTAATTTTAACTGGCACACACACACACACACACACATACACACGCACGCACACAGAGGCTGTGTAGTGAAAAAGGATCCAGTGTCTAGGCAGGATATATAAAATGAAATCGGCAACTCTGTAAATATTTAAATGAGCGCCCGAGCCAAAGGACATTTACATGCAGAGCAAAAACGTACAAAAAAAAAAAAAAAACGAAAAATACAAAACAAAAATAAAACAAATAAATGGCAAACGCGTCGAAGGACGCATTAAACATGTGTAAATATTTGTCAAGTGCCTGAAACACAGGACACACACACACATATATTTATACAGAGGATATACACGTAGAGAGGAGGCAACACAGTTGTTACAAAAGGATCACCTGAAACAAGGATAAACAAAAGGCTTCACAATAAAATTATGTCAAAAGCTTTGCAAACACCAAAAAAAAAAGAGGAAAGAGACAAAAATAAAAAGTGAAGAAGGAGAAGGATAAGCAGAAGTATTCGTATAATAAAAAAATATAAAAAACAAACAAAAACGAGGATAACAAGAAGGACAACAGAGCAACAGCAAGAGCAACAACAAGGGGAACTCACCCGATCCACTTGGGGCAATGCCTTTTTAATTAGCAGCATCTCATCGCAGGATATGCAGCACGACAAGGATATCTGACAGCCAGTTGCGCATTTAACTGTAAAGAAACATAGAAAAGGATATCATATTTTGGATTAGCTTTTCACAACGTTCCTTTGTCTCTATTCTAGTTTTACTCTCTTACTCTGTGTTGTGTGTATTAGCATGTCTGTGTGTGTTTGTGTCTGTGTGTGTGTGTGTGTGTGTGAGTGTAAAGTGGGTTAAACAATTTGCGGCTCGCTGCGCCTTAAAGTGCCTGCAGTCGCGTAGGTAAAAAGGAAAACTAGAAAAGTGGGCGTGGCAGCGCTACACTGCCAACTCGTTGACAAAAATCTTTTGTGGTTGCCTCTAATTAAAAAACTAGAGAGGGAAGATAAAGAGCCTAAGAGAAAAGGTAGAGGTGAATGCTAAAAACCTTGCCTTTGTCGCCTGCCACATGCTGCCAGCCAGCCACCGAACCAACCAACCAACAGCCAGCTGCCAATGAAGCGAGCACAGAGTAAAAACTATAGCATAGTTTTAAGCGCAGCGAATATTTTTCCACGGCCATAATTAATTAAAAATATCTGACATGCAATAATAAATTTTCGCCCTACGTGTAAGCAACTGTGTGGTATATATGCTATTGTAGGTGAGTGTGTCGTATGTGTGTGTATCTGTGTGTGTCTGTGTGTTAAATACCCTAAAGTGCAAAAGTTTTAAATAAATGAATTTTGTGTGCAAAGCCAAGCCAAAACATAACTGACATCATTAGCAAACTTTAATACACTTTTATGCCCCAGGAGCAGCAGAAGCCACTCAGGCAAAATAAATAAACGAAACATAAAAACAAAACAAAATAAAATAAATAAAAGAGAGAGAGAACACAAAATTAAAATAAGTGGGAGAACGAATTGCAGTGAATGGCAAATGTAATGAAATGTAACAAAAATTAAATGAAATGAGATTTGTATACAATAAAATTTACGTCGTTCACTTCAAAAATATGCAATCCACAATAAAAGGTACGAGGGTTGCGCATAAACTTAACAAAAAATGTTGTTACTAATTTGAAACATTTAAAACATTTTAAACAACAACAATATGTACTTAGAACTTTATGGTATATAATGATTATATGAATTTGCATATTTAAAGTTAATTTTCTCTGTTATAAAAATGAATTACATTAACTTTGAATAATTTGTTGTCACAATTATTTTGAAATAAGCTTAAAAATGTATTAAATATACATCCCTCGGTTAGTTCTATCTCTTGTCAGTGTGTGTATGTGTGTGTTGTTCTGTGTGCGATTGTGTGCAAAAATTTATTTAGAAAACAATTTAAACTTTGCACATTTGTTTCAAATATGCAGCCGCAACGATGGACTGTACATGGCCATGGCAACATGCAAAGTATACGGAACATATATATATATATGTATATATTTATATATATAAAGGACATTGGCCAAGTGGCTTAGATTTCCAGGAATATCAACCAACCGACCAACAACTGACTACAGGACAAAGTTTTTAAGCTCGAGAAGGTGGCAAGAACTATGTGGGGATTAGACAATTTGTATGCCAACACAGTGTAGGGCTAGGGGTTAAAAGAGAGAGAAAGATAGAGAGAAAATCGGTGTATAGTGTGCTGTGGTGTGCGGTTGTGGATACCAAAAAAAAGAAGTGGGAGAGCAGGGGACTATGCGACTGCCAAGGATACTATCGCCAACGCAGCGACAGCAGCAGCAGTAGAAGCAGCAGGAACAGCAGCAGCCACCGCATTAAGCCGCAACTGATGTTTACATTTTTAACTAAGGCAAGGCAAAAGTTTCCTTTTTCGCCTGGCAGCATGGCAGCCAACGGCAGACAGGCAAAAAACGTCCTTTTTGCCTGCGTTTTTCTCGTTTCGGCATAAAATTTAATGCATATAATATTGGCTAATGATGTTTACAAGGCGCACAGCCCAGCAGAGTCAGTGCCAGCGCCAGTGCCAGTGCCAGAGTCAGAGTTAGACTCAGAGGTAGAGACAGAGACTGTGGGCTTAGATGGGCATTAAAATTGTCGAGCCAAACCAGCTGTGCCACCTGTGCTCGTCCTTCTTATGTTCGGCTCGAGAGCTTTAGCTATACAAAATGAAACTCATTTTCCGATTTCCCTGGCTGCTGCTTATATAACTAAGTTAGCAATTAAGACAACTGTTGTCTTCTTCCTGTTATTATTATTATTGTTGTTGTTTTTGTTGTTGTCATCGTTGTCGTTTTTGTTGTTGCTGTTCATTAATTGAATGTGACACAATCACAGTGTGTAGTACAGTGTATTTTGCGTCTAATGTAGTCAAGTGTAATTGTAAATTATAAATGTTTGTCAAGCGTTTTGGGAGCTTTAAATTCCAATAAACTTTACCAACTAATTCGCTTTGAATGAATGAATTTTCCGTGTGTTCGGCTTCTACTTAAATGTGCAACAGCTTAACATAATTTCTATAGCATACTTTTTTGGGCACTTCTTTGTGGTTAAATGTTTAGCTGTGTTTGTTCCTGTGGTTATATATAGTTGTGTGGCTGTATTTGTGGACAAACGCGTAAATTAGCTTTTGTTTATATTGCATTGTGGTTGCTCAAGGGGGCAAAAGAAAATCCAAACAATTTCAAACTCATTAAAAATTGATTGACATTCTCACACACTCACACTAACACGCACACATACCCATGCAATGAAATCTGTTGTGGCCGAAAATCTAATTGGATATTTTATGGCCAACACTGTACAACTTTGTGTGTGTTTTTGTGTGTGTGTGTGTGAGCGAGCGTATATGCGTGTGTTTGTTTCTGCCCAGTGGGAGCAATTCCATTGCATGTTTGATGAATTTCACGTTGATTTCACAGGCAGCAAACGCAACTCCTCACATATGTCAACGGGGCAACTTTATGCTATGTCGCACCCATAGGCCAGGACACAACGAAACATAATTAAACGACGTTTCATGTCCTTTCTCTGACGCTTTTACTCACTTCCTCTCCTCTCCTCTCTCTCTCTCTCTGTGTCTCTCCCACCCATCTTTTTCACACTGTTCTGATACTCTGTCTCATTCTCTGCTTGATGCAGATGAGTAACGCCTGCTAATGAGCCCGAATGGATGCAATCTTTGCCTCTGTGTATGTGCTTGTATATGTAGGTTAATGTGCATTTTATGTTTTAAGCTTATAAATTGTATTAGCACACAATCTTTATCCTTAACATGTTTGCAACACACACAAAAAGTGTTGCATTTCTTGCAAATGAAGAAATTGTCTTCAATTAATATACCAATCAGTAGAAGAATTTTGACTTTTGTTTAGCCAATTTTGATTTGAAACCAAACAGCAGCTGGTTGACCCTAATGACAGGAAATTGTGTGGTCACACACAAACACACACACACACATACACGCAGTATGTAGCTGAAAGTGCAATTGTAGCCACAAAAACAAATCATGTTAACCACAAAACCCATCAAGCAAACGCACAAACACACACACAATACAAACACAAAGCGGATAAGCTGGCAAATTGCGTTTAATTTTGGCCAAAAGTCACCAAATTTGCATAATTGAAAATCAAAACAAAAGTTTTGAAGGACTCCCTAACGATGGACAGAATAATTATGCAGTAAATCAAAAGATTATTAGAACATTCGATTATTATTGTTATCGATAAACTATACTCTTTCGGCTGGCTGATCCTTCTGCTAGAAGTATTTACATTGCTTTCTTTTTGGCACATAAAACAGCATTTATCTAATGCTAGCCATAAAAATACTAAAGTCCGTTTGGTCTACTATATATGGCCAAGAGTTGTATAGAATTTATGTTAGTTTCAAGTGGCGTTACGCTATGCAGTTGGTGTCCTTGCTTGGTATATTGAAAGGAGTGCAATTAATGCATGCTCCAAGTCAGAGATTCATCTTAAAACTGAAGCTATGTTGAAGCCAGACAATCGCGTCATCCATCTTCTGCAGGCATTTGTCTCTTTCACGCACAGAACGCATGCACCATATATATATACATACATATATAGGATATGCTCTGAACATGGACATAGACATAGACATAGACATAGACATGGACATGGACATGGACATGGCGGTCGCCTTTTGTCACTGCGTAAGAGACAACAAACACATTTACTAAATTAAAAGTGAATTTATAGCGCACTAAATGCAGCCCCTGCATGTGCTCTGTGTGTGTCTACATACAACTTTACACATATGTATTGTGTATGTGTGTGTGTGTGTAACCTTCCCCTCAGGCAGTGGCAGTGTTTGTTTGTTCGTTTTAGGTTAGTTTGCTTAATCTTTGACAAGCAGCCAGAGGTCGTCGCCTAGTTGCCCTGCGCTTGCCCCTGCAACTGACTCCGGACACAATCACAGCAAACATAGCTCTACAAGGACACACGTGCCACAACCTATGTCTGTCTGTGTGTGTGTGTGTGTGTATGTGCGTACATTTACAGCTCATAGGATAAATGCAATGGGCGTCTGTTTGACTAATTAATTATATCATTAAAATGCACAGCGCAATTTTGCACCTATTCGCCAAGGGAGTATGAAAGAAGCGAGGTGGAAAGGATATATTTCTGCGAGAGAGGGTGAAATAGGCTATAAAAAATGCACAAAAATTTATCAGTTGCACTTGTTTCGTAGCACACATAGAGAAAGAACAAGAGAATGGAAAAGAGAAACAACAAAACGTTGCCAAAAAACACACAGAAAAAACCAACAAGCCAAGAAAATAAATTGGTAATTTGATGCGGCACAAGGAGACGGCTGAGGCTCGTTTAATGAAACTCCACCCATTTGCCGTATAACCTTTACTCTGTCTTCCTCTCACTCTCTCATTCTGTACACCTCTGCTTACCCTTGCTGCTTAGCAAGTGGCAGCTAGAAGCACATGTAAAATGGCAAATGGGGCAAATCTCTTCGCTGTGGCAATGTTGAAACAACAGCAGAGAAAAGTTGCTGGCAAAACGGTGACATAATGAATAGGATTTTCTCCATTTGCGGGCACACAATAACAACAAGAACATTAAGAAAAGTAGAGCAAGGCAAAGAGTGGGAAAATGGTGATGCTAGTGGTTAGGGAAATGGCAACATGCACCGCAATTTGGGTGCAAGATATGCAAAGGATATGCAAGCCATGAAACAGATGTTGCATCTCTGTTGAAAAGCAGCCAATTTGGTGTCGGCGACAACAAAGAGGAGCAGAGAGAGTACAAGGACGAGTACGACGATAGACATGGCAAAGTGACAAAAATTTAATATGGAACCGCCCACTAGCACTCCTCTTTTACTCAGATACAAACACACACACACACACACAGACAGACAGATATACGTAGAGCACTGGTAACACACAAGGCAAAAGAAACGCGCACAAAATAAACGGCAAAATAATCGCGCACAATGCATTGGCAATGAGCCAAGGCAAAGCCTGTGTGTTGTCCTGGTCTGTGTCTCTACTATACCACAAGGTGTGTATGTCTGTATAAGTATATGTGTGTCTGTATGTGTTTGTATGTGGCACAAAGTTTGTGTTTGCTATCGATGAAATTGTGGCCGTGACACAGGACGCCAAAAGATGCTAAAGGATGCTGGACAACAAACACACACAGCGAACGAAACTCAGAGAGAGGGAGAGAAAGAGAGAGAGAGAGAGCGAGAGAGAGAGAGAGAAGTAGTGAAGAACAGCTAGAGAACTCCAACAGCAGCAGCGATAAAGCCGCTTGCCAACAAATGTGGTAAATGGGCGTACTGTGGTGGACAGTAGACTGAAAGGCGTGGCGGCAGGTGCATCACATTACATTACATTACAGAGAAACATCCAAACAAACCACATTACTTGGACACGTTACACACATATAGGAATTAATCAAGCACACAAAATGCATCTATGGCATTGGAATATCCTTTAAAATTGTTCTGTTCCATTTAAGGCGTGAAAGTTTCAATTATCGCATAAAGTCAAAGATCGAACTAGGACTAGGAAGTTCGTGCAGTGTTTGTCAGGACTTTCAAACATTTCAATTTTCAACGCCAACAGGCGTTGCACAAAAGAAAACAAACACCAGCACCACGAAAAAAAAATGCGCAAAAAAAAGGGGAAAGAAAGAAAAATTGCAAATGGAATTTTGTGCCACAAATCGGACAAATGGTGCACAGTAACAAAAAACGCCAATTCATATCCTGTACGAGACAACGGAAGTGGCAGCCAAAGGGACTTTGTGCAACCTAAAGCCAAAGCCCAGCACTGACATGGCCACTGGGATTAGTGGCACATAGTGTTGCCATAGAGTTGCCAACTGTATACAAATTGCATACCAAATCGTGTTGCTGTTCACGTGATAAATGTGACAAAACTATCGCCAGTCAACGTGTCAAAACTATCGCATATTATTGTTCATTTATAACATTTTTGCTTTCGCTTTGTTTTCTAATTAAAACTGACATTTTGTTAACTGAAATTTTTAATTAATAACAAATTCCATTATAATTGCCAAAAGGCTTAAATATCTGTCATAATTTAACACACAAAATGGAAAGTAGTTGAAAAATTTCACTACCTAATGGCATTTTCCTTTGTTGCATTTTCTTTCTCATATTATTGCATATTGTGGGAAGACTATAAACATGCAACAATCAACATTATTCTATATATTTATGTATATATATATATATATACTTTGACTTGCTCTCAGCTTAACTTTATATTCAGATTTTGATTCCTGGTAAGCTCTGTTAATTTCTTCCTTCGTCTACAGCTGCACTGTTAACTCTCTGTTAAGCATCTGTTAGGCGGTCCATAATGTCTATAACTTCAATCAATTATCGACACTTTTTAATTTAAAAGTAATCTAATGCCAAATTAAGCTGCTAAACAATCTATTAAACTGTTGCATAAGAAATTGAATTGTTAATAGATACTTTCTCTATAGATATAAAGAGAGCTCTTAGATCGTTTGATGACGACATAAAATCAATTTCAGCAATTCTCATAAACATTTTTATGCTCAAATTTAACTTCTACTACTTTTGTTTAACTTCCTTTCATAACTCTGGCACAAAGCACAGTTTATTTTTAGTAGCATTTCCTTTTTTTTTTAAGTTTCGATTTGGAAACTCTTTTGGGTCTTTAGAGACATCAGCACGCGCCCATCTTTGGCATTTGATTTGGTTTTTAGTTGGCTGCTTGGCATGCAAAGCGCAGATATTTGGTTACATGCTCAGGTGTTCATATCGCGCTATCAAAATCTATGCAACAACCAGCACTAGCAGCAACAACACCAACAACAATAACAAATATTGGGTAGCCACAACCGAGAGCCAACCGTACAATCAAAATAACAAAATCGAAAAACGTTCACCGCACTTTGCCATATTGTTTTGTTTGTGCGCTGTGGTTGTGGCTGGAGCTGCCACTGCAACTGCAACTAGTTACAGCATCATGAATTTGCAAGAGAGTGAGAAAGAGAGAGAGAGAGAGAGAGAGAGAGAGAGAGAGAGAGAGGGAAATAGAGTATGTAGCTGATTGGGCACATATTATAGCCTCTCAGTCAACAAATACACACAAATGCAACAACAATGCCAGCAGCACATGAGAGTCTATACTCGTCCTACAACAGCAACAGCAACAGCAACAACAACAACAATAACTAACAGCTTAAAAAAAAGCAGCAGAAACGCAACGAAAATCGAACTAAAAATCATTTTCAAATACATTTTCTGTCAGTTTTTCCATATGAGATGGCTTTTCCTCTACTCATTTAATTGCAAATGTTGCACTTTAAAGCGTAAAGTAAAACTATTTTTTTGTGCCAAACATTTTGATTTACTGCCTTGAATAAATATATGAATAACGGCGTTGCAATATGAATTTTTATGTATCGTGTACTCCCCATAAATATATCCTGTAATTATAGAGTATAAGTTTGATTTAAAAGGTTCTAAGGAGCCCAATAAGCAGCTAGTCCTTGTTGAATATGAGAAGATTTCTGAAGTTGCTGTGAATACTGAGCTGATGTGGGTGTCTATCTACTAAGTTAAATAATTAAATTAATTATATAGCATCTTAAGATTTGATTAAATATAACTGCATGTATAAGCTGTTAACTCAATTTGAATACTATTTCTATCACTTTTCAATCAAATCTTAGAATCAATTTCAGCTGCTTCTTTGACCAACTGTTAAGCTCAAGAGAGAGTTTTTGCTTCAGCAGCTCTATTCTTTTATAGATTCTACCTAATTGTAACTTATTTTATAATAATTTACAGGGTATTTGCTAGTCTGTTTGCCAATTAAAACATATTGTTGGTTTTTGTTTAGATTCTTTTTTGGTTTTTGTTTTTGCTTTATGTAACAATATTTTATATATAAAAAATATAAAAAAAATTTGTAACTGAAGAGCGACCCAGCTGGCGTTTCGCATTTTGATGGATTTATTCATGGGGAAAATTGCATTAAAATGCATTTCGATATGCTCTGGGTACACTGTGGCGTATGAGCTGCGCCACAAAGTATGCAATTAAAACAAAGCAAAACAAACATAGAGGGGCACAAAAAAATGAGTTACTGCAGCTGAGGCGTTAATTCGATTGTGGTTTTAATGCTGGCAGATAGAAAGAAACCATTTAAACTCATACGCACAGAGTATGAGAAAGTTTTTGCTTGCATACACACAGACACACACACATATATATATACATAGCATACATAGACAATGCACCAGCAGGTGGACATAAAGAATAAAACTTTCTTATTAGATGAGAAAAAGTTATAATTGAAATTGCGATTTTGATCTATGTTTATAATTATAGAAAAATATATATATACATAAAGAATACATATATAAAAGTACATGAGCTTGTTGTTATGCAAGGACATTGCATTATCAATACTTTGCTACCAGTAGATCAGCAGCAAAGAAAACGGACCCAAACTTAATATAAGAAATGCCAGTAAAAGCAGTAACATCTGACGCCAACTCTGTTTGGATTTTAATGCAAAAATTATGTTATGTTGTTGCTTCAAGTTGCAAGGATCTAACTTACGCTCTTTTTAGTTTTCAAACTATCCTGTTCCTGGCTTAACAATGGGCCTAGATGACTTCTGCAGAGCGGACAACGATTCGCTGGCCAATCGCGTGCTTCGCTATACAGCTCGAAGCAGGCTCTGCAGAAGGAATGCCTGCAATGTGGCAGTTGTACAGGATCATATATGGTATCTAAACAGAAGGCACACAGATTATGCTCTTGCATGGGCATATCCTGTTGGCTTGCAGTGTTGCAGTTAACATTTCGCACTAACATAATTTAGGTAATTTGCTAAATTGCTATCAATAAACGGTACGAAAACTTTAAATTTTGAACTATATATTATATATAATATATATATCCGATAAATCAATCTGAAATTCAATTCTATGAATGCTTTTACACTGATTTTGAATTAACTTTTTAATTAAAAAACTGAAAGTAAAATAAAACACACACAAAAATTGTTAAATAAATAAAATTGAGACTCTGCTTTTTGGCCATAAATTGAACTGAGCTACTAAGTTAGCCGCTAGTTGGCAACGGGATATAAACACACCTTGGCATTAAACGATGTCGTTGTCCTCAACATCCTTGGGTAAGACGCAATAAAATTTAATTATATCAACGCCGATGCCTCAACTGAAGCGGCAAGCATCGAATGCAATTAGTAAGAGCCTTGTACAACTCAATTAGACGTTGACTCTAACAGAGAGGGATAGAAAGAGTGTATGAGATAGAGAGAGATTGAGCAGGGGAGAATTCTAAGTGTTTGTACCCTCTAGTATGCTTGCCTCATATAGCAACTGTGTCTTGTGTCTCGACAGAGTTTTTTTTTCTTCTCTTGCAACATTCCTTAAGATGTGGAAAGGGGAATAAACAGCGATTTGCACTTTGAGCCAAGCAACCGCAGTGCAGACGCGATATAAATAAATCGAACTTAACAACTACTTTTCGTACGTCAGGACATTCGATGACGATGCTCCAAGGATAGCACCAACAACTACCACAACGACAACGACACCAACAAAGACAGCAAATGCAATGGCAATGGCAATGGCAATGGCAATGGCGATGGCGATGGCAATGGCGACAAGGTTTTTAATTAAGTTCAAACTCAAACTAGAAGTCTGGCTGGCAGGCGCTAAAAGTCACATCATTTCTTGCCCAGGACCTCTACTTTTTCTTCCCTCATTTTCCCCACACACCTCACACATTTAACAAGCTGACAAATTGAATCACTGACATCAGCAGCAGCAGCAACAGCAGCAACAGCAGCAGCGTCTTATCTCGCATTTCTACTTTGTAATTTAACATGCTGTCCACACACACACACCGCACACTCGCTATTGTAGCAGTGTATACTACATATTATTAAGGCCCCGATCTGACCAATTACTTTCTATATATAAATATATATATGTATATATATATATAGTTATATTCAAACATGGTCATCAAGCAGCATTTGATTTGCATTCACAACTTGATTAAAAACTTGCCAATTGCATTGGTATTTCCGCCCCCCCCCCATCGTTTTCCCTTACCCTAGGGTACAGTAAATTTTTATTTTTTGTATCCTTCCATTGAAATCAAGTTGATTGTTTATTGTTTGCCAAGGATAAAAATTGTTATTCTCATTTATTTGTTGTTGATTTTCGTATTCGTGTTGCAAAGTTTTTTGCCTTGTTGCAAGTTTTGTTAAATTTTCCAACTGAAAATTAATTTGCTCGAATTGAGTTTTCTTTCTCAATTCTCATCTTCGCCCCTCTTTTTCCTGCTTTAATTATGCTTATAAATGGTTTGAAAATTGTTAAAAATAATTGTTGAAAAATGAAAAAAAATAAAATACATTTTACATCAGCTCGTTAAATGCCAACGGTGAAAACTTTATTCCCCTCGCTTTCCCTGCAAGAAAATCAGCCCAAAGATAAACAACATCAATCCGTAAGTTTGCACCAAAAAGTTAAGCGATTCGTGTAAAAGAAAAGGCACAAAAAACAAACCTGAAATCCAACTGAAGCTATCCGAAAAAGAAAACTTATTTTCCCCAAATATTTTCTCTTTACATTACAAATTATAAAAGTCAACCAGAAATTGCTTTTCAAGTAGTCAAGAACACCCACAGAGGTGAGCAACAATCACAACTATCAACCGAAACTTTTTCCTTTTTTATCCTTTCCAACAAGAGAAAATCCAAGTAGAAAGGAGTGAGAAACAGATTATCTTTAAGGAAAATTCAGTAAAGGAGTAAATGTTGCCAGACTTGTTATTATATGCTTAATTATCGTTTGATCCAATTGCTATATCAGCTGCATATAATGCAGATATCCTTGCCTTAATCGAAATGTCATATGAGATGTTTATCGTAGTCTACTGCTAACAAGCCTTCTAGAAGGTCCTTTAGCAATCTTTGCATATTGTTACTAATTAGCTTAACTATTATGATAATGTCTATATTAGGTCAAAAGGTTCTTTTTATATCATACGAAGAGCGAAACCTCTGCTTCTTAACAGGGTTAAATATCAAGGCTTCAACTGGGGGGCAATGCGCCGTATTATTATTATCTATATATATTATATCTCTATTATTTCTATATATATATTATGCCATTTGATATATCCAGCGCTGCTCTAAGACTGAGCAGATTTAGTTTGAAATCAAATATTCAGTTTGAATTTTCCCTCTCATTTAACCCTTAAACTTTGCTCTTATATTTTATTTTTATTTATATATATTAGTATTTTTCTTGGTATTTTATAAATACTAAATTAAAGTTGGTAGAGAGAACAAAAGCATATTTAGATTAAAGGATTATGCTGAGTATCCCTTTGGGGCATTTACTGTTGTTGTTGCTGTTGTTGTTGCTGCTGCTGCTATTGTCACAGTTGCAGTGGCAAAGTTTGTTTAGAATTCAAATAATCTCTGAGGCAAATATAACTATGTATACATACATATATATGTATATATATATATATAAATATGTATATATCTATGAATATTACGTAATGCAATGTTCTAGTATTTCCGGTTACAGCTGGCTCTGTTGTATGCTAGTAGATGCCACTAGATGTTGCACGCTAATGAGCTTTGTAACCGGACGCGTTACTAACAGCGGAGGCGACTGCGGCGTTGTCCTCATTTATGTTAAGCTTTTTGTGCATTTATGCCATAGCAACAACAACAACAACAACAGCAGCAACAACAACAAGGATAATAACAACAAGAACAAGGATAACCCCATATACAACCAACTGTATCGTATGCTTAATGGGTTAACGTGACGCTAAATGAATCATGCCCAGGAGGAGTCACTGGCATTAGTGGGTTAATATTTCAAAGCAAACGGAAACAGGAAAAGCAAAATGGTAAATGGTAAAGGGAAGCAAAACACAAACTAGGTACAAAAATAAAACAAGGACTACAAAATGAGCCAAGGATCTATCAGATATACCTTTATATATATATTATATATAGAATAGAGTATAGACAATATTATCATATAGTTTCACAGGACTTATAATTATATAAAGCAATCGTTGAACTTTCATTTCTATTTATTTAGCAATTAGTTGAAGTTATTGCAGTAGGTATTTTTCAGCATTTTCCAGACAAATGTACAGCTAATTAGCTTGGCAAGTGAGAGAAAATTATGAAAATTTCATTTAATTTTCCACGTATACATTTGTTGAATGCGTAAAGCATGGCCAACAAACTGGGCAGGAGTAAAGGTAGCAGTAACTCAAGTAGTTGCTGCACCTGAAGCAACTGCTAATGCAGCAATAGCAGCAAACAGAACAGCAGCAGCATCCATTGCAATGAGCTACTCAGCTTTTGGCCTTTGGCATCAAGGAGTAGCATCCAAACCCACTTTGGTTGGCATTGAGTGGCCTCTATATGTTCTAGCACACTATATATAAAGACATGTAGTGATAGAGAAAGAGAGAGATAGAGAGAGAGAGGTATAGAGGGGATGGGGCAAAGTGCAGCATTGCTAAATGCAGACAATGGCATAAAAGGTGCTCCTTTTGCTCCTTTAAACATGTGCAGGCCTTCACCCACTTTGCTTCAGTGCAGCTCACTTCACTGCACTTCACAGAGCCACGCACACACACACACACACACACAACTATATATACATACAGCAAAAGCAATGCTCACGTGTGCCGCTGGCCCTTGAGGTATATCTATGTGTGTATGTGTGTGTGTGTTTGTGTACTTTATGAAGAAAACGCAGTTGTAATTCAGCTAAATGCACTCTCAGCCGCACAGCCCCAGGTCCATTGTCGTGCCAGAACTCTTTGTTCGTTGTCTTTGCGCATCGCTGGCATCTCCACTGATGCTCCACTGCCCGTTGCTTGTTGTGGTTGCTCCTTGGCTTTAGCCTGGAGCCTGTATCCTGTTGCCTGCTGCTTGCTGCCTGCTGCCTACCGCCTACTGCCTTCTGCCTGATTCCTTCTTGCATTGCATTGCATGCAAGTAATTGAAAAGTAGGTTGCACATTTAGTTGCATTGTTTATTGTTTTCTATCTGTTTGTTGTTGCTGTTGTTGTCGTGTCTCAAGTGAAGTCGCCTGCAACGATGACCCACATTTAGCATTCCATTGTTTGGGCTCATAAATCATCCAAATGCAACTTCATTTTAACTAATTTGTCTCTCGATTTGCCGTGTCCCTTGCTCCAGCTGTAGCTACTGTTATCCTTGTTTCGTAGGCATCTTTTGTGCATTTCATTTAAGCCGCATTAACAGAGTCTTTAGTCAATTTGTTTAGGCCATAATAAATAGGAGCAAAAACAAACAAACAAATTTTTCATATTGCATGAAAATGCAACGCGCGCACTCAAGTGGAAAGCCTGTGATATTCCACAAGTTTTTTTGACAATTGAATTTGAACTTTCGACTCTTGAATCCTTTTGGTACAATCCTTGAAAATCTTAGATACATTTTGCCCATAGGCAGAACAGCAACATAAAACATTGTTGACAACAACAGGCGCAACAGCATCCGGCAGCAGCAGCAGCAGCAGCAACAGCAACAGGAGGGCAGCTAACATTATTCTATGGTAAACTATGCAAATGAAATGGCTGGGAAAACTTATGGAGAAGGCGCCCAACTTCACACCCACACCCACAACCATAGTCTGTCGAACTCTGTGCCAGCAAAGGACAACACACACACACGCACACAGGACGTTGGCCAAAGTTTTGTGCAAATTTCGAAAATAGCTGAATAATTTTTTGTCCCAATGACATTATGCAAAGTGAAACGATTTGCGATTACTTTAAATGATAAGCAATATGTTCAAGCGGTTCAAGCTTTTCTCTGTCTCTCTCTCTGTTTCTTTTATGCTGTTACACTGTCTCTTTCACTCTTTTGTTTTACGCTCTTACAACTTTCAAATGCAAATATTATACTTAAGTGTGGAATATCTTGTTGGTAATTCAAGGCTTTTCTAACTGCGATTTAACTAACATAAAATATATATTTCTGAAGTGCTCTTAAAAGATGAGACAAAAGTAAAAGATCCTTAAGCATTAAGCAGGGATATATAAGGTATAGAGCCTCCCTAGGGAATGATGTATTTAAGTAAGAAGAGTTGTACCATAGGTCTTCTATTCATAACTTAGTTGATCCTTAGATAGCAAAAGGATCAGCTCTCTTAGCACTGCTAAGGAGCAGAAGAGCATCAAGAAACTTCCATGTATTTTCTCTTTACATTATTAATTTCACATTTTTTTCAATACGTTTTTAATTTTGATATCCTTTATTTAGTCAGTTGACGTTTTAGTTGAAAAGTTAAACCATAAAACAAAAAAAAAAAGAATAAGATACAGAGGAATAAAAGTGTCTAAAAAAAGAGGAAGAAAAAAAGTGACTGCAGACACTTTGATACAAGGCATTTGTGGACAGTGGCATCCATGATGAAGTCCTTTCGGTGTCCTACGAAAGGACTTTGCTATGTTAGATGGCAAAGCTATTCAGTACTTTGCCACTCCTGGATGCTCTATGCATTAATTCCGACCTTTTATAATGCAAAAAATGAAAGAAATAAGGTGCACTTACCAGAGAGAAAGACAGCAAGAGAGAGAGAGAGAGAGAGAGAGAGAGGTACAAAATATTCGCTCAGAGAAAACAGCAAGCAAAAAAAATGGAATGAAAAAATCTAAAAGATGAAGAGACTGTGAAGCTCAGTGGAGGACTATGTTGACTGCAAGGACTGAGAGGTCCTGTGAGAAGAAAGTAAAGCATAAAGCAAAGCAAATTCCAAGCATGCCACAACTACGTTAAGGACTTGCACTCAACAAGGACGACGATGACGACGACGAACGTCAAGAGCAGTCGAAATCACAAAAAAAAGCGAGTATAAAAAATATACTAAAAATACAACAAACAAAAATGAAGAAGATGAAGACAAAAAAACAACAGCAACAACAACAACAACAAGCCAAGTGCGGTATATACCTTCTGAAGCTGGAGGAGACGTGGCAAAAAACCAAAAGCTGCGTTTGAATAAGTTGAAAATTTTTCGGGCGTTTTTCTTCAATTTTTTGTTGCTGTTGTTGTTGAGCTGCTTCTAATTGTGGAAATGAGACGCCACGCACTTCACTCCACCAAGTGCTGTAGGTTTGCGGGTAGAGGGATAGGGAAGTATAGGGAAGTATTACTTAACTTTGTTTACAGTTGCCTATAAAATGGAGTGCCTGGGAGCATACTTGTTGGCAGCACTGTATATATACCAGCAGCAGTACGAATACAATTGCCATTTCCATTGCCATTGGACTTGCACTTGAGCTGTAAGCATAGTTTACTTTATTAGGATACAGCTGAAGAGGGGGTGGGGGGGGGGGGGGGCAGAGGAGTACCCTACTAACGCTGAGTATAGAGTCAGAGAAGCTAAAGTTGTAATGGCAACCAGCTTAAACAGTTTGGCTTATACGCTTTGGCCAAAAGTTTTTGGCTTTGTTAGCTGCTTACAACGCAATTTTCTTTTTTGTTTGTGTCGCTTTTTTTCCCCCTTTTAAGTCATTTTCATTGGTTCTTACTGTTGTTAAGTAGCAGGTGCAAATGGTTAAAAGCCAAAACAAATTAACTGCTAATGAGAAGCTTTTCTTTTCTCCACCACAAAACATATTGGCCCAAAAAGGCTGTTGAATTGATAACCAAGGCAACTGCTGCCTGATAAACTGTCTGCCATAAATGACTAGCTGTTAGTAAATTCAACTTTTATACAAGTATACACTACACACACACACACACACACACACACACGCGCATAACATACTTGAGTTTCTCTGCAGCTTCGTATATTTTCAATCATAACACGCTGACAGACAGTTCCATCACACTGCAAGAGAGGTGGAAAGGGGGAGAGGTAGATGTGCAATGAAATGCAATTTATATTGCCAACATGGCAGGACACTCCAAGACGTAGAGTGCCAGCCATAAGTAAAGCAAACAACCAAACACACACACACACACACACACTAAGAGCACAACACAACAAAGGATAAAAATAAATATATGAAATTAGTTGAATCCTTTACACAATAAGCTGAATTTATGTTGGCGCTTTTCAAGTATTTCATGCCATTCATACAAAATGTATATATATATAAAACTTAGATACTATAGATGTGAATGTATATAGTTGATACATTAAAAGGATATTTGACTGTATATTTCTGTAGCTATGTCGTCCTGGTCTGCGATCACTTTGTTATGTTCGCCTTTTATTTTGTTAAAGCAAAAACATATGCTCCACTCAATACTACCAGCCATATAAGAAAATAAAATCTATAATTTGACCGCTAAAAGCATTTTCATCATTAAAAACTATAGCTATATATGATTCAAAGGATAACTTACAGTACGGCTTGATTTGGCCTGTGGAGTCCCTGTATAACGACGGCATATAGGACATCTGAGAGCGTTTAGTTTTCGTACCTTGCGATACCTTTTCAAACACTTTCTACAGAATGAATGCTTACATATCAAATACTCCGGATCGTTTTTCGTATCCATACATATAACACACATATCCTTTTGGCCCTCCATTTTGCATTTAAAATTTAATAAATATAAATATATAAATTATACGAATTTTTTTTTCTGTTTTTTTGTGTTTGTTCTGTTCTGTTTGAAGTACTAAACAATATGACAACTAACAAAGATATATTTCTATATACTATAATTTTGTATATAACATAGTAATCGTATCAGTTTAGTTTCTGATCTAATCTCATGTTTAGCACAAATCATTTTAGTACATCTTTGGTGCGTCTTGCAGCTCTTTTATACAAATTGCCAAGTTTTTTGGCCCAAACAAATGTCAAATGCAAAGCCAAAAGCCAAGCCAAAACCCACTTTATGCTAAGTCGCTTATTTCCCCGCATGTGTGTATGTGTATATGTGTGTATGCGTGTGTGTGTGTGTGTCTGTTTGTAGTGTACCCCTAGAAGTATAAGCATGCTATGTAAAGCCAGCGACTGACTAACGAAATAAATTGCTGCATCAGCTCTGAAAAGTAGTTCCTATAAGCACACAGCATACACACACATACATATGCACACATACACACGCACAAGTATACATAGACACACAAAACGTGCAGTAGAAGCATGCTAGAAACATTAACTAAACACACCGACAACTAAATACGCTTTCTCTTTTGGTTAAGCCAAAAATATAGAAATGCAATCAGAGTAGCTTGAAAATAGCTTTAAAATAAGTTAACTTTAGCAGCATTTGATCTCTGTATAGTTAACAGCAGCTGTAGCTTAACAGCAAGCAACAGCAGTACCTTAGGTTTAACAGCGCTCTGTTTTATTTAACATAAATCGTTGTTGATCTATGGAGAACACCTCTAAGCAGTTGCTGCAGTTATGTTGCACCAATTATTTAATGCAATGAAAGCGACTCTCTAGGTGAGTGTATAGCATGGAGACACCAAAACTCACTGCAAACACACACACACAGATGTAGCCACATGGTGTGTGGTTTGTTTGGTTGCCTGGCACCTGGTTACGGACATCCTGGTCGGCAAATGGGCTGCTGCTGCTGTTGTTGCTGCTATTGCTGCTATTGCTGCTGCTGCTGCTGGGGGCAGATTGTGGCACCAATGGGTTGAGTTGCTTGAAGCATAAGAGTGGGCCATATCAGTTGCTGTTTGCCACGTTGCAGTTAATATTTTCTGTTACTCTGCGATGCAGTGCATAATTTATGCACAACTTCAATGTGTGTGAGTGTCTGTATGTGTGTGTGTGTGTGCCATGCTTAGAGACAGCAGAAAGCAAATGAATTTACAAAGCGCAAATCTCAGCGGATAGCCATGTCAGCTCTGGTTGACATGGACTCTGACTGCAAAATTCTACAAATGCCACACACAGATACACACACACACTAAGTCATATATTTAGCTAGATAAAACAAGCGAAAGAGTAGCAACTAAGTCCACAACAAAATGCATAAAAAAAAAATTTAACTAAAAAATCTGTTAACTTAGCAGAAAATGTGTTTGTTTGACCAGAGCCCGTTGACTTTGTCCCCTTTTTTTTTGTTGTTTGAACGTAAAATACGCATTTAAATTATTTGAAATTAAATTTAGTCTAATTGCTCTTACACACCCACATACAAACACACACATAGCTTACCTATAAAAAGTTGTATAAAATTTTCTGGGTTCGTTAAAGTCTTCCAAGTGCACTTCCAAAAGATATGTGGCTATTGATGGCAAACGATGACAAAGAGGATGGAGCTAAATGAATGGCTGGCAGAAGGCAGAATGAGTTCTGTGTGTAGAGCGACAGGACAGTGTGTCAGTCTTGCGTCTGCTTGTATGTGTGTGCGTGTGTGTGGCCAGGGGTAGTCATATCCTGCTAAAAATTGTGGCAATTATGCCGAAAAAAGTTTGCACAAGTCTGTGCATACATACAGAAAGAGAGAGAGAGAGAGCAAAAAAGAGATAGAAAGAAAGTATGTACGAGTGAAACTGAAGGCAACGCACGAATAATTAACAAAATTTGCACTTTATCGCTGCTGCCAGTGCTGCAAGGACGCAGGACTTACAACCAGAATGCTGGCAAACTTTAACGAGCGCCTCCACACGGACTGCTCCTTTCAGTTGAAGCTTTGATTTTGTAAAATTTTTAGGGGTATTACTGAAGCACTTAAATTCTTTAAAAGGATATGTTACTGTCTGAAAAAGGATAATTCCATAAGGGATCCGTTTATCCATAATAACCAAGAGCGATTAATATTTCCATCAGAATCAATGAACTTCAATTCGATTTTTATAGTCTATATTTTGATCAGCTTAAACCTGATTCAGTTCAATTTATATAGCTGATTGTTTAATCCTTACTTATGTTAGGATTATAGGATTCAATCAAAGGATCTGTCTGACTCTTAGCACTTGTAAAGGAAAGAGTATTCAATATTCGCTTAACGTTTTTGTATTTTACTTTGTTGCCCCGCGTTGTTTATTTTTGTCGCTTGGCATATGACGGAAGCTGATTTGAGAGAGAACCAAACAAAGTAACATATTTAGAAGGCAAAGGACGCAAGGACACGCTGCTGCTGGGACACGCGACGAACGGATGCTGTGCAATGGCACATTTGGCATAAAGGGAAATCGAAAAAAAAAAACAAAAATAGAAATAATGAACGGAAAAAAATGTCAACGAAAAATGCAGCAACGTACCAACAGCAGTTAGCGTTACTTACTCAGTCAGTCAGTCAGTTAGTTAGTCAGTCAGTTAGTCAGTCAGTCAGTCAGTCAGTCAGTCAGTTAGTCAGTCAGTCAGTCAGTCAGTCAGTCAGTCAGTCAGTTAAACAGTTAGTCAGTCAGTCAGTCAGTTGGCCAAAGGCACCCGCTAAAAGGCGCAAATAAATATGCAACAGAAAATGCGCGTCGAAGCTTGTGGCAGCTAAGTGCGATATGTATGAATGCCTTTCGAGTAGATTTGTTGTGTGCATATGAGTGCGTGAGTGTGTGTGTGTTTATTTGTATGTGTATGTTTTTGTTTGTTGTTTGCAGTGGGCGTGGCTAGGGTAGAGACTGCCTTCTGGCATTAGTTCGAAGCTGCTTGGTAACTAAAATGCAATTAAGTCAAAGCTGAAACAAGGCTTTTTGCTGCAGCTGCGTTAAAGCCTTAATTTTGCAGCAAACTGTAATGCATACATACATAAGTATATATATATATATACATGCACATATGTGTGCTGCATTAGTAAGCACTTTTTGCAATTATTCACATTTTCCTTTTAATTGGAATTTAAAGTGCTCAACGGGAATTTTCACTCTGAATTTTCTTATTTTTCTTTTGCTCTTTCGACTGCTGCTGCTGTTGCTGCAACGACTACTTACTCCTCTTACTGCTTTAATAAAGGACACCTGTGTGTGTGTGTGTGTGTGTGTGTGTGTGTGTGTGTGTGTGTGTGTGGCTCTTACTAGTCTATCATTTTATTCCCTTTTTGCTTGCTCTCTTTCCTGCTCTCTGACTTCCGTTTCCGTTTTGATCGCCACTTAATTACTTTTGTTGCTGTATATATATTTTTCCATATATAACAGAAAAAAAATTGAACTTTTTATTTAATTAATCGACTGGCCATATAAATTACACACATACATATATATAACTATTCATGAATAACCAAATTGAAAGTGTTGCATTCATGCACATTATTCATGCCAAAATGATCAGGCAACTACTTTATTCCTCTACTACTACTTTCTGCTTTTCTACTTCCTTTTTTTGCCATACAATTTTTGCGGTGAATTTGTTTTGTTTTCTGTTTATTTAATTTTATTTTTAATTTTCCATCATTTTTTTTATTGTGTTTCCCAACTGGATTGACATATTATTTATCATGCAATTTGTGTTGATTTTCATTTATTTTCATTTCATTTTTTTCTTTTTTTTTTTGATAAACATTTTAAATGCATTTGCCAAATGCATCAAATGGCGATAATTAAATGAAAGTTGCAAACGTTTTGTATTTTGTTGCTATTTATGAAATTTATAAAAATATTGCCACAAAGTCGGACATTACTTGACATTATCTTGTCTATATTTCATTAATAAATATTTTCCAAATTAATTTTGTTAATATATATAATTATTTTTGGAAGTATTTTAAACGAAATTTAAAGTTTTTGCCTGGTTAAAATGTTACGTTTTGGGGAAATTTTTAAGTTATTAAAGGAATAACTGTAAATGGAAAAAATATTGAAGTTTACTTATTTTTTAATATATTATTACAATAAAATAAAATATCATAATTAATTTCTATATTATTATTAACTGCTTAGCATTAACTGTTTTATATATAACTTTTATATACCAGTTTTTATCCTAATTTTCTGGACAAGAAGAAATTGCTTAGGGCTTAGACTAGCCTGGATAAATGTGTTATAGCAACTAGTAGAAAGACTTAAATTAAACGATATTAGTAAACCTTATATTAAAAACCATAAATTGGAAGCCTTGGGCAGCCAAAGGATTATTAAAGTTATGCACAGATTGCAATCAAGGCAAATGCAACTTGCATTAAAATAAGCCTCAACTATGAAAGGTATAAAACTGAGGTTAATATTTAATATATAGTATATGCTTGGACAGATTTAATACCAAATTGAATTTAAAACTATATAAAAATATATATATATAAATCCTAGGGAAATGTAATGCAATCCTTATAGAAACTTAAAATCTATCAATTTCCAGGAAATTGTTTGCTGTTTTTAACGCCTGACTTAACTCAGCTGTAATTAAATGTGCACATTATGTTGTGTGTATATATATATTTATGTGTGCTTGTGTGTGTGTATGTGTTTTGTAATATGCAATTTGCATTTGTAAATGTTTAATTAATGCAATTGTTTACGAGCTGTTGAAATTATGTAATGAATTGAATGAAAACAAAAGCTACAGAAAAAAAAAAAAATATTTTACTTACCTTCAACATTTTTGTATTCATTTTTGTTTTTGCTTTTTGCATTTTTTTTTATTATATTTTTGCGTTTTAAATTGTTAAAAAATTTACATGTTTTTATGTTTAAATGATTTTCAATTGGATTTTTGTATTTGTATTTTTTTTATTCTTTTTTCTATTAAATTTTCCAACTTCTGTTTTTTTTTATATATTTTTGTATGTTTTTTCTTGTGTTCGCGCTATAATTAACAAAGCTGTACAAATGCAGTCAAATGTCATTTTAATCAGTTTTCCATTTACCATTTTCCATTAAACTTTTCATTTCTCTCGCTCGCTCCATCTCTGTCCCTCTCGCTGTGTATCTCTTTCTTGCTCCCTTTTATATAAATATTTATTTAATGCTCTTCTGTCTGGTAATTACAGGTGCTACATAGAGGTCAGTTTCCTGTTTCAACTTCCCTTTTTAACGCACAACCCTCTCTTTACCACTCTCTCCTCTGTGTTCTTTATTGAATTTGGTTTGGTTTCGTTTCTGTTTGCCTTTTTGTTAATTGCCTGTGTAAAGCGTTGTGTTAAAGTTTATGTAAATAAATTAAATTTATTTATTTTAAATAATTGTTGAAAAACCAAAGTGCACAAATATAACTAACTTTGGCAAGTAGTCGACTAGATATTACCCCTTACTTATAAACGAAAGCTGTTGGCTCTAGTATAGTAAACTATAGGCAACATTAGGTAATTCTTTTGTAAAAGTTTCACCTGTTTCTAGGATTATATCCTAAATCAAAGCTATATCTGTTCGATCTACTGCTTAAACAAGTCCTTTATATTCTGTCTATCTATTCAATTGGTAGATCTATGATCGCCTCTATTTTCTATGATCTTTTGTCTTCCCATCGTTTATCTATAACTCACATTGCATCTCATATACCCTTTAAGCTCTGTTCAGCATTTACAGGGTGTAGCTTGAAGCTCACACATAAATTATGCAAATTACTTGAGAAACAATCAAAAATTAAAAAACTTTTTGAAATGTTTTTGAAAAGTAACTAAAACTCAGAGCAAACTATAATCACAGTCCAAAATGTTAAGTTGAGCGTTGCTTTTACATACAAATATATATATACAACTATCTCTATATATGTATATATATATATTTAAACTATCTATATATATTTTAGATATTTCAATAGTTTTTATTATAATATTTTAACAGCTTCCTTTGCACTTTTTGTTTTGTATTTTGTTAAAAGTTTTTTATTTTTTGAAAGTTTTTCGTTTTGAATATTTCACTTGTGTTTCCAAAAATCGCTGCTTTTTGTGCGTGTGCGTATGCGTATGCGTGTATGCACGCGTCTATGTATGTGTGTGTGTGCTGTGCGCTAGTTGTGCGTGTGCGTGCGTGCGTGCGTGTGTGCGTTAGTTAACGTACGACAATGCGGCTGCCGCTGCGGCTGCGGCTGAGGCTAAAGTAGTGAGAGATAGCACAGAGCACAGTAAACACAGGGCACACTGAACACACAGGACACACAACATGACACAGGACACAGGACACAGGACACTGTAGTCTGGACACACACACTGGACGCAATGATTTGAACTTATGAGAAACAAAATGCGTTGCGGGCGTTTTTATACCGACGTCGTCGCATCGGGCTGGATGAATTTTCCGGGTGGGGATATGCAAAAAGAAAAGCAACGCAAGACGCACGCAAAAAGGAAAACTCCGCAAATGAAAAGAGTGCGCGAAAAATCTGAAGAGCACAAAGACATAGACAAAACCAATACATACACTCACACACACACACACCTACACATAGAGCTCACACACATAGATGTTAAAGATAAGCTTGGTAGCGGACAGCAGCGCAGCTAGCAGCAAACATTTCCAGGGGAAATAACAGTTAACATTTCTGCAGTTACTGCTGCAGCATCAGTAAGAGCAGCGCAGCTGCCTGCGCACGCATCGAGCTTTATTCCTGTCCCAAAAAGCTCTGTACCAAAAATGTGAACACTTTTGTCCCAAAAGAATTTTGCACTCGTTTCACTCGACTTCGTAGGCTGACGGTTCGTTTCTTTTCGTTGTTGTCGTCGTGAACGTCGTCAGCTTCGTCGTAGCGGCCTTCGTATTGAGTTCATTTTGTACATCAGGCGTTCATTTCTCTCATTTCCCCTGCGCTGCGTTGATGCTGCTGCTGCTGCTGCTGCTGCTACCAATGCTACTGTTGTAAATGTTGCTGCTGCCGTTGTTGCTGCTGCTTTTAGGCACTGCTTTGATTATGTTTTTCCCTTTATTCTCTTCATTTCTTTCCTTTTTTTTTTAGCTTAGCTGCAGTTATTATTATGCGCTGGCTTTGTCTAACTGCCTCCCTTCTCTGACCTGCCTGTGTATCCTCTTCTCGCCTACTTCCCAGCACTGCCTGCGCCTGCCTTCTCCCGTTTACTATGTCTCTATATATATATGTATAGTCTCTAATTTACAGTTTCATTTAACGGAGGTCAGACTATAAATAGTCGACATCAGACATTGGCTGCCATTTGGCTTTCCATTTCGCAGACACGTGCGACGCGAAACACTGTAACACGCACATACACACACATCCTTTACCCCAACTTCAAATTCAATTCCTCAACTCCAGTACCCCAATACTTGTGGCCTTCTATAATGTGGCCTCCTTCACGCCCAGGTTGCAAATCAAACACGAAAATCAAATTTGTAAACAGCACCCAAAAGTGTCGCAATTTCACAAACATACACAAAAAGGCTATGAAAATTTTTACCTGATGCTTTTCCCTTTCCATGATATCCAAACGACAAAATGCATAAACTGTTACGTGTTGTTGTACTTGTTATTGTTGTTGCTGTTGCTGTTGCTACTGTTGTTGTTCATGTTGCTGTTGTTGTTGTTGCCATTAAAATAAACCGCTAAACGGGCAATTTTCGGGCACGCCCCAAAGTCAGTTGAAGTCGAGTAGCGCGTCGAGTGGAGTCAATTCAAGTGCTGCTGTTGTTGCTGCGTCATCAGTTTTCACGGTTTGCGTTTTCCCTTCTGTCTTCTCCCTGCTGCGTGCTGTGAGCTGCCTGACTGCCTGACTGCCTGTTTGCCTGCTTTGCATATGAAAGGCAAATCACTGAAATCAAAATCACTTAAAGGCTGCCATACCGAACAATGTCGATAAGCAAAGGAGCGAGTATAACGGCACTTCTCTTCCCTCTATTCTACTTCTTCTTCTTCTTGTTACACCTCTTACCTTTACATCTCTCATGAAACCAATTGGCTTTTGCTGCTGACTGCCTGAACAAATCGCAACAATAGCTGCCTGATACAATTTTTTGCACTTTTCAGCAGTGCCTAAAAGCAGGCAGCAAATTATTTCCCAGCCATTCAATTAGCTATGAAAAGGGCATATGGCATAAGCATAACCACAAAATTAGATTTTACTACAATTTTGTTGCTGCTGCTGTTGTTGCAGTTGTTGCTATTCGCATTGTTGTTGTTGCTGTTGTGGCTGCGATTTCTAATTTTGATCTGTCAAACGCAAAGGCAAAGATCGATGGCCCCGATAAAAAGCTAACAAACGCTGAGGCAAACAAAAAAAAAAAAAATAAACAACCGAAAAGGAAATAGAAATAGAAATAGAAACAACTTCAATGTGCCTGTTGACCAAAACAGAAAAATCTTTGCCATTCATGTGGAAAATTTCGTCTAGTGCATTGTGCACAAATTTTATGTTTAGTATATAAACTGACCGCAATCCAATGGTCAGTGCAAAATTCACTTGCAGGCCATAACTTTGCTCACTCTCTCTCTCTCTCTGTCTCTGTTTCACTTGGTTCTATTAACTTGCAACACGTGAAAATCGCCATAGCAAATTGCCCACCCACACAACACATATCCACACAGACAAAGACATACACGCTGTTGATGATGACGTTGAAAGTCTGAACAAATGAGGCGCGCATCGCATGTCGAATGATGTTCGAGTCGTACACATACATACATACGTAATCATACATTCAAGTGTGCTTACGTGTATATGTGTCTGTGTGTGTGTGTGTCTGGTCAAGGCAGCTTATGTGTTAGATTGCAAAGCAAAACCATGAAAACTTTTCATATATGAAGACTTAAGCTTGGCTCAACAGCGGCAATAACCAAGTGACAGGGAAGACATCCTTGAGACAAGGAAAAGCAGATCAAAACTAAAACTAACAAACCAAGCATAAGGTGTATAAGAGTAAAACTAAATAGAATTGGTAAAAGAAACACAAAATGAAATTGTGTTATAGCAAAGTATGAGTTAACTAATAGTAATAAGGTCCTTAAGGCATAGTATATAATCAGTTTTTATTTGGCATAAGGAAAATTTAAGCCACTTAAGTTGATAATTTGTTGTTTCAAATCAAATCAAGAAGCTTAAATAAATCATTGTCAGTGATAGGTTTAACTGTAAAATAAACAGCTTTTGTGTTTTATATCAACGAAAGGACTTTCAGGTTCAGTTGCAGAATGTAAATGCATTTGCTGCTATTTTTGACTGGGGGGTTGCTGCTTATAAAAGGCAACGTTGCCAACGATTTTGGATTCATCAAAAAATCGCAAATTCAATTTGTTTGACACAATCTAAACCAATATTTTAGCAGTGCACAGGACAATGGCGAACGGAAGTGGTAGGAATTCCGAGGACTCCACAAACAAATGCCAAAGCAGCTGGAGTAGCAAACCTGCTGCAGATGCTGTTGTTGTTGCTGTTGCTGTTGCTGTTGTTGCTGCTGCTGCTGCCTGGCATCGGCAAATTATGACCACGAAAATAAACGAGTTACGCAAAGGCAAGAGCAACTGCAATAGAAGCATGAAGCAGTAGCTAGAGTAGTAGCAGCTGCATCAGCCAGAAACTGTGCACAATCACACACACACACACACACACACATATATATATATAGACATACACCTCACATGGCTGATGGCAGTCGAGTGTAGAGAGAGCTCATAGCCATTGCCAGTGGCTGACAGCAGAAACCAAAAATTTTGATTTATTGCTAGGGCATAAACTGCATTTGACGCGACACTGCAGGGGTATTGCCCAGGAGCAGGGATTGAAGTATGAGGTGGGGTAACAGCAAGCAAGCAGCAAGCGGCGTGACGTGTATGTAGCACGTTGCCGTGCCCGTGGTATGACGTAGCGTGGCACGATGCATGATATGGCTACATATATAATCAAATACCACACTAGCAACAAATGCGAGAACCTGCAACTGGCTATCCAGCCATGTGAACGGTGACATGGCAGCTCTTCACACACACACACACACACATACACACGTACATGTACGCATAACTATACAAACATACGCACACACATACACATACACACACACTTATACAAAATTGCACTTCAAATGGCATTTTTCGGTTGAGATTTTTATTTTTGTATGTAAACGGAAGTGCGAACACAATATTGTGAGTGTATGTAATAAGTGCGTGTATATGTATATATATATATATGTGTATGTGTGCACTTTATAGCTATATAAAGGATGAGTTGGAAGCAGCAGACAAGCGGCATATACAGCCAGGTAATGATGATTAAGCATTGTAATGAAATTGCAAATTGGCGCCGCGAAATGCCGAACTTTGCAATGAATTGTGTGGATGGGCGGTGGAGTGGGAATGGGAGTGTGAGTTTTAGATTTGATTTTACAACGGGATTTCATTGCCGAAAGGCGTGTACAAAACTATACACTGTACTGTATGTACATGTATGTGTGTGTGTTAGTATAACGTAATTGTATTGTAGTTGAGTGCCAAGAGCGAAATAAACCCTCTAATAAGCCAAATGACGTGCATTTGTCATGGTATAAGCCAGTTTACAGTATGTTTCTATGAGTGTATATATGTGTGTCTGTGTGTGTGTGTGTGTGTGAGTGTATCGCGTAATCATTATTTTGAGCTGCTCTTAATTAAATTGTACTTTCATCGATTTTTGAGATTCCTTTCAAGCAACGCCTGAAGCAATCTCTCTCTGGCAACTCAACTCTTTCGGCGTATCTTCAATCAACTTTTTCAGTTGGGAAACGAAATTAGCAAGAAATTTGCTTTTAATTAGCTACTAAATCATTCAACTTATTTACATTTGAATTGCTGATAAACTGTATCTGATACAATCAGATTAGATTTCACTTAACTCTTGACTTTTACTACAATTTTAAATTTATTTTCTTCACTTGAAGGGATATCCTTTCAGTGCTAAGCACATTGATAACACTCAATTCCATTCATATATTTATCCTTTGGTTGGTCACATAAATCATTTTGTCATCAATTATTCATGGACAACTCGCAATGTCATCTGTCAGCTCAATTAAAGTCAACTTGTACAGCAGAATATGTAGCAAAGGATATAAATAAATTTAGTTGGTATGTTTTTAAAGGATAACCTAAGCTAAAGTGTTAACAGCCAGGATATTGATTGCTTGGTTTGAAGTCTTGTAAATTTAATACACAATACTCTAAAATAGAAATATGTCCTTGTTAGTGTTAGAGTCAGTGTAGAGAGCACTTTATATAATCCTTTGGGATATTTTGTAAGGCTTTAACACCTTTGCAGACATCCTTTAAGATTGTTATGTCCCATTTTGAGTGCAGTCAGACGCAAACAATTGTCCCTTCTAATGGCTGTCATTTAATTTGGCTAAAATTTTTTACTAATTTCACTGGCTGTTGACGTTTCCTTTTGGATTTAGTCAAGATCCTTTTTACTTTCCGGGCTTGTGCAATGAATTTATACGACATTAGAGCGTTGGTATTTTCATTTCTATTTATATGTTTCTCTTCTCTTCTCTCTCTTTTCTTTTTTAATATTTTAAAAGTAAATTTCAAAAAGCCAACCCACACACACACATACATAGAGGGGAGAGAATGTATAAGAGTGTGGCATGAGAGGGAGGCGAGAGCAACAACAAAAGACAAACAATGACAGGCAGGAAGAGCAACAAAAAAGAAAATGAAGAATAATATTAAAATAAAAATATCATTTGGGTAGAGTTAGTTGGAAGGAGGGGGGCTGGGGTGGTTGGGGCAGGGGGTCGCTTGCAGGTGAAGGCAAATGCAAACAAAACTGTCGAAAAAAAGACAGCACAAAAACCGTTACATAATCAAAATAATGACTGCTGCTGCTTGGGCATGAGTTGTGGCGGGGAGAGGGGGAGTTATGTTGGGGGTTGGGCATAACTGTGGCTGCTCTCTAAGCCAAGAAAAATAGACAATAACAATAAAAATAAAAAATATATATAACAAAAACAAATAAAAAGCAATGACGAATGTAAAGTGCAGTGGAAAGAGCAGAGATTGTAGGTGCGGCAATGTGAGCATAGTGGGGGGGCGTGGCAGTTTCGTTAGCAGGCTAATCTTTCAAGTGGCAAATGCATTGAAATGAATGTCGTAATATTGAGGTACATATTAAGGAGTGTATGTAAAAGGTTGATAGCTGCAGGGAGAGAGAGAGAGTGAGAGAAAGGTAAGGGGTTGGGGGTACGTCTGTTTTTTGCTGATGCAGCAACGATTTGCAGCTGCTGCAGAAGACAAGGACAAGCATTTTCAATGGCAGTCGTCAGTGCCACAAATAGTGGCACGGCGACGACGGCTTAACACATGCACTTGAAATTTAATATCACCACAGGCCGACGACTCTGTCAAGTCTCGACTTAGCTGCATTTTATTATAGCATACTTTTCAGACAGGCCAACGAGTCGCCCCTCCCCCATTTACCCACTAACTGCCATTGCCATTGCCGTTGCCCCCTTTGCCCTTGCCACACCGAACACAATAATCCCTCATATTTATTTTTACAAAATTATTTGCTTTGTCTGATTGCGGATTTGCAGCTGCAACGTTTGCACAGTTACTTTGCTGCCAGTACTAGTAGCAGCAGCAGCAGCAGCAATAGCAGCAGCAGCACCAAAAGCAATAGCAGCAGCAGTGACTGTCATAGGGGCCCTGCTGATACCCGTTTCTCAGTAACCGTTACCCATTACTACTATCCTCCCCCGCATCCACAATTGAAGTTCCCAGCTTGCCAGCTGCCGAGCAATGAATGAAAGTTCTTTATATGCCCCCTGGCCCCAAAGCTCAGCCAACTTGCACATCTACTCATTTAATATGAAAGCAAATTGCATAAAATCACACCTGCAAGCCAACTTAGCAGCTATCAGTCTACTTTGCTCTTTCTATACTCATTTCATGTTATTCTGCTTCTCTGTCAGTTACCTGGCAGCCAATCCTTGGCGCTTAGCATGGTAAACAAGTCCTGGCAGCAGACCAAAGCTTTGTGCACTCACAGTCACAGTCACAGGACAATCGGAAAAGGACAGCGGAGCGTGCAAATATCGACTACACATTCAGGCGCAAACAACATTCTGCTGCCCATACATACTTCTTCTTTTTTTTCATGCCCCTTTGCTACACTTACTTCTTTCTTCTCCCTTTTCCTCTCTCACCGTGCATGCTGCTATTCTAGCCGTTTTGTCATGGCGACTATAAAAACACCTTTACGGCTCGTCCTGCAGTCTGCTTGCTGCTGGCTTGTCGCGTGTTTGGGACCACATCCTGACTGCATGCCAAAATCTACTTCAACGCTTGCAATTCACCGCTTCTCTCTCCCCTACTCCCCTTTAATTTCCTACTATAGTTTGTGACAGGGATCAGTAGCACACACAAACATAGTGAAAGAGAGCCGCAACTTTATGATGCCATCTTCAATTTTATGCATCACACAAATAAAGTCGCATAATGGACAGTCTACTAATTTAGTCAGCCGAATATAAAAACAGAATGTAAACTACAAATTGAACTATTTGATTTTATTGTAAGCCAGAAACATGTTCTTATTTCACTAACATAACTGTAAATGTTTACCAAATTGTGCAAGTCACTAAATACTCATCATAAACTCGAAATTTGTTAACTTTAATGTTGGACAACTTAACCAGCAGGCGATCAAAAGTAACTCAAGATACATTTGCAAAATTCGTAGCATACTTTTATGCGCAGTTAGTAATCAGTAGTAGAAGCACTTGTTACTTGGGAGCTATCTGTTTAATGTATATTATATATGTTTTTATTGCAACTTTTCAACTGTTTTAGTTTTTTATAAATTTAATTTAACATATTTTTATTTTTTTAAAATATATTTTTAATTATCATTAATTTGGCATTTGGTTTAGTTTAATTAAACAAAAGTTTAATTGTTTTGTATGTTTGCTCAGCGCTCATAAATAGCTGGAAAATTTCAATTAAAACTGGTGACAAAAACAAAAGCTGATATTTAGGTGCTAAAGCACCGCAAGAGGCACCGCAAGTGCACCACTAAAATGGCTATACATATGAACTTTAATATGTGTGTGCGTTTAGTAGTTGCAGCTGCAATTGCAGTTGGTGTTGCTGTTGTTGTTCCTGCAGTAAATGCAATACGGTTTGGGGCAATTCTGTGCGGCGTGTTGCATACGTTTGAGTCGGTTTGCCGCTGTTGTTTGTCTATGTGTTTCTATTTATTTGCGTGTGTGTGTGTGTCATCGTCTGTGTATGCAGCTGTCAGAGCCACGCCTTGTCGGAGTTGGCACTTTGCAAAACGCCCACGCTGTAGTTGCATTTGCAGTTGCAGTTGCAGTAGCAGCTACAAATGTTGTTGCTGTGTTGTCAACGCTTCGATTTTGCAGTTGTAGACAATAAATTTGTGCCCGCTCATTGTCAACTAACTAAAATCAAAAACATAATTCAGAGACGCACATCGACCACAATAAGTCTGTTCCTTTTACTGTATGTGTGTGTATGTTGTGTGTGTATGTTGTGTGTGTTTGTTTTGTGTGTGTATCACAACAACGTCGGCATGAAATTAACACAAAATGCCAAAACAACAGCAACAGCATCATCATACACACACACGCACATACAGAGTAGTAAGAGAGATATAGGCAGCTATATAGAGCTGGTGGGCGTGGCTGTGGTAGGGCAGAGCCTGTCTGCTGACCATTTTGTGGAGAGGCTATGCAGGATTACCAAGTTGCAGTGTTTACGCTGGCATTTAATGCATTTGCAGTCCGACCGCAAATCGACAAATCCATCTAAACATGCAAGCACCAGAAACAATTCACCAACACACACATATATATAGACATTTATATATACATAGAATACATACACAGTATACACACACAGTATACACATACACACAACATAGCTACGCTGTGCATGCAAATGACTTCCGGCATTTGGCAGTTGTTTGTTTAAAGCAAATAACGAGTGAAATTTCATGTGAGGCAGAAGGTAGGTTGCAGGTTGCTCGACTATTTGGGGGCCAGTTTGGCAATTTAGTATTAAATTTAACACAATTGCCAAATCGCTTGATGACACGCCTACTAACCCTATATATACATATATATATATGAATATAAATATATATATATGTATACTCAATTGTATAGAAGCATTGTCAGGCATCGAAACGAGCCGCATGACAGCCACTAATCTGCACTTGTATTGACATTATATGGACATTTGTAATTTCCGGTCATGCCATTTTTATAACCTCTTGGTAAGGGTCATAAAAGAAAATTTGCAACAATGGTTAACAATAGAGTAGTCCTTGACCATATTGAAGTGAAGGGTTTTGCTTGGAAGATTGCCAGGATGTAATGCTGTAGCAGAGGCTGCGACAGCAACAGAACTTCAACTTCAAGTTTGAGGCAGAAGTAGAGGCAGAGGCAACAAAAAACATACACAAAAGGGCGCCAACTTTTGAGCTCGTTAACTATTAAAAAGGCAAAGCAAATGTGTGTTACACACACACACATACATACGCATAGCAAATTTATACAATAATAGTAGTTAGACATATACACACCCTTTCCCATTCACATTCACACACACACACACATAGACACACTCCATTGTGGGGAAGGCAATTCAATTCTGTTTACGAGCGCGCATAAAAAACTTGAATTTTATTCTAACGCCCCCCAAAATGTCAATGCCAAAATGTGTTGCCATCTAATGAGGCAACTCTATATACATATATATAACTGCCAAAAGGGTTGACAGGCAACACACACACACATACACACACACACACACATATACATAGAGTGTGCTATATAAATATTTAGCTTATTGACTATTAAGTTTCAAAACTTTGAAGTAATTTTAAAGCAAGCTGCAAATTTTCATCTAAAATGAAATTATGATAACATTTATACACACATATATATGTATATACCTGCACAACACCTGTGCGAGAGTAAAGCAATTAACCAAATTGCAGTTGAAATGCTGCGAGGCAACAGCTTGCGGCAAGTAACAAGTTGCAAGAGGTACTTCAACTTTCAAATTGGAAATTGCAACGCAATTTGTTTATGGCTAATCAATTGAGGCCTTGATTAAGGCCTTCTTCATTAGCCAAGTAATCGATATAACCATACTTTCCATACAGCATAATGAATAACTGTAAAAATCCTTATTTTTTTCTCTGCTTGTGAATTTGTTTACAGTTGCACAGTTGCAAATATAACCCGCATGCCATGCCATGTGGCAAATAAAATTGGAGTACAGCCAATATACTGACCATTTTATGCTATAGATAGATTTTCCTACCTGCCACATACCTACACACACACACACACACACATAGATAAACACAGATAGAGAGACAAGAGTGCAAAAGTCAATATTGTGGTTGCAACTGGAAAATATTAAATGTCTTTCATTTCTGTTGTAGTTGCTGCAGTAAAGATCCATGGGAAAGCCGCAACTATTTACATACAATTTGTTGCAAATAGTAGAAAATAATCAAAGCAATGTGCAGCTGACCATGCAGCACTCAACAGAAAGAAAGACAGAGACTAAGAGAGATATAGTAAGAGAGAGAGAGAGAGAGAGAGAAGTAGTTAAGGAGGAGCAAAAGTAGCTACTTAGCAAACATCAACACCTGTTAAGGGTTTTCATTTATAGAGAACAATAGCTGCAAATTGCCTGGTGGCAAGTGTTTGAAACGAGGTTTAAGGCCAAGCAGCAGCAGTAGTATTAGTAGTAGCATCTGTAGCAGCTGTTGCAAGCTGCAAATAGCAACCTGCAACTAGCAAAACCAGCAACTGGCAACCAGCAATCCGTAACCGGTAACCATTAACAACATCCAATCAATTTTACCCAAGATTTGTTTTCGTTCCTGCAAATGAAGCAGAAGCTATCCGGCAACCAGAGCGAGAATTTGCCAACCGCAGGCAATCGTTGCAATAATCCTCGACCGCATCCTTCTTAAGCTAGCTAACAAATCCTTCAAGCAGAAGGATTGTGCATGCAACCTGTGCATTCTGCATTATGCATACCATTAGCTTAGCTCATTTTAACTTCATTATGAAATTTTGTATAGTTGTTAACCAATTTACCGTTACCATTACCATTACTATTACCATTATCGTTAACGTTACCCATTTAAGTTGCCACAAGTTGCCGCAAGTTGCAGTTTCTTCAATGACTCTCTCATTGGCTATCAAATAATAAATTAAGGAAATTATTATGCCGGAAATGTAATTAATTCAAAATGTTACTCAATTTCTGCACTAATTACAATCATCTCTTATTGCTGTTGTCTCCTTCAGTTGTTGTTGTTGTTGCTGTTAACCAGTTAAAATTGCATCCTGCCAGTTGCAACTACCTGCAGTTATATCGTTTGTCCTTAATATCCTGGTACTCCGCTTCCGTTGCATACAGCATTGATAATTTCACAGTTCCTTTGCCAATTTTATTGTCAGCTTTTGTATTTAGCTCCTAAATTAGCTAAGTATTTCCATTAACAAGGACGAGAAAGAACAGGATAATGTACCCTAATTCCATTCTATTACAATTTGCAAACAAGCAGAGTTTCTGTTAAACTAAACATTGAGTTAAGAGTGAAGTATCCTATATTTATCTTTAATGGGAAAGTTTTATTTTTTTCCTATTCTAAAGAAAATGGCCAGAGGGTCCCATTTTCTCCACGAAATCCTGTATAAACTGTTAAAAATATATTTAGTAATTTATGCATTTTAAGAGGGAATATCCAGTAGGTGGATAACCCTTTTTATTTACTAGTTTTCACGGAATGCATTTCCATTTGAAGTTCTGCAAACCCTTGCTATAAGACATAATCCTTTTTACTATAAAGGAGGTTCCTTTTGCACCTCTAAACCCTTTAAAATATATTTCTTAAATATATTCATATAAGTTAGAGACTTTTAGTACGCGGATATATCCTTTTTATTTACTAGTTTTCACAGAATACATTATTATTTTAAGTTATAAAAGACGAGGCTTATCACATACAAACTTACACAACTTAGCAGGGACTCGAACCTATCAAACCATTCCGAGTTTCTCTAACTAATCATGCAGTTTACAGGTAACTCACAGTCCAGAGGGAACTAAAGTCCATAATTGTTTTATCTTATAACACATACATCTTTTTGATGCCAAATGTTACTTGCAACAACTGTTTAAAAGCAGAATAATATCTGCTGCTATAATATGCAGCACCTCTGCACATTAGCTTTAATACTTTAAGTGCATAATTATGCCTTGATGCAGCGATATGCTATGGTCGTGCCACATTCTGTTGCTGATTTCACTTTCGCAATTGAAATCATTTTGGTGGCAGCGTTGCGACTGCAGCTGCTGTGTTTAGCCTAATTAAAATTGTATGTTTAAGTGTATGAGTGTGTGGTTGTGTGTGCGTATGTATATATATATATATATATATATATATTTGCTGAAAGCAGCTCCTGTTGCCGTGCCACGTATTTGCATTGTTTTATGGCAGGACATAAAATGCAGCTAATGCAAAATGAAAATGATAATAATGATAAGGCTCATACCCATTACTAACGGTATATCCTTTTTGTATGCGCTGATGTGGCACAAATTTTCAACTGGTGCTTTTTTGGCTTGTTTACTTTCAAAGTAGAAAGAGAGGGCGATAGGGGAAAGAGTGAGAGAAGTAGAGAGTGTGAAAGGTAAGGGGGAGTTCATCGTTTGATCGGCTATTAAGCGGGGCAGTTACATAAACCTTGTTGTTGACCTTTAATTATTTGATGTCATAAACATATAACACACACATTCACACACACACACACACACACACGTATACATGGAATACTAACAACTTGCAACAACAGTTGGCAGCGGGGTGGGGGGAGGCAACCAGTGAACTTTTGGGGCACAAAGCACTTTCGCTTATTGAAAAACATTGAAAACTGCAAGACAGCGAGACGCAGACATGAATGTTTATTGATCGCCAAGGCGATGCTTTTAAGGCCATAATAAAAATAATAATGATGCAAACGCATGGTGGTGTTGCTAGTGGGTAGTGGGTAGTGGAGGTGGGTAGTGGCATGTGGTGATGAGGCGGTGGTGGTGGTGGTGCAGAGTAGGCAGCTGCAAAGCTGAAATAAATATTTATATGCGCGCCATCTATAAATTGAAAGGCAATGCCAAAGGGTTGCCAGCTAATGCCAATTCGAAACCGAACCGACAGGTGAAACGACAACCCCAAGGACTGCAAAACAGTATACGGCATAGTAAGCATAGTAGGTGTATATATACATATATATATATGAAGGATAAGACGTAACGTAAGGATGAGTACAGGATGAGTACGACTTATGAGCTTTGGCGCACAGCATTTGGACTTGGACATTTTTACGATGTGATTTCACATAACCACAGCAGACGTGCAGACAACAACAAACCAGCCAAGTGAGACATATACACACTCACACACACACAAACACATATGTATATACCTGCATACTTACATACATACAAACACACACATATGGAAACGATTTTGGTGATAAAACTTTGAAATTGCTGCGAACGTATGTAGCATGTAGCACGTGTATATGTGTGGTATGTGGCAACAGCAATAGTAGCAGCAACAGCAGAAGCAGTAGCAGTAGCAGTAGCAGCAACAGCAACTCGCTAAAATTTATTACACTCCAGCGGCACAAACGAATTCTAATAAGCAAAATGCGCCGTTGAGCCGCGCTAATGTCCTGCACCGAAATCAAACGGAATTACAGGGCGCATTACGCATACGCCCACTTATCTAACTCAAACTCCAAGCACACCCTTACAATAACCACAACGCACACACACAACCACACACACACATACATACATACATACAGACACAATCTTCCACCTCAGTCAGAAAGGATTGACAATCATTTGGTGGCATAATATGCTGTACTTGCCATGTCCATATACTTAATGTACTTCTGTCTGATTCCAATGGTCGCGCATGCATGACACAACCCATTCATTTGCCACAAGCAGACACACAGACAGACATACATACAGACAGACAGACAGACACATATAGAGACAGACAGGCAGACAGACAAACAGATGCTTGATAAAAATTGGGCATAGAGAAATGGTATAGTATAGTTGGTATGAGAACATATATATTCATATTCGTAATGCTCATCCATATGGTGGGGCAGAATTGTCGCACTTCAGTTGATTTAATTCAATTCATGGAAGACAGACAATGATTGCGTCAATTGCCGCATGTTTGTCATACTGTCAGTTTGCAACGACAGAGTGCCAAATTTTCTGCCAAATCTTGTTGGCACAAAACTGGGCCAACTTCTTCTACTTCTTCTCCCTTCTGCCTGTATCCTTTACCTCTCTCACTCGCGCGTTAAAATAATGTCCTTTTGCTGCCTGCCATATATATCTATATATGTATCTATCTAATGAGAGTGGGTGTCACTGGGCAAGCAACGGAAATTGTGGAAATTGTGGAAATTGTATGTAAGCGTTTTAGTTTGGCAATTGTCTGTCTGCTCTTGAAAATGTCTACAAATTGAGCGCATTATTTGCAGCTTTGACAGCCCCAATTCGCTCTCTCTTTCTGCCTCTATGGCTTTCTTTCTATTTTGGCAAGGGTTACCTTTTTTTTTTGGCCTTGTTTACATAATGGCCAAGAGCGCTGATGATGTTGGTGTCGGTGTCAGTGTCACACATAGTGTGAAATGTAACCTCTTTACTTTAGTTATATATATATCTGTATACTTTTGGCTTCCTTTGGTTACAACTGTGCCAATTAGTTGGCCACATCGAACAGAGCGCAAAAAGCCAACCCATGGGTGCAATACAGCGCAGGTTTTCAATTACACATTATGGTCGGCTACTGGCAGTAGCAAAAAAAAAAGAATGTTTGCTTCAATCCACACACAAAAAATGAATTTGTGACTTTCTTTATATACCCTGTAAATGGTAAGAGTATAGGGTATAAGAACACTGCCTATAATTGAACTAAATAAACTCATGCATTGGCAGCTCTAAGGATGCATTCTTTTCACTTAAGTTTGGGCTTTAACTTTTAATTAAAGTTATATCTTTTAAACATTTTACAATGATCAGTTGAAGTCTTGCTTCCATACAGGATATGTTGCCATCCATCAAGCCCATTTTGCAGTGCATCTACTTACGTTCTCAGAGCTCTCCCCCACCCCAAATACATTTCACTGTAGCTCGTTGAGTTTTATGAACTTATAAACAAGAGCCAAGGCAATGGCTAAGCGTCTAACAGGATAATAGGAAAGAGTACAAGTACAAATGGTTGCGGGGGTAGCGCGGGTTGTAGGGTTGAAACTGCAACCCTTTTGTCAGCTGGTAACTCTGACTCTCCAGCTGCTTATTATGTGGATTATTAGAGGGATTTACTTGGCTGCCATGCACAAATTCATGTGCCACCAAAATCACACATATGTATGTGTATATATATACATGTATGTAAGTGTTTATATTTTGTTTTTTTTTTTGTTGCTTTCGACATCAATGACATAAATAAAAAGATTTGCCAAGGATTTGCCACTGGGTAACCGCACCCAGTAAAACCAACTCCTACTCAAAAACAAACAAGCAACAAGCAGGCGGCTTCCGGTGCTGCCAAAAGGTGCCGTCAAAATGTGGCAATGCCATAAAAATCTCTTTCCATTTCCACAAAACTTACTGCTGAAGTTGAAATTGAAGTTGTATGTTGAAAGTTGTACGTTCGGTTTTGTTGCTTGTTGCATCTTTAAAGGGATTTCGCATTGACTTAACTCAGACAGGTGAATCTTTATGTGTGACTCTCTATAGCTCTGCTTATCAGCTACTGATAAGCAGCTAATCACTGACAGACAGCAGACTTGCTTATAGCATATACTATATGTTCACTCATTGTGAACTGATAACTAATGTTTCTATATAGTACTTTCATTATTAGCATAAACAATGACGTGTCTTAGACTTTCGCTTTATATCATGTGTTGCAGTCTGAACAAATCGTTCTAATCAACTGAAAAAGTGACTTAAAAGAAACTAATTGAATTGAAGAATACACTACATTTAAGAGATAAAGTTTCTCTATAAGAAAAAACTGATAATAACTTATATATATTGAGTCTACAATCCCATCATCTATATAGTGAAAAACCCTCTAGCAATTCCAGTCAAGAATTGAGTTTCAGCTTCGGAAAGCTGCCACAAACATAACTCAGTTTGCTTTGAATAAAATCAGCTTTATATATATTATATATAAACATAAACCTAATCATATCTTCTTTGTTAAAAAAGAGTAATAAACTTATAAACTAAGATTACTTAAGAGCAAAGGTAGAGCATTTGCTAGTCATCAACATTGCTTCTTGTCTTTTATTGAAACAATGTTGCAAGCTAATAAAGCATATAAAAATGCTTGAGATTCTATCTCAATTTCGCTCTCTTTCTCTCTTATTGTATATAATATTATGAGTATTATATATATATAGTCAGATGCTTTATAACTTTTATGGGCATCTTGTTTACTATTAACTTTGATGAAACATTCTATAATAAGTTGAGTTTGGTAACTGGCAGCTGGTAGCTGGTAACTGAAAACAGGCAACTGGCAACTACTTGCCATAGCCAAGAGCATTCCTTAGGACACGCCAACGTGAGAAGGCAATGTCCCAGTCAACGAAAGCACCAACAATATGCCGGACATTCTGATCCGTATCATCGTAGCCAGTGCGTCCGTGTACCATGCGTATATTATCGAAGGTGAGAATGTCGCCGGGTGTTGTCTTGAATGTGCATGCCTGTTCGTTGGCCAGTTGGATAAACAGTGCCATCGCCTCATACCAGGGACGCACCTGTTCCGCTGGTACGTTAAAGTGGCTGTCACGCTGTGGAATGCTGTGGTTAATGCACAGATACCGACCATTGGCGTCCAGGCTATTTGAAGCATGAAAAGAGTTGTTGGCGTTAGAGTAGAGAGAGAAAGAAATGAAGTTAGTTATATTCGCACTTACTTGATAACTGGTGCACGCCAAATATTATGAAATGAGAGGTCCTTGTCGTAACCAATATCCGCCCAATCAACGGGTGTCTCGCTGAGCACCTGAAAAGCGCTAGGATGCTGTTGCCGCAGCAGGTCGGCCACATGAAAGGCATCGCTGAGCAGATTCCAACCGCCCGGAGATTCCGATTGCTCCAATGTATGCAGCAGTGTTACTCCTGGCTTATATTCAAAGTACGGCATATCCGTATGTAGTGGCAATGGTGCTGCCAAGTAGGCATAGTTACTGGCACCTGGCTGGGCACGCACACTCCATTCATCGCCATAGGTGGTGCGTCGCATGAAGCCTACACGATTACACAGCTTACGAAGCACATCCTCTTCCAGTGGTGCCTGTTTAACTAATGCCAGTCCATAGACAGCCAAATGATGTAGCCACTGTAGTAACGCGTCATCGTTATTAATCAGTTCCTGATACTGAAACTCCCGCTGTATTAACTGAAACTCTTTTCCGGACCAGTGTTGTGGTTTCGGGCGATAAAAGTCGCGCAAATAACGCGCGCGATTCGCCTGGGAGAAATCTCGCTCCTTGAGCCATTTTAAAGCAAACTGTGACTGATGATTATCCGACCAGTCTATATGCAACACTTGCTGCTCCACACACCAGCTAAGCTCCAACACATGCACCTTCGTATCCAAATAATTCCAGCCATGTGGCAAGCGACTTTTTGTCTGTTGCATAAAACACTTTGGGCACTGACAATTGTCGCGTAGCCAAATCTCTGGAAATACCATTTCCGTCTCCTCCGACGACTCACGCAACAACACAAACTGTTGCTTTAAATCCCTTCTAACTTCTACTATCGTTGGAAGCATTTCGCACAACCTTCCCAAATGGTCAACTGTTAGAGAATGAAACAGATTTTCAATTGCTTTGGTCGTTATAGGCTTTGGCATCAGCTAATTTTTTTTTTTTTGTTTTTTTTTTGCATCTGCTGATCTGAGCATCCGCTCATGGTTAGCTTGTAGCAACATACGTGGCCCAAACAGATTTACGCTAGAGAGATACTCAATTGATAGGCCCATTCACTGACACTTCGCGATGCCAGACGAGGTCGAGCACTTATCAATCCTTTGTGATGTTCGTTGCTGAGATTGAGATTGTTTTGTTGCTGCCTCAGCATAATCGCTGGTAGTCGATTTTTGTTCTTTTTTGTATTTGTTTTATATTGGTTTTTAAAGAGTTGAAATGCTTGCCTTTAAGCTGCCACACACACCCACAATATACAAACACATAGAACGCCCTTATATAAAATTAAAAATGCAAAATTAATTTTGCTCAAAGTTGCAAACGTTTGCAATTCTGCATAATTGTTTGTCATCAACATGCAACATACACCCAGCCACACACACACGCATGCATACATATACATACACACTCATCTGCCTTTTCATGGTATATCCATCAGCTTCCAGTTAGCAGTTCTCAGGACCAAAACCCAGTCTAGCTTTCTACATTGAAATGCCGTCAATCATTGTTAGGCGCATTGATCACTTCATTCGCAATGTTGCACATTCGCATTCACATTTGCCACATTCAACTCTTGCCATGTTGATTGCAATATTCAAGTTCTGACAAGAAGATATATGCTCATACAATAACCATATATATATATTAATATATATATATACAATTCGAATGAGAACAATCTATAGCGCAATTTTTAATTATCACTTTCGCATTTCACGTTCTCTGATTGCTGTTGTATGAGTACTCACACACATACGTATATATATATATATATATATATATGTATAAGTATATCTAGGGTAGAGTAAGTACATGTATCTATCGTCTATCGCCTGGTATCACTGCATTTCCATTTCAATTTTCATTCAGCTCGCTTTCACGCCTGAAACAAAGAAACACAATCCATGAATGCTCAGCTTTTAGCATGCCAAGATATATACAATATACACTTACCATATAAAACGGGTATATTAGTTCCATAAACAACTTTGAAAATATAAAGAAAACATATGTAAAAAGAATATTTTAAGATAAAGTAGCAGAATGAGTAGGGATTAATGATAAAGAGTTGAGAGTTAAAGCAGGAAAGTTGAGAAAGTTGAAATGTGATTATATCCTTATCTAAAAGACAGTAATATTAAGAAATAAAAGTAGTATATAAGGTTTAAAACAAAGTGGTATAAGTATATAAGATTCCCTACTTTATTATCCAGATTTTATCCATGGGACAAGTCTCTTTCTGACTGTCCTGCCATAGAGTATCAAAAAGTCCTTAACACCTCCAGTTTGCTATAGAAATTTCAATCTCTTTGCTGTTTTATGAATCATTTTATATATAAAGAGTATTCAATATTCGCTTTGTATGTGTATTTTATTGCAAGTTGTTCATTTTGTTCGACATTTCATATTTGAATGGAATATTTTATGCATTGTAGCAGAAGCAACAGCGTCAGGGGGTTGCCTATCAGGTGGGGCATGAGGTGTTGGGGAAGTGGATGCCAATGGCAGATGTAAACAGCTAAAGCCAGAAACTGTATTGTTTTCAATTAAAAACATTTTACATGCAAATACATATTCTACTTATATCCATATATGAGTATGAATAATATGCAAAATGAGTACTCGATCCATTCACTCAGCCCATTTTTAGTCCCCAGTTCAAAAACAAAAAAAAAACAAAGACAAAAATGCAACAGCAAAAGCAACAAATCAACAGCGAGACGCACAATTGCAATGAAGTGAAATGTAATGAGGTGTAATGAAAATGCATTCAACTGTTTTCTACCTGACAGTTTTTCCACCTGCACTTAACAATAATCACAATCAACTGTAATAGCAAGCAAACAAACAACAGCAACAACAAACAAACAACAACAAATAAACAACAAACTTTATTCTACAGTTAAAACAATCAGAAAATATATCAAAGCAAATGCCTTTGAGATACAAAACTTAAGAGCTAAAAGCTTTACACATTGAGCGCATATTAATTTGAATTTAATCTTAGCCAAGTTAAGAAATTCAGCCAATGTTTTGCCTTTAATCTACTTAGCTTAATTTAATGCTACATAATCTGTTTTGCTAATTAAGTTAACTAAGCTTCATTCACTCGCATAGATAAGATTCTCATGAACAATTGTTCGCCTCTACAGTCAACCGCAAATTCAACAAATTGCAAATTGTTCTTCAACGTGAAACACTTATTAAAATTAAACGCAACACACAACATAAACCACAAAACAATAATGCAGAATGTAAGCTGCAAAATATTATAGATGAACGAATAAAGAATACCCTGTAAGTAATGCTAAATGTTGATATTGAATAACAAGCGCAAGAAGTAGTAGAAAGAGTAGCAGAAAAGTAGTAGAGGATATGAAGGGAAGTTCTTATGGGTGGAAGTAGTTAAGCCTTACTTCTATCTTAGTTTTTCTTTATAATTGAAAAGTGTGTTATGATGCTAAAGTCTTATTTAGCCTACTGTAGTTGAGAGCACTTGACTACTAGAAGTCCTTTACTAAGCTCAATATTACTTAATTCAATAAGTTGAGTCTTGGATAGGAACAGTTGAACAGTTGAACACAGATGACATGGCTACAACTAAACGATTTAGATTGCTACAAGAAGTATACTCCATATAGGATTAAAGATGTTTCCTTCTACCAGCTAAATGTGTGCAGGTTTGGACTACATCTAGTATTACCCTCATAATACTTTTTCTATCTATTAATTCTATTTCAACCGACACATAAAATGCAGCTGTAAAGCAACACAGAATATCCCATAGATAAGTTAAAGTTACTAATAGAATTTTAGTATTATAATGCAAATGATATACGATACTACAACTACAGCGGATTAGTGATAATGACCTTTTGGTACAAACATAAACAAGGTAGCTTAGAAAAGAGATACCCTTTGCCTTAGTTTATAGGCGTTTACTCTTATTATAATATAGTTATAGAAACATTCTGTTGAATAACACTAAATTGGCTTATGAACGGCTAGAGAATTGGCTACAAATTTCTTCAGTTTCCACATGCTGGCTGGAAGTCCCGCATCCTTCAAGGAGTAGCCTTAATAGCTCTAGTCAAATCTTTCACAGAACTCCAAGTAAATTTTAGTTAACACATTGCAGCTTCTTCATTTCTAAAGAAGCTTTTTAATATCTTCTGTTAAATTAACGGCAACATAACAGTAGAGGCAGAAACTAGTATTTACTTAGTACATAATAAAAAACACATTTTATATATTTATATGGTCACTTTGTTTGATTTTAATACCCCATATAAAGAGGTTGTTACAGGGTATTTAATGTGCCGTAAAGAATATTAAATAAAATTGGTTTTATATTTATGATTATCAAATCGAATTTGAGTATCAAATAAATCAAATGATTTGGTTTAGTTTGGGGTGAAGCAATTTCAACATTGTTGACATTTTGTTGAATACTTAAAATATTAATGAACTCCAATGAACGCAACTATGCGGAAATGCGGAAATGCGGCACAGCGGGTGACGCATGACTCTATACTAGTTGGGTGGAGAGGTTGAGTGTTAGATGGTGTTTGGGAGAGCTGTGGCAGGTTTGATTGTAACCACAACAATGTCGGACTAACAGGCGACATTGCAACGGTGTTCACAATGGGCGCGCTTTAGGCCTAATTAGCCTCATGGGCAGCATCCGAAAGGGCCAAACAGAAAGCCGCACAGAAAGACGGTCGGTCGCAACGTGTGCTGCGGCCTCTATAAATAACAAAGGCAAAAACGCATAATTAGGCAACTTTGTTGGTTTTTGCCGGCTCAGTTTTTTGGGCCTGCTCTTTTTTTGGGTTGTTTGCTGCTGTTGTTGTTGGTGTTTTTGTTGCTGTTGTTGTTGTTGTTGTTGTTGTTGCTATTGTTGATTGTTGTTTGTAGTTGTGTATTGTTGCTGTTGCTGGCACACTTGAAAATAGCGCAAATTGGCGCATTTTGTAGCTTAGAAAGAGATCCACGCCCACACTTGAGCCATTTGTCGCGTCTGCAATTTGCGACTGCGACTGCGACAGGGATTGCATTTCCGTTGTGACGGCCGGAAAGCGGCCAAAAGAAACCGAAATCCTTGAGTGGCCATGGCCCTGGCACTGGCAATTGTCCTGTTGTTGCTCTAAGATGAGCATTTGCCACTATGGGACACATAAATAAATGCGCAGCAAATTCCGTAAATATGATTAAGTGCCAAATTTATTTACAGCTCCCCGGTTGCCTTTAAAATAAATATAAAAAAAAGAGAACGCATGAAAGGAGAGAGAGAGAAAAGTGAAAATGGGAATGGAGAAATGAGAAAGAAAGGCAACAGGCCGCAACTCCTTTTAAAGGCCCGCAGGTCTGTCTTTATAAGCCACGGCCACCTGCCGGAAGCCGCGTGGCAACAACAGCAATAACAGTAGCAGCAGCAGCAGCATCAGCAGCGACTGCGGCAAACCTTCGCCTTGGGCTTAATGTCAGGAGTTGTCGCTGTTGGTGGTGTTGTTGGTGGTGCTAGTGGTGCTACATGGTGGCTGGCGGCCAACTCGATTACAATTACGTGCGCTAATTGCACTTTAAACGCGTCCGAGCTTGTCACAGCAACGCTTCACATCCGCTGCTTCTGCTACTGCAACGTCCTTCCTGCTGCCCGCACATTTTGCTGCCACTTATTTTCCATATATACATATTTATTTATATATATATATATATGCTTATATATATGGGGTTTCAGTTTTTTTCCCTATGCTTTTTTTATGACATTTCCTACAGCCAACAACTTACAGCCACATAAATTTGCAAACATGATGTCGCCGCTGCCACAGAACTGCTTCGTTTAGAGCTGAGCATTATAGCTGCCATATACATAAGTTGTTGGGTTTTCTAGGTATGTCCTGGCAGCACTACTTGTATTATAATAGCCTGCCACAGCTCTCTTCTTCCCACCACGACGTCCTTGTACTCGTCGTCGTCATCGTCGTCCTCATCGTCGTCCTCATCGTCGTCCTCATCGTTGTCGTTGTTCGCCCGTAATTCAAAGTGACGCTAAATTTAGTTTAATACACATGAAAATCCACAGTGGAAACATATATAGAAATTTGTAATTAGAATAAAAAATTGCAACTTAAAAATCACTGTTATAGTAACTAGATTAAGGAGTTAAACGCTACTTAAAGGATTTGCGTATAAAAGTTGATTTATCTAAGCGGAACTTGAGCGAAACTTTGAGATATTTCTGCGAATATTAGGAAGACTTCTCTTAGGCCTACAGTGCTTTGCTTCGCCTCTAGCTCAAGGATGAAAGGATAACAATTTTATAACATATAAATTTAGTAGAAAAACTTCCAATAGATAAAGCTTAGTGCAGTGTATATCTTGAGAATATAAAATCCTATGCAAGACGTAGAAGAAAGTTCCTTGCCGAAGACTATATACTTGTATAGATAATCCTGTAAAAAATTAAAAATATTTAGCCATAGAAATCTTGTTAGAAAAATCTGTTTAGAAATCTAGTAAACTTAATCAGTTTTCACCAAGTAAAAGTATTAACCTATCCAAATATAGTTGGCCAAGTTTGGTTGCATTTTTGAGCAGTTTTGAGTAGCTCTTGAAAGCCTTCCAACATCTTTAATTTGAACAATAACTTTCCATACGCTTCATACACATATTCATCCACTGTACAAACTGGCATAAATAGCTCACCATGGCCGCCTAGGCAGGTGTATTGTAATGGCAGCAAGTGGCCCCTATAATGGCCCAAGGCGTAAGTCCATATCCGTCTCTATGTACAACTGTCCGTGTGCCTATGCGCCTGACTGCCTTTGCCTGCTACTGCTGCTGCTGCCATTGCCATTGCTTTTTGCCTCAAACTCAGCCACAACCTCAACTTCTGCCTCCGTTTCAGTCTCAGTTTATGCCACAGCTTCAGTTGTTAGCTGCTGTTTTTACTCGTGTGCCATTTACTTTACCTTCATATCCTTTCTCTTGATGGCAGCCTGTTGGCTCTTTTGCTCATTTACACCTTTTATTACGTATGCGTGCGTCGGTGGCAAAAGCAAAGTTTGCAGTTTAGTTTGCCATTAACGTGGCCATAAGCGTTGGCCAGACTTTCACCTATACATACACACACACACACACACATCGCATCGCACCGCACACATGCATAGAAGTCAAGCTGCCTGTTTGCTATTCATATGCAAAACTGTCAGCGAGTGGTGCTAGAAAAGTTCCCATACGCTTATCATAAATGTACCGTTAGTACAACTGACAACCGGCGTAAAATCAAAGTCATGCATTTATGGCTCAATGCATTGTGAGCACGAGATGCTTCTGTATATGTGGTTGGCTATGAATGCAACTATATATGAGTCTATGTGTGTGTGTGCGTGCTGTCAAAACCTAAGTTCACTTACCACTTGGTAGATGTTTTCTAACTCGGCTGCTTGCGGGCAAAACTTTTTAATGTGAAAAGTGCAAAGAAAGTGCACGCGCACACACACACACACACACACGCACACGCACACGCACACATGTCATTTGACTGGCCTGTGCCAGTGCTGTCCTGTCGTGTTCTATGCTGTCCTTTACTCTACTGGCATCATCTTCCCCTTCGCAGTGTGTCACTGCATTTTAATTTACTGCATACCTTGAGGCGATTCACCATCGTCGTTGCCTTCTCCTTCGCTTTTAGCTTGCGCCTCGCATGCCAAGTAGCAAAGTCCAATGTACGCTGACTTGTTGCCTTCTTCATGTACATGTATATATACACACATACACACACACACACTCAGCGTGACAAAGTGGCGCTGCGTTTTGCATTTTACTGCAAATTAAAGGATTTCTTTTGCCTTTTGCCAAGCTGACAACTTAAGATACTTAGGCATAAAAAGCCTGTCATACCGTGTCTGCTACGGCATGTGTGCGTAAAGGGAATTAAGTGCGCTGCGCTTTGTTGAAAATCACTCCAAACAAAGACAGGAGCTGATGCGGGCACCAACTTCAACTTCAACTGCTGCTTCGACCCCGACTCTGGCTGTAACTGCAACTGCGACTTCGTTTCAAGCATTTGTATTGAGGGGTATGAGCGGGGTATGGGATATGGTTGGGGCATGTTTGTGGCGGGGTCGTCACCGGGACATATTACGCCCTGCAGTGCGTTTCTTTTTCCTTGTTTTTTGCCTTCCTCTCTCTCTCTCTGTGTCTTTCTCTCTATGTTTGTACCACGCCTAGGCAGCTAGCGGAAGAACTGTATGGCATTGTGTGTCCTTTATTTGTTGCCAGTGCCAACACCTTTTCGCCTGCGTCCATTTTATTATTTGTCTTGATTATTATTTTCCATTTGCGCAAAATTAAAATACAACAAAAATTGTGTTTTATATAAAGAACATAACAACAATAGCAACAACAACAGCAACAACAGAAAATGCAAGCGCCATTCAACCGCAAAACAACAAAAACAAAAAAAAACTAAAGGCAGAAATATGTGAGGCGTGGCTGGGTGTCCGGGTGTCGGGGTGGCAAAGCGCATGAATAATATGAAACTGAAAACTTTTCATCAAAAATCAGCCAAGGGCTAAACTGGACGTGGAACAGGCAGCAGCAGCAGCAAAAACACCAGCAACAACAACAACAACAGCAGCAGCAGCAGCATCAGCATCAACAGCAGTCGCAATGTTGCCTCGGACAGGCATAGAACAGACCCTTCCCATAGCCATTCCCTTTACAATCTTGTCCCATCTTGGGCTGAGGCTCAAATAGGAAAAAAATAGTATAAAAAAAAGAAATAAAGAAAAGAAGTAAAGTAAAAAAAATATGGGAAAAACTCTGACAGGCTGCCATGAAAAGCTACGCTTTGGTGTGACAAATCAAAGACTAACACAGCGCTTTGGTTAGAGCACAAAACGCACGCTCCGTTGACTGGACAATTCATCTGGCTGATACCAAGCGACCAGGAATGGGATGCACTGGCTCGTAAGATGGTGACATGGAGACATGGAATAGCCAGTCTAGTTGAAAAGGCACTGACAGCTGCAGTTGGTTAATGGCAAACTTAGGCATAATCATGCCCCCTCTCTCTTTGTCGCTCCCTCTACACACTCTGACATGCCCTTTCTACTTAAACACCAAACAAACATCATATAAAATATATATTGAATTTCACCAGTACAAAAGGTAAATTATAATAAAGGAAAGAAAGGAGATAAAAGAAAGAACAGCTTAAAGTGCTTGAATGCTATCTAAAACTCAATAAACTAGGGGATTCTTATTATATTTAGTATAGGAATTTAGTAAGTTTAGCTAGTTCTTCTTTAGGGATTACTCAATAGGAGAAAGTCACCTAAAGAGTAGCAGAAACTTAGTCCAAGGCAGTAAGTCTTCTTTGATCAAATCCTAACTGATGGAATATCATTTAATGTACATCAAATTGCTGGGTAAACAGCTTCAGAGTTCCTGCAGGGTTGACAGTTGAAACATAGAAGTATATTCTCTCCTAACTAATAACTGAAAAGAGAGAGAAAGAAAGAAAGAATAAAAGCATTGCAACATTCCCCTAAAAAGAAACCTTTAAGGAGAGTTACTTGTAACGATCTTTACCTAAAGTTTTGTACCAGAGTCTTTAACTGGAGTGTTTATTGTCCAGAGTCCTCTATCCGAGCTTAAGGTTAACAAGAAGATCTTAACCAGACTTCCTTGTGATAGGCTTTAAACCAGAATCCTTGGCTGTAGCCTTAAAGGTGATTCGTCTACTAGAACTTTTATCCAGAGTCTTCTACCCGACCCTTAAATTAAGAAAAAGCCCTTAGCCAGAGTAACTTGTAAAGGCCTTTAAGCCAGAATCCGTAGTTGCATCCCTAAAGCAAATTTTTCTACTGGTAGTTTTATCCCGAGTCTTCTATCCAAGCCTTAAGCCAAAGCTATATGCCTAATTCTACAGCCAAAAGGAGTTAGCCAAAGTCTTTGGCTTATGTGAAAACCTCTTCCCATTCAAAGAGCTTGCGTCCTGACAGTTCCTATGAGGTTCATATAGCAGAGTTTCTCTTCCAACCTCTTGGGGTTAAGCTACAAACAGAGCTGTGAAAGAGGAGAAGTTGATTAGGATGCTGAATGATAACAATATATGGAATAGTTTATGGAATAGAAGTGAATACTATTTAATTATACTTATATAAGTTTTAATTATTTAGCAGTTGGTTGAAAGTAATAAAGTTTCTTGAATCTATTGAATGAAGTTGTACGTGTTGTTGTTGCTGTTGTTGTTGGTGTTGCTGGTGGTGTTGTTGTTGTTGTTGTGTATTGTTGCTGCTGCTGTGGGACGGTCTTTAAACTGTTATCCTCATACATTTCACTTTATCCATTTGCAGTTAGGAATAAAATGAAAGACAAAAACAAATACGAACCGCATACCTTTTATGAATGGGGCTCGCCTCTAATCAGAGAGCGCCTGCAAACAATGGGAACAGCAGTAAATGTGGCAGTGGCAGTAGCTCTGCCACCACCCAGCTACTAGTGGGATGTGGCATTAGATGGTGAGGGTTACGGATTGCGGATTGTGGATTACGGGTAAGGGTAAGGGTGCGGGTGCGGGTGAGAGTGCGGGCATTGTAATGAAAAAAGGGGACAGTGGCTGTAGTAGGGGTAAGGGGGAAAGCAGCACAAGGCATGCTGCTGCTTGTTGCTTTTGGCATTGTTCCTGCTGTTGCTGCACATGCGATGCTTTATATATATATATAAATATATATATATATATATATAAATATATATTTTTGCCATATATTTTACTCAGCACAAATTTATTTGCGGCTGCAATTCCAATTCCCGTTGTAATACCTTCTCCCTCTTTCTCATCTTCTCATCTACTACTTCTTTACCCTTTCTCTTGATACTTTCTCTCTACATCCCAATCCAGCACTTTGCATCAGGCTGCAGCATGCAACTCATTCCAGTGTTGCGTTTGTTATTGTTGCGGCTGCAACTTTGGTTAATGCTTTGCATTTTGTGGCCACAGCGAAAGAGGATGCAAAGGATGCGACTTGGTTTTTGGTTGCTACTGTTTTTTGCTGCTACTTCTGCTGCTGTTGCTGCTGCTGTTACTGCTGTTGCCTTTAAGTGAATCCTTGAACAATTTGTCATTGCTTTAAAGTATTTGTACGGAAGTAAAAGCTACCCCTTTTTTTAACAACCAACCCCCTAGACACTTAAACCTCATCCCCCTCACACTCTCCCACTCTATTTCCCTATCTCTCTCTTTCTCTATTCCATCTTCATCTCACTCTTGCTGTATCTGAGCCAAAAGCTGTGACTGTGTTAATTGTTTTTGTTAAGTTTTTAATAACTGCAGGCAGGAGCAGGCCGAGACTGGCAGGAGTCAGCAGCCGCAGGAGCTGCCAGTCAACACACTTTACCCCCTTGGCATTCGTCTCATTATTTATTTGTAATTTAATAAACCAAAAAAGGCTCAAACGGAACAGCCTTTAGGCCTAAAAGCTGAGACTGTGATCAACGTCAACGGATTTTCTCTGTGTGTGCTGCCACACTTAAACTTGCCTCCTCCAAAAAAATACAACAAAAAACACACCAACAGCAACAACAACAACTTGCCACTGCCAGTGGCATTGGCAGCAATTGATTTTATGTGAAAACTTTAGATTTTTATGAGTTTCTACCACTGCCACAAGTCGCGTCAAAGAAAATTTTTCAAGTAACGTCAGCTTGAATTTATTTGCCATTGTGCACATTTTAATGAGGCATTAAAGCGTGATTCTCTTCAACACACACATACATACACACACACATACATATATACATATATACACTATGTAATTTATGAGCAACTAAATATTTGCACATCCACTGGCTGTATGGTAGAAGGGGGGAGAATGGAGAATGGGAAGGCGTGAGTGTGTTTGCCTTTTTGCCTGGCCAATGTTTGCCTGCGTTTGCCGTTTTTAACACTCGATTACTTTAAATGCTTCCTTGTCGAGCATTTGACTTTGCCTGTCAATATTTGCCTTTGGCTTAACTAGCACACACACACACACACATACACCCTACTCGTCTAGCACTCAAAATTTGCTTAGTTGCCATCGCCCAAGCATCAGCATATTTTTGCCAGTAAATTTTGTTTGCTTTTTGCCACGCTACTCCTTCCCACCTCTCTCTCTCTCTCTCTCTCTTTCCCTCTTACCTAGAAAAACTTATGTAATGAGTATTTGGTTACACAAATCTCACAACTGGTATGAGGATGAGGGCAGCAGCAACCACCACCAGTTACCAGTAGCTGGCAGCTGGCAGCTGACCTACCAAACGCTTATTGAAATGATGCTTAAATTACTGAGCAAATGGCTCATTTATCAAGTGGCCTTTGGCGTTGTTCAAATCCATTGACAACTTAGCCAACAACCCAATTATGCGTTTAAAACCCAGTCACAACGCGACCTGTCACACACTGTCACAGCAGCTACATAAGTACATATATGTTACACCCACACATACACACTCTCACCACACATGCGAATTAGCTGTGCCAACCAATGGCTGTTGGTTGCGCTACTGTTTTGACTCTACCATGGAAATTTCATTAAAAATGATTTAAGGCAATTTGCTGGACAAGTTACTCTACCCCCTACCTCCTACACTCCCTACACTGCATCACTCTAAACACTCTAACCTCCCCGCCCCCTTTGCATTGCCGATTTAGCTTGATGGCTGACGGGCGCATAAATTAAAATGTTTGCGCCATGGGCCAAGTGTTGATTGGGTTGATTGAGTTGATGTGGAAGCAGTGCATCATGTTCAACCTCCAACATATACCATATAACATTGACCATTGTCCATTGTCCATTGGCGATTGTCGATTGTCTGTTGTCTATTGTCTGCTGCCTGTTGTCCATTATCTAACGTTATTGGCCATTTAATCGACCACTCGAATTTTATTTGTTTCACTGACAATTCGATAATTTAATTTTTGTTTCTTTTGCCGTCAAATTTTGCTTTGATTTTAATTTTATAGATTAATTACGCACGTTTATAAATTTATAATAACATTTGATGGTAGCTATAAATAATTTAGTATTTAATTAATTTAATATTGATTAAAATATATTCTCTCAATAGATTTTTATGGCTTAAAAATGCGTTTTGTTTGCTTTTAGTTTTATTTTATTTTGTGAACTGATTTTTCAACTCAGAAATGTTAATTAAATTTTTTAAATATTTTATTTAAAATTGCGATTTAAATTAAAAATAATATATAATTATTAATTATTATAAATAATCTATAAATATTTTCAACTAAAATAAGAACATGTTTTAGCTTTGTAGGCAAAAGAAATTTAGTTGCTTTTTTGAGACTTTCTTTGAGTTAAAGTTAAGAATAAGAGAGAAGTATTAGTGTTTAGTATACACTTATCTTACAGTTAACTATCTAACAGTTATTATACTTTGGCTATATACTTTTATATTGTAAACAACTATTTAAGCCAAAACTTATTGCCTTTAAACAGTTGCCACTTTGTTTGGCTTGATATCATCTAAATAGTTTATCGCTTTGATTATATATACTTGCCTATCTACCTTTCTCCCTTTTCTCTCTCTCTCTTTGTCTTTCTGCTTGCAACTTGTTCATATCGCAGCCTTGCCACAACTAAATCTGATTAAGCATTTGCATGCAACACACGCCTGTCTGCTTTAGTCTAGACTCTAGACCAGTTGCAACTTTCTCTCTATACAAAACATATTTATTTTCACTTGAATTTCTTTGAGTTCCTTCCATGCGCAGCTGCAATGGCGACAAATATTAATTTTATGCTTTTAGCCAAAAACAAAGTCCAACGGGAATACCTTTTTAGCCATTTGGCGTTGCCTTCTTGTGTGCTGTATATAAATTGCAGAACGCCTTTGCTCCTTTGGTTGATCCTGCGTCCTCTGTGCTGTCATATTTACTGTTGTATGCATTGTGCGTTTAATGTCGCTTGATTTACATTAGTTTGAGCCAAAGAAAACAACAACAACAATAACAACAATAATAACAACAAAAATAACAACAAGCAAATTGAATTTGAGACAAAAACAAACAAAAAATTTGAGAAAAATCTGAGAAAAGTAGCTGTAAAAGAAATGAGAAAAACATTGTCCCAAGTGCTCGACGCAATATGCAAATAATCTAAAAATTTATAGGCTTTTCGTTAGGTGGTTGTATGGTGGGTGTTGGTTGCCGCTTGTGGCAGCTGTGGCAGCTGTGAACTGCCTTAAGTTTCTTGACTGGCATGCGGGTAAGCTGGCTTATTATCTTTTATGAACTGAACTTCCATTGGATTGGCTTAAGGCTGTAGATTGTCGCTTAAGCCTTATAGAGCATGATTGATGCGTTCCAATGTTGCATGTGTAAATGTCATAGTCGTTGCCTACTGGTACGGCAGAACTTGACATTTCTTCAATTCTTTTAGCAGAAGTTCATTATGTGTGGGCGAGTATATGTATATACACACAGAAAAAGAGAGGGAGTATGTGTGTGTGTGGGTGGGTGAGAGAGTAAATGAACAGCTTCTATACATGTTCAAAATCCATTAAAACACTTGAGTCTTTGGCAGACGCGACGCAACGGACCTCTCAAAAGCAACAACAACCACAGCAGCAACATCAAAATGCATTTCCGTTTAGAGTGAAGGCTGCTTTGAAGGCTGCTGCTGTTGTTGTAGTTGCTGTTACTGTTGCTGCTGCAACACTTAGACACAAACAGCACTTTCAGTTGCTGGCCCCTAAGGCTGCTAAAGTAACCGAGACACGTTAAATGTTATTGATATTGCATTTTATATTGTTTTTGTTGCTGTTACTGTGGCTGTTGTTGTTGTTGCTGTTGCTTTTTAAGCATTTTGTAATTGAAGGAAAACGAAAAAATTTAAAGCACCATAAGAAAACGCTGCTCGCACTTATCACAGGGCCATCAATTGTCTGACTAAATGTAAAGGCCGCATCCTTTACACGTGAATATTGCTGCTGCTGTTGCTATGGTTGTTGTTGTTGTTGTTGTTGTTGTTGTTGTTGTTGCTGCCAAGCAGATAACTGTCTAAATGACACTTAAGCATGTGTTTAAACATGCCAAGCACTTGCTTTACTCAAACTATGCAACAAGCAACAACAGCAACAGTTGCAAAGGGCTGACAACATCACCAAAGTTGCTGTCGATGCGCTGATAAGTCTCTCTCTCTCTCTCTTTCTCTCACTCTAGTCTAACCTCAAAGTCTTTGCTTAGCTTGTATATATACACATATATATGTTTTGTATATATATATATAAATAGGTTTGTATATATGTGTGTAGGTTACCACCCGGAACGCATCTTGTGTCGTCTCGAGTTCAGAAGCAAAAGCAAGTGCCAATGTTGCCAATGTTGTTGGGTAAACTCATAATTGGAATTAATTATGCATTCGCACTTTGCGGACAACTTTTCGAGTGGTTTGAGTGGTTACTAGCTATGTGTGTATGTATTTGTAAGTGTGTTTCTATGTGTGTGTGTAGGAGAGTAATGTGTATGCTGCTTTAATTGTCCAAGTAAGAAGGAAGACGCTCAATGACTAGATAAAGCCACAAGAACATTGGCTGGCAAGGGTTAAGTGCAAATTGCAGTTATCGTAACTATTTCAGCATTTCTATGCTAAAGATACAATGACATTAGCTTAAAGTAACAAATACCAACAGATTAAGTTACTTATTAGAGATAATGCTATAGGAAATCATAAAGTAAATGAGCCCCTGGCGAAAATTAAGAATCTTTTCACAGCTTACAAATGAATGATATAAACTTATTTAAGCCTTGATTCGACTATATACATTAATGATATAAATAATTAAAATCAGTTGATATTTTAAATACTTTTTTCTATATAGTAAAAAAGGTAGAATAAAGCATATTTAAAGACAATTAGTTGCAACCATTAGAAGCTATGCATAACCCAGGACATTTGTCTTCCTCCTCTTTGCATGCCTTCCCCTTAAAACAGGTTAATTTGTTGGCATTTTATGGTCTAGAGTATGGCCCAAAGCTGAGTCCAATAAAAAGGTAAAGGTAATCCCTAGTTAGGAATTACTCTATGCATTATTACTGTCTATTGTTTTGTATGTTTGCTTTGCTGCTTTTGTTATTAGCTGTTGGTTGTTTTTTTCGTTTGTTTTTTTTTATGCTTTATTAAGAGTATACTTACATGTGTTATACAATATGACAACAGCGACAGGATACTGTGTATGTGATAAAGGATGAATCTGTATATTTAGTAAGGGATTGAAGAGAAAGTGCATAATTCATGCAGTATGAAAATTAATTAAATTTGTGACTGTTACATTGAATGGACAATGGGAGAATGACAATGACAATGGTAAATCTATGATAAGCGCTAATAAAATGCAATTATCCATTGGAATATGCCAGGACAATGAAGGATTGTTGTTGTTGTTAGTGTTGTTGTAGTTGTTATTATTATAACAAGCACTATAAAACCCAATGGGCATTTGCAGTTGTCAGTTATTTCAACGCCGCTTCATTTCGTTTGTTTTGACAAGCCAAAGACTTAAATCACAAATGACTTATGAAAAGAAGGAACAAAAAGTAGAAAAAAGAACACGCATAGAAAAATGACAAAAGCCGCAACCAAGCAAAGAAATGAGTAAAATACCAAAAGCTGGACAATGCCAAACCAAAAAAAAAAACTATGCAAAAAATAAAAAAAATAATACCCCCAGCTTGCAGCTCAAAAAGCTGTTGGCAAAAATGCAGAGACATTCGTCTGAGTCCTGCGAGATGTTAGGAGTATGAGTTCTAGTTTGTGGATTGCTTCCATGCGGCTGTGGCGCGTGTCATGAGCAAACAAGATAATGTTACAGCCAGTCAACGCAAATTGAGCAGCATAAAGATGACTGAAATGCAATTTACACCAACTATAAATACTCTTAAAACACAAATTAAATGAGATTTTAAATTTGTTTAAATATGTATTTAAGGAATCAAGAGAAATATATGAAACTTATCTGAACCTCAATACAAGTCGAGTGTTCATCTGCTCTGTATGCGACCCGATCGATCACACTTGGTTTTGTGCCCGAAAAGGTTTGCGTCTAAGCTAGTTTAGGTGTTACTGCAAGCTGAAGACAGATACAATTGGAAGTGGGAACAGTTTAATAAGAATACCTTCAACTGTACCCAATTGCAATGTTGTTTTGAGTCTAAGCTAGTTCAGTTCTCACTACAAGCCAAAGCCAGCTACAAGTGCAAGTGGGAACAGTTTAATCAGTATTCCTTTAACTGTACCCAATTGCTTGCAATGTTTATTTTGTATTATACTTGTAACATAGTTTATAAAGATATGTATATACGCAGGGTATTTAATAGTCTGTTTGGATGTTCATAGCATTTCCACTTTCTGCAAAATGCAAATGAAAACGTCTCAACTTACGCCCAGACTGGCCAGCAATATGCGCCACAGCCTGAGGTCGGGTAGGGGTACGCGTTAACCGCTTGTGTCGATGATGTCGATGGTGTCGATGGTGTCGATGTTGTGTTGGCCAGCAGCTAGTAACTGGTAGTGGCTATAGCTGCTGGCCAAATGAAAGTGCCGCATCCTGGCCAGAAGATGTCTATATATACATATATATACGTATATATGTATGCATATAGTGGAAAGGCAAGAGCTAAATGATTGATCGCAGGCATCAATTTTCAACATTATGTTATTGCGTTGCTTTCGACAGTTTCTTTGGGCTGCTGGCCACAAGTTGAAAGGCAAAACCTAAAGTAAATTAAATCAATGAGCCAAGTCATTTTCTATGTATTTTCTTATTATTTTTGTGTTTTTTGGATGTTTTTTTTTAGGGTTATTTTTTAGGATTTTTTTTTCTGTTTGTTTTTTGCAGCTAGAACGTTTATGAAAATGTCTGGCACATGTTTCGCCTGCGCAAACAGAATGCGAGTGCTGCAATAAAATTCCATTACAGCCGCTTGACTTAAAAACTTGGCCCAAAAAAGAAAGAAGAAATTTTGTTGCACACGCTAAAGGCGCACAGCCGGCAGCAAGTGTATTAAAAGCCAGCCCCATTTGGCACTACGTGAGTGCAATGTGGTGTGTTTCTCTCTTTCTTTCTCTATATATATTTGTGTGTGTGTGTGTTGGCTTTTGCATATTTTATGAAACTTGGCGAGCATTTAACGCCCCGCAACCCACGCTGCGTATGTGCAACTTTCGTATTTGCAGTCGACTGTCGACCATAAACGCTGCAAACTCATTACTTGAATTTATTTTGCACTTAAACAAAATGTTTCATTTGCCAGCATCCGTTGTAGCAGTAACACCAGCAGCACCAGAAACATGAACAACAGCAGCAGCAGCAATTGCATCTTTTCCGTCTGATTTGATGCTCGTATTTTTAGCAGTTTGATTGCAGCCTTTAGACAGCAAAACAATTTAACCAAAAAAGAAAGCCTCTGTGCCACATGAAGTGCTGCAAGTTCAGGCAAAAAAAATATGAAGAACTGTACTTGCAACACTTCATGTTTGATGCACTAATCAGTGAAACAACAGCAAATGCTTTCAGATTGTATCGATGACTTTGACGACTCAGCTTTTAACGTCTGTTCGCTACATATTTCACGATTTGCTGCAAATTGTTTGAGCAGACGCAACTGCAACATTGCCTTTGGACTTGGATCACTCACCAGCATGGGGCAAGGTGCATCATGATCATGAACAAAGCCGCAATGTTGACAAATATTTGCTGTTAAATTTACCATATTCTCATTTTTTGCACAAGCTGCAAGAGTTGGCAGAGACAATTGGGTAGGAATATATTCAGTAGACGATGCAGTTGTCAGAGATCTTACAGATGCTAAACAATCGGCACATGTGATACATAAACCTTGACAGTTATCCTTTTCAGCGGTACATAGACATTCTTCCATACATTTTTCATCTACTCGACGCTGTCGTGTAGTTTGACGTGGATTATAGAATAACTTTTCCAAATTAACCTGCTTATGTTTCTTTTTTTCCAATTTATTTTCTGTATCCGCAGTCGCAGCTTCTTTAGGCGTTTCCATATAAACACTAGGTGAGGATGATTTCAAACTATTGAAATAATTAACATGTTCATGATAGATTCTTTTCAAAAGCGTTTTATTATAGGGGAATTCCGGTATATGATAATCCGTATCATGCATATCCCATCCCGTAGTACTTGAATTTGATGAAAAATTAAGAGAACTTTGTAATTTGCGATATATATCCGCTTGCAGTTGAGCTTTATCCTTTGATGCTGTACTTACAAAACTATTTTCCGATGTACGATAATGTTTGAGTACAGGAAGCCTAGCTTCTTCTTCTTCTTCTAGATTCTCTGCCTCAATATTGACACCACTTGACGCCTCTGTATTCTTTAGATCTTCATCACTTGGGTTGTGTTTCATGTATAATTGATAATATTCCTCAAGTATCATACGTACATCATTCCCTGATGTGGTCAATGCTCTTATTTCTTCCATTTTATCTTGCAAATGCTTCCACAAAACTGAATTTCTATGGTTCTCCAACAATGATTTATCTACAACATTCTTTAAGATTGTTTTAACATCATAGAATCTATCACTTAAACTTATCCCTGAAGGAGATTCATCCTTCTTTGTTTTAATATTATGTATCGTATTCTTAAATTGTTGCCATTTAACCTTTGTGTCACTTCGTATATTCCATAAAGAACCAGTTCCCGTTTTTTTATCCAACAAATATCCAAATTTCACGTTCTTTTTTAAATTTAATGGCTCTAAAGCTAGCATTGATGTGTGCTTAGCCCCCAATGCCGCCTTGGGCATTTTATACTTTAATACATCCCTTTGTTCCGCTTTTAATTGTTCTGAATTTGGCATTGATTTGTTTGCTTGTATCTTTCCTAATATATCTACATTATGATATATTCTTTTTCCACTTTTAACATCATCGTGTGAAGCAAATTTACTTAAGGTAAGACGTTTTTGTATTGATTGTAAACGCTTATATTTACGTCTAACTTTAAATTGATACTCCATTAATTGGATTTTTTTATCCAATGCCAAATCTTCAGCTGATTTTGTTTTGTACATCTTTCGATGTTTCTTTTTTCGTAATTTTGATATTTTGACTTTAGACTTTGATTTTTCTTTTGTTATTCCCTCTTCTGGTGATTGTTCTGTTGCCTCTTCAGTTTCTCCTTTTGAGGTCCTTTTTGTTTTCTTTTTTGTTGAATCCCTCTTTCCATATATTGTTGCGTCTTCTGTTTCTTCTTCACTTGATTCTTCAGTTGCTTCTTTTGTTCCCCTTCTTATTTTATTTTGCTTTAGATCTTCTGTTGTTGCCTCTTCTGTTGCTTCTCTTTTTGTCTTTATTCTTATCTTTTTTGTTCCCATCTTCATTAATTCTTCTATCGCATCATTTGTTGCTTCATCTGTTGCTTCATCTGTTGGCCCTTTTGTTTTGCCTTTTTTTGTCTCATTTTTTTTCTTTTTTAATGCCTCTTTTAATGCGTCTATTATTGCCCCTTTTGTTGCATCTCTTGTTACCTTGTGTAATCCCTTTGGATCCTTCTGATCCTGCATGGTAAACTGCGCTAAATTGAAATTCACATCATTTAAGAGTCGTACATGCGCATTTAATTTACGTCTTTTCATTTTTGAGTCCATATGAATATCAAATACATTTTCTAACAGAATGCGAGATGGACGTTTTGGAAAAGATTTTATATTTCTTGTATCTTGCTTTACCATTTTGAATAAATTTTTCTTTAAATAACGCAATTTTTCTATCGATATATTATGTGGTACATAAAAACCAGTATTTTTCTTCGCAAACTGTTTTAGTTTCTTAAGTAGAAACATATTCAATATTTCATCGGAATGCATTTTCATTTTTCTATTACTTTTCTTGCCTTTAGCAATTTTCTTCTTAAACTGCGAATATACTTCATCCAAGAATTCCGTTAAATTATCCTTTTTCAGTTTTTGTGTTTTTTTCTTTTTATTTTTTCTATTACTTTTCTGCTTTCCGAATGCTAAATAATGCTTAACTTCATCTATTATTTGCTTCCATATTGCAGCCTTTTCCATATCGGCTTGGCTATCCATTACGCCATGCAACGCCCTATAGAAAGGCTTAAAAAAACTCTTAACGAAGCTATGTCTATTGGGAAATCCTTTCACTTCTTTTCTCAAATCAAGCAAAATTTTATTCAAATGTTTCTCTTGCTTTCCATAGTTTGCTATACGCTTTTTTTGAGCCTGTAACGCTTCCTGCCAACCATCCAACCATTGCTGATATTCCACCATCATTTTCTTTAACATTGCCATTGACCTCTGTTTAGCTGCTGCTTTTGAACTCAACAACTTTGCATTGATCAAATTATGCAACTTCTCTAACAGTTCTGCTCTCAGCTTATGCATCAAACGCAATCGTTTCTCTGCCGCCATTTTGTATCTGCTCAATTTACGTGCCTTTTGAATCAAATTTCTCTTGATGAGCAGCATCGGTAGCCAATGTGCTGATCTGATATACATTTTGACCAACTTTTATTTGAGAACACTAAAAAAAAACTTAATAATTTGCAATAAAAAACAATTTTGAATTTCTTTTCAATGTATTAGTTTATAATAGTCAAAAATATTAAAAAATCAAATTTTATTGAAAAATTGTTGGAGCTTTAGTTGTGTTTATAACTAAATCAACGCTTACAATTAATTATAAAAAAAAATTTAAATTAATTAAAAGCTGTCAGAAATTGTTAATAATAAATTTATTGAGATGGTCTGGGCTTAAAATATAATTCTTAAAGCTAAAATGTAGAGTCCAATATCAAATGAAAATATTTTAGTCTGCACAATCAATAAAAAAAAAAGCATTTACTATATATATAAAATATGCTTTTTACTTTATTAAACAATAATATTGATATAATTAATTTTTAATAATTTCATTCATTAAATTTGAGTTCATTATGAACATTAAAATAAAGCTAAAAAGTTATTTGATTAGTAGAAAACCGGTTTCAATCTACGCAAAAGTCAATAATTTGTGAATGTATCCAATCAATATGAATATGCTACAGAAATCACTCAATAATTCTTGGAAATTGTATCCAAAGCCAGCTAAACATAATTAATGCAAAAATAAATAAAAAAAAATCACCAATAAAAGTTATTTACCTTTATGAAGTGTAAGGGGAATCACTTGGCTCAAAAGCTGCCTGCTTTTGGCTAGGTAAAGCACCGTATGAAACGGGTATTTTGTTTGAAACTGTGAATGGGCACTGATAAGGCAACCTACAGCTGGGCTCACGCAATGTAAATCACACATCAGCAGCAACAGCAACAAAGGCAACACCAAGCTATAGCAGTAGCTGTTGTAGAATACAATCTCTATATAAGAAGATTGTCTTAACTCTCACAGCATCAGTTGAACATTCTCTGAGCTAAGCAAACATATTTAAAACATATTCAATATGAGCCAAAGATTTGCATCTTTCATCCTTGTCAGCATTAGCTGCTTAGCTCTATATGCTGCAGCAATGCCACAGCGTCCACTTATACAGCCTTTGATTGATTATCCACCTTCGTTGAGTAACTACTCGAAACCAATTCGTGTACGTCGTCAAGTTTTGGGTGGTTCATTGAGCTCAAATCCAGCAGGTGGAGCTGACGCACGTGTTGCCTTAACCAAGGCATTGGGCACACCAGAACGTAATGTTATTGGACAAGTTTTTGCTGCGGGCAATACACAAAGTGGTCCAGTGACTAGTGGAGCTTCTCTCGGGGTCAATAGGTAAGTTTTTTGGTGCACCAAAGTCAAAATTTACTGCTAGCAGCTTAATTAAACACTCGCAACACACAGCAATGGACTCGGCTTGGATCTGACCAAGACACATACACCAGGTGTACGTGATTCATTCCAGCAAACAGCTACAGCGAATCTCTTCAATGATGGTGTACACAATTTGGATGCCAAGGCATTTGCCTCACAGAATACACTGGCCAATGGTTTTAAGTTTGATCGCAATGGAGCTGGCATTGATTACGCCAATGTAAATGGATTTGGAGCAAGTGCCACACACAGCAATATACCAAATTTTGGTCGTCAACTAGAACTGGCAGCACGCACTAATCTCTGGGAATCACAGGATCGTGCTACACGTCTAGACTTGGGTGCCAGTGCATCCAAATGGTTAAGTGGTCCACTAAATGGACAACGAAATTTCGGCACAAACCTTGGACTATCGCATTATTTTAACTAAATGCCAAATTGGCCAAAGATGAACTGCAATTATTTATAAAAAAATTCTAATAATAAAAATTTAAATATATACTATATAAAGTTAATATATATTTAATAATTAAATTTCCCTTTGAGCTACACTTTTAAATTCGGAATAAAAAGTGTAGCAAATTGTGGAAAAGAACAGCAAAATATCTCATTTGATTCTTTTATTGAAAGAAGCTGGCTCTCATTACTTTAAACTACAATTCGATATACATCAAGATATATATGTATTAAAGACTAAAATTAGTTAGGGAACTTTCCAATTCTCAATCTAGTCATAGACTTCAGGTTGCAGTTCATACCCTTAAGGACTTATCCCTTTGCGTACTTCGGAAACACTTTTCTTTCTTATTCGGATTGCGGATTAATCCATAGATTTTAATTATTTAATTAGTATATTACACTTTACATAAATTGTTATAAAAATAAACTTTTGTTTTAAAACTAATGTCAAGATGAAAATCTTACAAAAATGTAGAGCAAAACTAAAACCTCTGTTTACATTCCTATGAAAGCTTTTGCCTGCTGTTCGCCAAGTTCTTTGAAGATTTCTGCCGTCTTAAGCAGCTTAATAAAACGTGGTGAATACTCATTGTATAGATCCTGATCGGGCACAGCACTGAATCTACTGTCGGCTAGGACACACTGCAGTTGTGTATCCCTCTGGGAACGTTCCGCAGTATCTGCCATTTTGCGTAGATAGATGAGATCCAATAGTAGACTATCTCGGACTGGAGCAGCATTGCGTTGCTCCTCCAGTGGTAGTTCTTCGTATTGACGTAGTAATTTCTTGACAATCCTTGATTTCTGCTCAATCTTATCCACATCCTTTGCACCCACAACCTTGCTGAAATCCTGCGATAGTATTCTTAGACTGGTCTGACGTTTCTCTCGTGTCTTTTGTTGTTCGGCCATAGACTTGACGATCAGGTCATAAAATTGCACCAGATCTGGACGTAATGGCATACAGGAACGTTTTCGCATTTGTTTATCAATAATCTCACTAACTGCTTCCATGGTTTTAACTATCATTCTCTCAGTTTGCAACAATTGCTTCTCATTCTGATCGTTGCGTATCTGATAGAAGTTTCTTGGACGTGATAATGCTTGCTTGCGATTTCGTGAGAGGACTGTAAGTAAAGGATCCATAGTGGGATCATTGCTAACCATCTCGAATACAGCCTGAACAATATCCTCGGACAACTTGCCAGTTATTAATCTATCAAAACTTTCCGGATATGGATTAATGTGTTCAGTATATCTCGAACTGGTACTGCTATCAATCAATCAATCAAGTAACTTTTTTATTAAAAACATGAAAAAAGTTTTAATGCCGTATTTACCTTTTCTTTTTGTCTTTTTTACTGGCCTTTTTTGTCTTGCCCCTGTCCTTCCTTTTGGCTTTTTTCTTCTGTCTATTGTACGAATTCGCGTGTAAACGCAGCTCAGTCTCCCTAGAATAACGATCATCGGTATCCATAGTCCGCTCAGCCTCATCCACCAGAGCACCATCCAGTGCATAATATGTCTTCTGGTTAGTCGGTTGCACGGATATGGAACCGTTGCCATAGAATATTTTTGTCTTGGGATCACCACAGACATTCGCATTGACCGATACATTGAGCTTTAGAGAATCATTTTTGCAAGGATCACCAGCAGTTGGTGCTGGTGTTGGGTGTATGTTTGTTCCAGTTGCTGGTTCCAATGTATATGACGGGGTTGTTGTTGTTGCTCCAGTTGTTGTTGTTGTTACTATGGGCACACAGTCCGGATTCATAGTGGTAAAGGTAGCATCGGTGGTAGTAGCATATTTCTCGGTTGATGCACAAGGATCGACGAGCACATTCGTTGTGACGACCTTTTCAAATAAAGGACCCAAAAAACGGTGCATGCCATAAAACTGTTTATTTTGATTATGTTGTACGCTTACTTGTTGAGGCTTCTGTTGCTCTTGTTGTTGCTGTCGCTGTTGCTGTTGCTGTTGCTGCGGCATTTGTTGTTGCAACTTTGCCAGCTCATGAAAGAAATTGGTCAAGTTGAAACCATTCTTTGAGTTGGCCGCCTGTTGCAACTGTTGCACTTGTTGTTGCGTTACTTGTTGGCAATGATGTGATTTCCAATAAGGTTGTTGTTGTTGTGGTTGTTGTTGCAGCTGTGAAGGTTTCTGTGCATGGCACATCTGCAATTGTTGTTGCAGTTGCAGTAATTGTTGCTGTTGATGTTGCTGCTGCTGCTGTTGATATTGTTGCTGCTGCTGTTGTGTTGCTTGCGAGTAATGTTGCTGCCGATGACTCAACATGGGCACTTGATAACGTGTATTGCCATATGTCCTAGGATCTAAATACGTTGCCTTATTCACCTTCTCATCACTTTTTAGGCGATCCAGTAGATGTTGTGCAGTACCAAATGTATCACGCGCAGCATTTGCATTCTCATCTAGCTCGTCTAGCAGTGGTAACAGGTCAGTGTTCCGGTTAAGTGCCACATTGCCTGCATTCCCGACTCTTACACTACGTTTATCCGTTTGATGTGCTGCCAGCTGCGGATTGTTCTCATCACCTGGTTCAGCTTGTGGCACTGGCTGCTCCACGGAGCGTTTACTGCGACGTTTCTGATGGGAGGCAGTGCCATGTACTTCCGTGTTGCCATCACGGGCCACCTTGTGGTTATGTAATCTATGCCAAGACCAACGTTTAACATTTCGCTTATCCCGACTGCTTTCACTTTCATAGTAGGACATCTTGTTGGTGTGCATTTTCGAAACTGTCTCAGGATGTGGATTGTGATTAACCTTTCCAGTTTCTGTTAATGGTGCTTCAATGGGTGCTATGGCACTGACAACTTTCGACTGCCCCACAGTATCAGTAGCTGCAACGTCAGCAGAGTCCTTTAACTTATCTTCATCTAGCTTAGAGTGTTCCTGATCCTTGATAGCAGGTTCTTCGTTGGACTTCACAACAGTTTCTCGTTTCACTGGAGATTTTCCTTCATCAGCCAGTTTAGGCTCAGCCAGACTTGTCTCAGCCAGACTACCCTCAGCCAAGTTATCCTTAAGAGCCAGAAAATCGGCTGATTTCAGTTCTTCCATGACTGAACTATCCAGCTTGACATCGTCTTTAACTATTGGTTCTTCCAGCTTAGCCAGTAATTCCTCAGCATCTGCCTTTGAATCCGATTCCAGTTTCATCACTTTGTTACTACCCTCAGTTTGCTCCAACTTGGGTTTATTCTCTACCTCCTTATGCTGCCGCTTAAAGCGATCGCTTCCTGAATTAAACTTTTCATTACTCTGAGCATATTCTCGCACATTCGGTAATGTCCTTTGGGTGAGCGTATGATATTGATCGAACTGTGGCAAGCGATAGTCATAGCTCTGCGGCGTATCCAACATATTCATATTGGGCAAATCCAGGCCAATGTTGCTTTTAGGGCTGTCTTCCAGTGAGCTTAAAGTATTAAATGGAGTTAACATTACATTCTTATCATCCTCGTTTCCCTCGATCTTTTGTTGCTGCTGTCGTTCGTGCTCTCTATCATGTCGCACCAGGTCATCTGAGTATTGTGCACGGAAGGTATCCGCGAGACCATTGCTGGGCAATGAGGGTCCTAGGCCTTTACGCATTAGACGTGTGCTGGTCTTTAGCTTAATCTCATTCATTGGATTGAAACCAGTGATGGAATTACGCTTCTGTACTCCGCCAGGATAACGCACTTTACCTGCGTGCTCGGCTGCTTCTTGCTCGATTTTGGACAACTTATAGTTGGCCTCATGTGCTAGGTTGTTGGGATTCGTGTGTGTACTTTGCAGGCGCTTCAGTGTCTGCTCGTAGACACCCTCGGGTATGGACACATGGCTATATGTTGGCATATTATCCTTTATTTCTTTGAAGTCTTTAATGGGCCCGAATTTCTTCTTTTTCTCCTCCTCCATTTCCTGGCGATGCAACAGATGTTGCACATGCTGCAGCTTTATATCCAGCTGTGTTGCTCCACTTGGGGTTTCTACTTCATATTCTTGTTTATCAATTATCGGCATTCGTTCCTCGTTTTTTTCCTTATACTTTTTCTTTACCTTTCCGATTTCTGTCTCCTCCAAAGCTTTGCTATAATCGCTGATATAATCCTTTAACTTGACACTCTCTTTGTGCGTGGAACGTGCATGTTTTGTCTTAGAAGTTTCTGCTGTTACAACTGCCTCACCTGGAACCGACTTTCCTGCCACAAGTCCAGCTTTAAATTCCCTAAACCAATCCTCTGCTGCCTGCTGCAAATCCTTGTCATATGGCTCTGATTTCTTATCCTTTTCATCTTCCTCCGATAAACTGGCTAACAGCTCATCAATGGTATTCCGCTTAGGTCGTTCATCATGGTGCTCCATCTCATTCTGCTGCACATTGCTATACTTTGTGTGTATCTCATGGAGCTGATCACGTGCCTCATTCAGAGCACTATGAAAGTTTAGCAGCTTCTGGCTAACCTTCGGCTCTGCCATGCTCTCTGGTAATTGTGTATGTGAGCTGGTTAGCATCATTAGTGTCCACCAGAGCTGCAGAAATATCATCCTGGCTCTAGTTTTAGTTATGTTTTTAATATAATTTACTTAAAAAATATACATATATATATAAATATATTTATATACGACATACAAAAAGGGAATTCAATTGAAAAGTTTGCGCCAACTGACTCGATTGAGTTTTCATTAAGTTGGCAACAGGTGTCTGACGCAGCTCCATTGTGGGCCACAACTTTTGACAACAACTGATAAGAGTCGATTCAAGTTGTAGAGAGGGGTTAAGGAGAGGCAAGGGCTGTCAAAAGCTGCTGCTACTGCTGCTGCTTCTTCACATTCATACTGAGTCGCATTGAGTTACCAGTTTTGTATTGTGCCAAGTTTTGCACGAAGCTCTGTGCCGGCGGCTTCCGACAGGCGATGCCAGCTGTTTAACATGAAATGTTCTTTGTTACCCATACAACACATACATAAAATGCACACACACACACACGCACACACACACGCTTGCTTTGTTAGCTGCGTTTCCCCATGTAAATCACATTTTTGTTTTATGCCAAAACTTTTTGCCTCACACAGCGGCTATGGGGGCGTATGCGCAACGACAATAACATTTCCTATTTCCGTGCTGTCTGTCTCTTCGTCTGTTTGTCTATATGTGTGTGAGTGTACTGTGTGTGCTTGTGTGTAGTTATAATCTTCCACACGTTGTCAATGCGAAAGTCAGCACAATGAACGCCTCGTAATAATTGAAAATAATCAAAACGACAAAAACAAAAACAACTTTTTGCACTGAGCCACAGTCAAAACTAATGTAATTAGCAGACACACACACTATGCACAAACACACACAAACATACACTATACACACAGTATACACACATACAAATTTTGCATTATCTGTTTCATTTGATTAAAACTTTTGCAGCTCGACTCAAGCAACAAATCCATTCATTGAACATAAGTTTATATAGAGATCCCTTACGAATCATTTAAATATATACTTAAAAGTTAATAACAACGATTATATAACAATTAAATATGATATTTATTTATACCTAAAACGGATCTTTAGTAGTAGCTGCAACTTAGCTTCTGTTTGTGGTCAGTTCTGACCTCTTGAAGATTTTCCTACTGGTAGATTTTTGAGTTGGTTTCTGGGTGCTGCCAAGTGCTGAGTATGACTTAAGGCATGTTCAAAGGATATAAAATTAGATGAATGCATGCTTCCATAAGCTAAGTATATCAATTAAACTGAAGGGGCAACTGAAGGACCTCTTTAAATGAGTCCTTACTTGATTGCCATAGTCCAATCCAACCTAACCTTAACTTCCCTTTAGTCTTTTATGACATTCATGTAGATGTACTGCCTATATCATACATATCCCAGGCATATACTATATCTATATGCTGACCATACATGTTAGACTTGAATCTGTAGAATTTCATTACTTTTGTCTTGGCTTAAAGTTGTATCATCCAGTTTTGGCCATGTTTCCACATCGTCGACTTGGCGGCAGTTTTTGAGCAAATGCTACAGCAATTTTTACTTATGCCTCAATACTTTTGCTTTGTTTGTTGAGCAGGCAGAGGGGAGCGGGTTACTGAGCAGTTGAAAAGAAGCAACATGACAAAATTAAAAAGGGACACTGGGATACCGTACACAGGACACACAGGACACTTCCATATACTGGACACACTAGACAATGCGACGAGCGCGGGCGTGCATCAAAAAACATGACATGGCACGAGCCATTTGGGTTTGTTTTTCTATTCTTACTTTTGGAGAATACACACACACTCACACTCACACTCATACCACTTGCAACACTTGCAACACTTGCCGCACTTGCCGCACTTGCCGCACTTGCCACACTTCAGGCAGCCAACGAATCCTGCATTGCTTTTCCACTTTCCCACTGTTTTTCGACTGTGTCCAAACATATTTTCTTCCTATCTTTTTTTTTCCTATATATTTTATATATTCTTCTGCGCTTTGAGTAAAATATTATGTTACAACCAAACAAAACTTTTTTTCTGCTGCATTTTTGCTGGCGGCTGTATGAAAAATATGAAAAAAGAACAACGGAAAACAAAAAGGAAAAAATTGTGCAAAACAACAACAAGTGAAAAACAGAAAATTTAGCTAAATGCATTTCCATAGTAGTGTTTTTCCTTATGCATATTCAAAATGCTTTGGGGGCTGTTAACCACACACACACAAACACATATATATATATAAACATATATATATATATATATATATATAGACACACACAAGCAATTCATTAAGCGCAATAGAAAATGGAAAATGGAAAATGAGAAAATTACTGAGGGAAAAAAGCTACGGACAGTTTACGAGCCGCAGACGCAGACAACAAGGCAAAAGTCGATGGGTTGCATATTTACAACTCTGAAATGTTTCATTTTATTGGTCTCGAAATGAACAAATGGAGCACATTGCAAAAACACATACAAGCACACACACACCAACACACACACACAGAGAGAGAGAGAGACAGAGAAAGAGACAGACACGTTGAGCTATAATGTTGACTCCAAAAAATTTTGCATAATTTATGAGCAAAGCGCAACGGCGGCAACACACGAAGGACTTCAACTCAAACATACACCTGTATATATAACTATATACAAGCACACTCACATACACACATATACACACACACACATATACAGTCACAACGCACGACCAACTGATTTAAATGCAATTGCATTGAAGTATGTTGTCAGAATGTTGGTGAATGTCCTGTGAGTAGATGAGAATGCCGCTCACGTGCAACGACCAAATTGTTGCATAAAAAAAGTATCGAAAAAAAAAATAGTAACATATATCGAATGGCCAACGTTGCCGCCCAGCTGCAGCCACATTCAGCATCGACAACTGTCTTGGCAATTTCTTTTCATTTTGACCAAAAAGGTGTTGAGACGTATGTGCTACGTGGGCAGGTCAAGGAGATTCGTGCCACAGCAGCAACAGTAGCAGTAGCAGCATGTGGCACTGCCACAATTTCTACGTCTACAAGTGTCGTCTATTTGCCGCTGAACCATTTCATGTTTTTTTCTGCTTTTCCATCAGCTTTTTTTTTGGCAGTTCTGTCTGCCTCTTGCCAAGGCAAACAACCGACAAATTTAGTGTCTTTTGTGCATTTTTAAAATTGGTAAAATTTATGTGACACGCTGCGCCAATTGATCAAATTAAATAAACATGAGAACTGAGAGAAAACTATATATATATATAGTATAGAGTATATAGAGAACTGAGAATTGGGCACAGCAAAAGCTATTGCAAAGGCCAAAAGGGAACAAAAGGCAGCCAAAGCATCTTCAAGGTGAAAATTGACAGTTAAAAACTGAATGCAGATCGTGCAACTGTAGTAGGTACATGAATATATATAGAATATATACTTTATGTAGTTTCAATAGATTATAAATGTCTAATTTAAATAGGGAATACCCTAAGTTAATTGAGTAAAGGGTATTCCCTGCTGTTTAGCGCTGATTTTGTGTTGAACTTCGAGGCTTGAGGTGAAGGTGAGCTTAGAAATAAATTGCTTAATTGATGGAAATGTTGCATATAATTTAAACTTATTAAGGCTATTCCAGGTAGGTTTTAAGTGTATGTATTTATGGTATTTATAACAAATAATTATACGAAATTAATTCAAATCAAAATTCACGACAAAAATCACAGCACAAATTTGCAAATTCATAAAGCAAAAAAGTCGCAAATAATTTTCTTTTTCTATTACAAAAACTGTTCAAACTGAAGACTTAAGAGTTAAGAGAAGTTTTCTGTTAGATAAATAGATAAAAGATAACTGAAGTCTAAAAAAAATTAGATAATATTGAGAACATATTTAGCACATTTCAATAGACCTAATGGAACTGCTTATAATTCTGTTGGATAATTAGAAAAGAGCCGCAGAAAGCAAAGAAAAGCAGAAAATGTTGTTTTTCCTTTAAGGCAAGGAAGTTGGCAATCAATTTGTGCAGCAAAAACTGGCTAATTTCTTATAATTAACTTAATGCCAAGTGGCACGTGGCACGTGCCTCAAAGTTCATCCAAAGGCCATAAAGCAATCACATGCACTTGCAACAACTATTAAAACAACTCCCAGCCAAAACTTGAAGCACATTTCTGCTACTTCTTCATCTTTTTCTCTCTCTCTCTCATTCTCTCTGTCATTTTTCTCATTTCTTTTGCTATTTTTTTATTTTTAATGCTTGTAATATTGGGCACTGTCAGAAGGCTATTACGACTTGCTACATTTCCTTTAAGCCATTTATATCCTTCTCACTCTTTGCTATTGCCTCTATTTGTATGTTACTTTCTTACTCTGTTTTCTATTTTTTTTCATTTTTTTTTTTTGGCAATTTTCCATATGCAACACGCAACAGACGTTTTTATGTTTTGTGTGCGACGCACATAAAAAATAAACGAGCCAAAAGTGGGTGGCATGAGGCAAAGACACACACAGAGAGAGAGATTGAAAAAGAGATAGAGAGTGTAGCAGTAAGTGTGTGTGAGAGAGAGAGAGAGTTAGAGGCTGAGTCAATCCACATCAAATGAGCATGACTACTGTCCAAAAGGACAACCCAGCCAGAAGAGTGGAAGTCAATTATCGTATTAATTTAGTTGCCACTGACCTGACTAGCTGTGTGTGTTTGTGTGTGTGTGGTGTGTGTAGTGGGTTGAGAGGTCTGTGCACTAACTGCTTCTATGCTCCCTCTCTCCCACACTCTCTTTTCGCTACTTTTCCTACCCTTTTGCTACCTTTTTTTTTCTTTTCTATTTTTGCCTATTTTTCGCTCTTCTTTTTTTTTGGTAACAGAATCATAGAGCCACATCATAAATGTGAATGGGTTTTGAAGGCATCGTCAGCTGCCCGAAATGGAATTCAAATTGTTTTCAACTTTTTTTTTTTTATTTTTTTCATATTTTTTTTTTTCATTTTTCGTGTGAAGCTGCTCAGTGGAGCGGCTGGTGGCAGGCTGATTGCAAATTTTGCAATTAATTAAATTACAGTGAAAATGACATTTTTGCTGCCAACGCGCGCGTTGTTGCTGCATGCAACAGTGTCTGCAAACACATACACACACAATCAAAAACACACACACACACACAGACATACACAAATTTAATAAACACGATATTCAGCCTGTAGCTGCAACTAAAGCTACTCCAGCGCCAGCTCCACCTCCAGCTTCAGCTCCAGTTCCAACTGCAGTTCCAGTTACAGGCTACAGTTGCATCCTCCTCCGACCTGCGCTGTCGTCCTTTTATCCTGACTACATCTGGACATGTAATTGATGCGTTAATCCGCATATTGACAGCGGTTATTGCGGTGGCTTTGGCTGCAAATATGTCCAGAGCCCCAGGACAGGCGTTGGCATTACACGTTTACTGCCTTTTAAAAGGATTTGTGTACTGCACATTTTCCATACTCTCATACTCCTCCATTAACCCTTTTTAACCATTTATCCTTTTACCCATTTATCCTTTTACCCTTCAACCTGCCACTAACTGCTGCTCCACGGCTATCGACTAAGTAATTTAATTACATTGCGGCAGCTAAATTATTCCAATATTGCTGCTGTTGTTGTTGGCATTTGTTGATTATCCTTTTAGCGCAAGGATATGGGCAGAGACTCAAATCAATTTCACATGGTTTACATAGTTTATGGCCCTCAAAATATGCCATAATAAGCCTTATTAGAAACATTTGCTAAAGCTAAAATAATATCCTGCAGTATACTATAGTAAAGGATATAGCATACACTTCTTATATCGGATAAACAAGCAGAGTATTTCTGTTAAGTTTTGATTGAAAGTATGCAACAAATGGAAGGTTGTGGCTTGCCTCTGGCTGCTTGCTGCCGCATACTCTTAGGCTGCAATGCAAGTTGCAACAGATTCGTTGCTTCAATAACTGAAATGTTGCATATGGTTTTAAGCAATCTCTGCCTCTCTCTCTCTCTCTCAGAGTTTCCCTGCAGGCACCACGTTACAGTTACAGGATATGTGCAACAGTTGAATGCACAACTCGCACTCTCTTTGGGTGGGTATGGGTGTGTGTTTGGTTGAGTATATGTGTGTGTGTGTGTGTTTGGGTGTGTGTCATATGTTACGCGCACTATTTTTCAATTTATTACGCGCACATAACAAAAGTTTATTGCTAAGCTTTAGCGCTGGCTGCAACAGCTACAGAAGCTGCTCCTGTTGCTGTTGATGTTGCTGCTGCTACAGTTGCTGCTGCTACAGTTGCTGCTGCTACAGTTGCTGCTGTTGTTGTTGCTGCTGCTGTTTTTGTTGCCAACTGTTCAATGCTCATGGGGAATTTACCAATGTGACGTGCCAATGTGTGCGTGCCGGGAAAATTAGCCAAACATACAGAAAGAAAAACCACAACAGAACCAAACGCAACGCAGAGGGTATCAGGTGCTTGGGCTTTGTTAACGGATTTATGCGGCAATCATAAAACTTGGCAACTAACCAAAGAAGCAGAACAGGCCAAGTAAGAAGGAGAATGTCGCGCAAAGCAAATTGATTTATGTGGGCAAAAACAATAAGTCGAAACAATCGAACAAACGGATGCGAGGCTCCCTGCTAACTCTACAGGCAATGGTATTAGTCAAAGTGATAGGTAAAAGAGAAAGAGAGAGAGATGGAGAGAGGAAGTACGGGAAAAACTTTTAATTTTCTAAATGTATTTGGCCAACTTGATGATTTCAATACGCACATAAACTACGCAGTTCAACAAGGCTAAGATACAAAGCTAGAGCGAGTGGCAGGTTGAGAGACAGAGAGAGAGATAGGGAAAGGGAGTGAGCGAGTGAGGGTGACAGGGTGATAGGTAGAAAAGTTACAGTTTAATGTTAAGGGAAACGTAAAAATGGCAAAATTATGACCAAAATGAGAATTTAATCGAAATACGTGAGCGGAAAAATGAAAATTTGACTGCAACTTGGGAACGTCTGTTCTACAGCTATGTTGTTGTTGTCTTTTTGTTGTTGTTGTGGGCAGCAAGCTGCAACTTGCAAGTTGAAGATGAAAACATACATACATATATACATACAACTATATAGAGATATATATACATATACATAAGCAAAAGGCAGCTGTATGCAACATAAAATGCCAAGTGCAAGCTCATGCAATTTTTATCATGGCCACAAAAGCAACGCAGACAACGCAACATCATGTAGAAGCAAGCAAAAGCGATAGAACTTCTACATCCTTTCACTCTGTTTATGCTTTCAACTATTGCTTATACCTTTTACTTGCTAGCTTCCTTCTATATACACCCCCTTACCCCCTTATCCCCTTATCTATTAACAGTGTGAAGCCTCTGTGCGTTAGCTTGATGGGTTTGAGTCCGCATGCGGTGAGCAGCCAGTGGCAATTGCACAAATTAATGCCACTGGGCGCTGACTGTTGCCTTCCATTCCGCGCCAGAACTAGAAGCAGCTTCAACTCAAGCTTCAGCACGTTTCTCATACATTCAACTGGCCAACAACTTGGCAAGACGAACAGAGAAATGGATAGAGAGACAGAGCAGGAGACAGTAAGATAGAGGGACAGACAGACAATTCTCAAATGAGTCAACAGCACTAAAATTGTTTATTTTATTATCCTGATATTACTTTGAATGTTGTAAGCAGTTTGATCTTTTGCACTGCTGCAGCCTCTCCTCTCCATAAAGCGCATACAGCGCTACCCCAGGATGTTTTGTAATCCCAACTCCATTGTAAATCCTGTTGCGAATGATAAGTAGATACGCGAAATTCATTTCAAATTATTACACACATAAAACTTTATTTCAACTCCAGATGTTAAATGCAATAGTAAAACCTGTAGCTCCTCACTTTATCCCCTCTAAATTATACCTAACAATGTTATCCACGCGAAATATTACCGCAATATAACATGATGAATTGTAGTTCATTCCAATGAAGCTGCATATCTCAATGTTTGCTGTACTCATTATATATATCATCACAAGCGTAAATATTTATCCGAAACTGTTTATCCGAAGTGAATGTCAGTTTTTATCCAGTTTAATATGTATTCTCTATACTCTATCCATTATAATTTAAACCCAAATTTTTGGCTGCATTTATCCTTATTTATCCGTAAACAATTAAAGGCTAGTTTAACAAATTTATCCGTAATATATTATCCGTTTGTTTTGAAACTGTTTTTGAATATGCCCCTCGATCTGGCAACGCCATTTGACCAAGTTTATAGAGAGTTAGTGTAACTGAAAGAGCATTTAATGAGAGCTATGCCAATGTATATGAATAGAGGCCGATTTTGATGTTGTTGTTGTTGCAGTTGTTGCTGTTGCTGCTGTGGCTAGTGGTGTTGCTGCTGCTGCTGCTACCGATCGACGGTTGCGAGCCAACAGTCACGTCACGTTTGTGGTATAAAACCATATGCGAAGCTTGTAATGCAATCAGTCAGTCGACAGTCGACCAGGTGAAGAGCCAACAAGTAAACAAGAAAAGAAAAAAGTAAAACAAACCACACAATAAATAAAAGAGCAAAAGAAAGCGATTGCTAACCAACCACAAGGAGATTCCCAAACCATTCAGCGTGACAAGTGAAGTGTTCCACACTAAGTGAAAAGTGTTCTCTGTGCCGTTGTTTTTGTATTGTTGAGGTAGAGCCAGAATGTATGCCCAACGGTATCAATTGAAAGTCATTGGAGTACTGCTACTTATATTGGTGGCATGTGAGGCGCGTCCCATGGATCTGTATGATGATGTGAGCGATTTCTTTGATGCCATCTCCTTGGATGATGTGGCCAATACAGGACGTAATACACATCCAGAGCAATTCTGTATGATGCCGGCACGTAAGGGTGTCTGTCGTGCCCTGATACCACGCTGGCGCTATGATCCTGAGCTGAAAAAGTGTGTGGAATTCAAATTTGGTGGCTGTGATGGCAATGAGAATAACTTCCCAAGTTACAAATCCTGCATGGCTACCTGTGAGGGCATGTAAAGAAAAGGAGAGAGAGAGATAGGAATTAAGGGGGATAACTGCTGGTCGGCCCTAATGTTGTTTATACCAATAATTGGTCGGCGTTGCCAAAGGCGCATGCTTTTCTTTCGACATCTACAAAGTAGCGAATTGAAGGCAGCATTTAAGTTTAATATACATTCACACACACATACATACATAATCATTAAGTAACTGTTTTAATAATAATAATATTTATACAGTTTCTTATTTGTAAGTAATTTCATGCATCACATACTTTTTTTTCATTAAAAAATTAATTTATCATTTAAGATACAAAAATTATACTTAAAAATAAATTGTGTTAAACACTTTCTTAGCTCTTAAGTTATTGTGATAATTATAATTCATGTTGAAATAAATCATTTTTGTAATATATAAATAAAAATTACAAAATAAAAACAACAAAAACATCAAACAAAATTTATAAAATTTTTCAATTATATTTTGAACTGGGAAAAAGTTTGGGGCAAGCGGCAATGACTTGTAGATTGATAACAGAATTAAACTTGCAGCTTGACTTAAGCAAATAAAATTGAGTTTTTCATACTATATAAACAGTATTTAACTATATGCCAGATATCTGTTTATATATCCTATTGATAAGTTCTAAAATATATCAAATTCTTAAGACGTTTCTACTCCTGTTTCTTTACAGAAAATGTCCTCATATGTTGCAATCGGCAACAATCTGCATCGAGTATAATATATATGTAAGTACATCATGATTTCATTAATATATATATACATATACATACGTAAATAAATTATATAGTAAATATTATATAGTTATATATTATATAGCTTATTAGCAAACTGATTACCAATGTAGAATTTTCTAGCATAAAAGTTGCCAATTGGCAACAAATTGCAACCAATTCTGTTTACCAATATTTTGTACTCTTGGTATTATATAATTTGAGCTTATTTAGAATAAAAAAAAGTTACTTGTAGTTCCCAAGAATAGCAACAACAATAATAAACAATAAAGAATTCCATTTAAATCAAACTAGGACAAATTGCAACAACAACAAAAGTCAATATCAAACGGGGTTCACCTGACTTTATGAGCTCATTGCTTGAAGTACTTTACATTTCTGGCTTTAGCTATGGTAGAGCAATAATTAATATTATATATAATAATAAAAATAATAACAATAATAGCAATTATATCAATAATAACAATATTAACAATAATAAATATAATAAAGACCAGTTTTCGGTGCAACTTTCATAGATTTCACTTGGAAATGGCCCAAGTCTCAATGCGCAGAGTCATTTCTCATAGTCAGCGTGCAGACCAAAGCATAAATTGCTGGTCATTCATGTAAACACAACTGTTCATATATATATATATATATATATATATATATAAATATATGTATGATATTTCGCGAACAATCAAAATAAAATATGATCATAAACAAATCAGATCAATAGCTGGCCGAAAGGTCATTCAAAAAAATATTTAACAAATGAAAAAGAAAGAAAGAGACGATGACGATTGTACGACTAGACGATATCAATGTAAGCCTAGTCGGGTCTAGGTAAACCACTACAAGACGTCAGCGTTAAAATATGAAAAAACTATATATACATATATATATAAATATAGATATAAACAAACGATAGACAACAAATTTGATAGATAAAACTTAAAGCGGACCATGTCAAGTAAACATAAACAATTGAAAGGTGCGAATTTATGTTAAATCGATTGCCAATAAACATAATTTGTATATAAACACATACAGATATATATATATATATATATATATATATATATATATGTACATATCTACATTTGTCTCAAGTCTGGTTCAAGTCTCTGTCAAAGTCTTTGAAGCGAAACCGAAAGCGAGGGCAAACCTCAGGGCATGGGCAATTTAAGACCTGGCTAACTGGCTGCGGGCCAACCCACGAATTTTGATTAACTTAAATATAATATAAACACATATATATATATATATATATGTGTATATATATATATATAGTTAGTCACAACAGCTGGATCATTGACCCAGGTCGAGTTGTTGTTGTGCGCCCATCCCCAAAGAGTAAAATGTAAAAGTTGATTGCAACTTTTGGTATACATATAAATAATATTAACTTATTATTATTATGCTCTTATTATGTTTTTCATATTTTTCTTCATTATTATCATAATTTTTTTTGCCAATATTTATGTCATAATATTGTTTTTTTGTTGGCTTTTATTATTAATTCACAATGGAGCAAACTTTGCACAATAATTTGTTATTTAGTACCATTAAGCGGAGTATGCTGGTGGGCCCGCATTACGGGGAGGGGTTTGCATGTGAGCCGTTGCATTGCTGCGGAGGGCAAATCGAAGTTGGTTTTGCTCACGTTTTATGCCCACTTAAGTTAAGTCCAGTTGTTGTCCGAATCGCAGTCTAATCCAATTTTAGCTTAAAGACTAATTTTCGTTTACTTTTTTGTTGTGTTTTGTCTTTGTTTTTATATTGTTTATATCGCATGCGCAACGATTTTAGTCAAGTTTTTGTTTTGGTTTTTTATATTTATTTCTTTTCGCAATTTGGTTGCGAACTTTGCTAAGCTTCTAGCAAATTCTAGGCGGCAAATTGAGCAAGCGGCGGCGGCTAATGTTGATGCCAATTGTCGATTGCCGTCGATTGTGTATTGTGAATTGGCAAAAACAATACGGTTTAAACTAAAATGCGGGCGAGAGAAGTCAATAAACTGTTTTAACCTGCATATCGGCCAATAGCATTAGCAACAACAACAGTAACAACTATTTGATAGGAAATTTTTTGTTATTTTTGTAGAAAAATGAATTAAAATTCATTAGGCGCACCGCGCAAAGCTATGAAAATGCACAATAACAAATTTTCCGCCTTTTACAACAACAACAACAGCAATAGCAACAACAACAGCAACAACCACAAAGGCAACAACAAGTCAAAACTAGTAAACAGCAAATGAATTTTGTTTAAGGTTTTTCGTTGCTTTTTTTGTATATTTGTTTGTTTATTTTTTTTTATGATTTTGCAGAGGAAATTTTATTTATTGAAAGCACGTAGCGGTGCACAAAACTGCGAAAACATAAAAAAAAAAGAAAAACAGCAACAAAAATGCAACAACTAAAATAAACAAACAACAAACCAAAAGACCACAATGAAAAACCTAAACTAGCCACCCGGCCCCCTTTAGTGGGTTTGTGTCCATGTTAAAAGTGACGACAACGGCGACAAAAGTCAACGAACTTTTTGACACATGCAATAAATATCCCTTTATAATAAACAGAGGGATTATTTACTATGCGCACGCAGAGATGATTATATGAAAGATAAACATATACAATGCTAATGACATAGATCGTTTTACTATATATATATATATATATATATATATATATATATATATACTGTATTGAATATTATTGTCTTCTTTGTTAATGCTGATAATTGAGAAATATATAAAAAAATAAACATGACTAATTCAACAGTTTTGGTGCAGTTGTTATCTCTGTTGTTGCTGCTGTTTCTTTTGTTGTTGCTGCTGTTTCTTTTGTTGTTGCTGCCTCAGCTGATAATGTAAATAGACTTTAAGAAATTATAAATAGACGTCATTTGCCTGCAATTTCCTGTCCCATGTCTGGGCTTGACCTGCACTTGTCCAAACATTTTCCATTCTACCTTTACTAAAAAGGAAAAACCAATAGGGAAATTTTAATGTTTAATCAACTTTAGTTAATATTTAATTTATAGATCGTTGCTAAATACGATAATATAATTATTATAACTAACACACACACAATGTAAATATAAATATATAGAGATATATATATCTATATATGTTTAATCGGTTTGTTGTTTTTATGGGATTTTTTAAAGGAGCTTTTTTCTTTTCTTTTTGGAGCTTAACTTTTCATTTTGTTTAGTTCTTTAATTCTTTTTTTTTTATATATTTATAGTTATATTTAAATATATATATATATGTGTATTCTGATTTGCTATGATCTGCAGTCTAGATCTATGTATTATCTCATAAGTTCTTCGATTTCAATTAGTTTTTTGTTTTTTAATATTTTATTTAACGTCAACGTATTATTTTTTTTTCTGTGTTGTTTCTGACCATTTGGCTTGGTTTTTAGTTAAAAGTTGGGGGCATTAGGCTAGAGCCTATTTAGCTGCTAGGATATATAAACTAGGAAGCAATCGAAGTTGGTGTACTCCGGTGTGAGGAGTAAAGTAAAAAGAAATTTGCGAATTAAAGCCGAATTGCGAGTGTTTTTACTTTTTGGATTAAGGATTTGCAGAAATAGTTAGATAGATTGGGCTAACATTAGCAGGCAATATCTGTGGTGACAGTTTTAATGCTCTCGGAGCTGAAATGTACGCAGCCATATTTACAGACCAGCGTCCAGACATATGGAATGAAGAACTCCTCAGGCGCATCCTCTTCAACATATTTGAACTTCAAATCCGGAAATTTCTATAAATACACAAAACAATTAATAATAGTATTCTAATATTAAAGCCTAAGTAAGACTTACTCTCAGGCGATCACTGGACCATTGACTGGCACCTTTCGATATGACCTCAAGCACTTCATTTACCCCCAGTTCTCCTTGCTGTTCCTGCACACGCTGCAAGCGAGATGAAAAGAAGCCAACCACCTGTGGGTGCATATATAAGCATTATATAATACTGACAAAGAGCAGTTAGTCCAAATACTTACCATATCTATGTTTTGTATAACATCCTGAAACGCATGATGACTTCGGAAGCCCTCAAACACGCTGCGCTTATAGAGTAAAGTATAGACCAAGTTAGGACAGTACACCAACTGATTTGTTAGGCAGGAGTTTAATATTTCCAAGACCATACGCAAGACTTCCTCCAGCACACTCAGATCCTGCATCATATCTTCGGGTGTTGTTGATACATTCACAAAGACAACACTATCCACGGGCTCCTTAAGCTGTGCATCCAGACGTGTATGTTTACGTGCCAGTGTCTCAAACAGGGATACTAAACGTTGCGCCACATATGGATGAAGGGAACGGAAATGACCAGACATATTGGCCAATGCAGCCAAGCAGTTGGTGTGCAAATACTTATCCCGCATCTTCAGCATATTGTACTGAATGGTGCGTATGACAATCAAGATGAGTATGCCGCCCAGGGATATTTCGGATATCGTACGTTCCGTGTACCAACTGATGTTCTTCAGTAGCTGTCAAGGATTCAGAAATAGTATCAATTGAAGTGACATGTACGTGGGATTACTTACAATATTGTGAACATTCTTGTTGAATCCCTCGTCCTCGCTAAGTATGAGCAGTACGATGAGCGACATATAAATGTGATGTGAATTGCTATCGGGAGCATTGTATAGCGTTTGCAGTATAGGTATAACCAGTTGTTCCAGATCCTGTTGTTGCATAACAAACCTATAGAAGCGTTCGTTGCGATGGAGCAGCAGATAAAGCAACAATGTGGCCTGATCAATGGTTACAATATGACACAAAGTTTCATAAACGGCCGAGAAATCAATCTGAAAGGAAACGGTGCCGGCGCCCTGCTTAGGTGAATCTTTGGAATCTGCGCAACCAAACAAGCTTGTACGAAACGCATTATCCTGAGCAGTACAATGATTCGTTAGTATTAATATAAGCAATAGACTTTGATTAGCCAAGGGATAGTGTGTGCGGAATTGCTGGGATAGTTCCACTCCCGTGGCATTGCTTGTCCTAAGTACATCCTGTTGCTTACGAAATGTGAAGATGGAAAGCAATGATTCCGCTATGCCCAGGACAAAGGAACCGGCCGAACTGGAGCCAAACATTGTATGTGGCACAGGCACCATGCGCGACACAAAATGTAGCAAAGCCGACATCAAAACATTCGCATGCTGACACTTAAAGATGGTGCGAAATACTATTGATTTATCCGTTGGTGTTTGCTGCTGTTGCTGAGCAAACAGATGCACCGACAGCAATGTGATTAATGTATTCACCGATTCCAGATGCAGATGGTAGGTGAACTCCTTGACAGGTATAACAACGATCAGATTAACCAGCGCCTCAATGAATGTCTCGAACTTGGCACCATCCACAATAACCGGTGCCAACTGCTGTTCCGTTGCTTCAATACCAATGCTAGCCGATTCTTGCTGCTGTTGCTCCTCAGCTGCCTTCAGCAGTTCAGCACTGGGCAGGGCCTCAAAATGTTGCAGCAACTGAAACTCTGAACCCGTCTCATTGATATACTTGATCAGTGTCCGTATTATAAAGAGTGCATTGAACGTTTGCCAGACATGCATATTGCTTTCCTGATCGGATAGTGATAACAATTCCGTTGCCTTCTCCAGGAACACAGTAATCAATGAACCAAAGTTTCCCGTCTTCAAATTGTTGCCAATAAATGCTTGACATAATGTTTCCATACGTGAATCCAGGCTCAATTGATCTTGACTGTAAATATGTAAACAAATATTTAGTTGCTGACGTGTTATCATACAGAAGAATATAGAATATAGTTATTATCATCTACCTGTTCTCTGGCATCACTATATTATAGTTAAGTAATCCATTCCAGTATGCATCATCGAGCACTGGTATATGCTGCCTACCCACAAATCGTTGAAGCCATTCATTTGAGGCCAAGTCGGCATTTCTGCTGACGTTAATACCCATTTTTTGATAATGGTAACTCCACTAACTGATCACTGCTGCTGCTGCTCTGCTGCTGTGCTCCTGTTAGCCTGTTAACTTGCAAGTGTTTAGCGCATTTGTTGCAACCTGCTAGGGCTCTTGGCCTTTTTCAATTTACAAATAACAATAATTCTACGTGTTGGCACTACTAGGCACGTCACCCATTTATTTGTATGTGTTTTTCTTCTTTTTTTCTTACTCTTATTCTTTTTTCATATGTTTTTGATGTGCCACAGACGCACGCTTTACAACACTGCACACCAAACGCAGCAAGTGGTGGCAGGTGTTAGTTCATTTTTATTTTCATTGGAATTAATTCATATCATTGGATATTTAATATAATTTATAAATTAAATAAAAAATGAAATTTGTTAATTATTTATTATTTAATTATATACATACATAGACTTCAACTTATACTAATTTTTATAATTCGAATCAGACTTTTACAATTTATATTTGCACTTCAACTTTGAATATTTTTAATTAATTTGGATCAATCAATCAGTCTATCAATATTAAACAAATATAATATTGATTTATTATTTAATGCTAATTTAATATCGCATACGATGAATTTAGTTTCTGCGAACTACTGAAAAGAACTTCCATTCGATATTCACGTTATGCAACACTGTTTAAAAACGTGACGTCAATTGTGCGCGTTTAGTTTTTATGTTCACGTGAAGTGGTTTGAAAATTGTCACACATGATTTGCGCTGTTGAGGGTTGCGCAGATTCCAAATCAAAAGACCGTTACTTTTCATTTCCAAAAGGTGAAAGGTTGCAACAAGAATGGAAACGTTTTTGTAGCCGCAAAGATGAGATAAATACAAAGGTAGAAAAGATATGCGTGAAACACTTTAAAAGCGACGATTTTGAGCGAGATTTACCGTACGAACTGGGCGTTTACAGTAAGCGTCGCCCATTAAAACTGAAAGCACATGCAGTGCCTAGTGTGTATAATAGAGAAGAGCATGAAATAGACTCTAATGAGGCACAAGAAGTGGATGATAATTCGACTAAAGCAGCGCATGCAGGCGACGGTCAACAGGCAAAGACGGTGGCACAGAAGAAACAAATTGTCGATGCGCTTTTAGCCGACGAAGGGCAAACACAAAGAGTACTAAGTGAACAGCAAGTTAAATATGATAGTGATGGGCAAGGACTGGGCGCGGATGTACAGCAGCCAACTAAAGAAATTTTGGAAATTGTGGTAGATGCCGGCAGCTATTTGAAAGCTTTGGAGCAAGAAAGGTTTGTAACCTTTAATATTAATATGAAATTATAATCAATTATGAATATAAATTATGATTTGCAGCATGGACTTAAAACGTGAGAATTTTAAAATGAAACTTGCCGCACAAAAGGATGCCAAAGACCGGCAAAAACTGCAGAAGAAGTTGGATAAATCAAATGCACGCTATGATCAATTATATACCAAACTGGAGCGTATCTTCTCAAAGGCACAGATACAAAAGTTAGAAAAAGGCAAACGCATAATCTGGCCCAAAGATGATCTACTGGATGCTTATGCTCTATACACAACAAACTCCTCCGTTTACAGTATGTTGCTTGAAAAGAACTATCCTTTACCATCGAAGAGAACTCTACAATACTTTAGCAGTAGCCGTCAACGTGCTAAGCCAGTAAAACGTAAAGAACCCTATGAACAACGCAGCGTTGCATTGGAATACGATGAAGGCGCTGAAGAGTCTGAGAGTGATACGCCAGAAGATTCCGAAGAGGATGCAATACTGTACGATCCGGATGGGTATGACCCAATGGAAGATATAGATATAGCCAACATGGATGATAATTATTTGTGTTAAAGAGGCAGCTTGCCGTAGGAGGATAGTTGCTCTAAGAGCAACTAAAAGATATTTTACTAACTTGACACAATGTACAAAGCATTAACGATTTACATATAAGCTAATTAAGTTTACTTAATAAAACCAATTGCTGTCGTCAGAGTAGTATATAATGATATGAGGCTGTTGATTATATATCTATATAGTTGCCAAGGGCTGATTTGATTCTTAATCTTAGTTTTCCCTTTATCAGCGGATTTCCACTTATTAATAACTTTTTTATAATATGCATTGAGAATAGACTTTGGTTTTGTTTATAATCGGTTTTATTTAAAAATTGAACTAAAACTAATACAATTGCAGGTTGATACTGCTGCGCACTATTGCAGCTCATAACTGAACAATTGGCTAACCCTCAACTATATAGTTATTTTGGGGTTTTTTATAGGTAACGTTGCACTTAGTCGTTTTTTTACTTTTTTGTATTACAAAAAATTCGCAGATAAAAGATAACTAAAAATTGCATATATGTATATATTAGTACAACTTAACACACACACATATATATATATATATATATATATATATATATATATATACATATAGTTAATATAACTAACTTAAAAAGAAAAAACATACATATATATATATATATATAGGTTTAAAGGATGGCTCAAAACTTAACGTTGAAGGGCACAAGCACAACACATTTGGTCAAAGATCATTATCATTTTGAACACTTGACATGTTATCAATATCATTATTAGCATTATCAATGCTTAGTGCACTTATCATCATTATCAATTTGAACGTCGTAAACATTTCATTAGACAATTAACTATCACAAATTTTTATTCCTTTTCGTTTTGTATTTGTTGTTTGTTTTGTTTTTTGTTGTTGTTGCCGTTTGCGTTAACACAATCGAAGCGTTTTCATATCCAATTAGGTGTGTGTGGGTGTGGGTGGGGGGGTATGTGTGCGTGTGTGTTAGGTGTATTAATCGAGTGGGAACATAAAAATATATATACATATATATCAATTCATCTATCCTGAATATATACGATTTGATTTTCTTTAATATTTTTCTCTTTTTTTTTTGTTTGCTTTTTTTCTCAAAATATATATTACGGTAACTCTGCAAATTTAATTTAAGCCATGTCCCGCATAGTTTCTGTGTTACCTTTGGTAAATGACTTAAATTTAAACAAAATATAGACTAACGTTTATGAATGTTGTGAATGAATTAACAAAATTTGTGTATATGTGTGTGAGTATGAGTATGAACTATGCTGAATGGGACATGGCTAACTGGTTAAACAGCTAATTGTTGTGTGGTTCCTTAGCCCATTATTATTAATTTAGAGCTTGCGCAGTGTATTATGCTTATTATGCTTCTTAGCCAGTAACTGCTTCAGGCTAAACGATGATAGCGCAATGCCAAATAGGGCCAACATCGTTGCCGAGCGTGTCACAACGCGATTTGGAGACGATGAGCTGGTCGTGAACGCATGACTACCCTGAGCTGTGGCGTGCGCAGAGATCGGTGGTGTCTGCAAAGAAAGAAAGAAAATAAAAAATTTTATACCTAGCAACACAAAAGAGATAAAAATATTATTTATATTTCTAAATATTATATATATGTTTGTTTTTTTTTTTTTTTTGTTTACTATTCCCATTTGAAATCTATTTTAAAAAAAAAATCTCAAACAATTTAATTGGCCAATTGCCCACTTGCCTATTATAGTCTATGCCGGCTAGTATATATTATTTGTTTTATTTTTGCAACTACGCAGCAATTTCTACACGTTGGCAACATTGCAAGTTCAAGTCTAGCAGCTCCTACACAACAACAACCCCCTCCCCCTCCATTTCCTTGCCATTCTACGATAATGAACCGAAAAGATTCTCGCGTTCAATGCACTGTTTATATTAAAAAAAAAACCCTATGCCAATGCACTCTGTTAAACCAGGTTATAACGATTTGGTAATGCTAAAAACAGTGGGGTATACCCACTCCCCTTCATTTCACCTTCCCGTCCAGTTCATGTTACTAATTAAACCTGCAGTTAAGTTACAGTTAATTGTTTTGTTTTTGTTAGTTGTCAGGGGGGAATTAGAACAGCTTTGTATATTCAATGAAAAACTAACAAAGACGCAAATGCAATGGAAACGCGTGGCTTGTGACGTCAGCAGTGCATAGTGTGGCAATTACTATTTGTACAACTGTTTATGTTAGTCATAAATCTTTAACACAAAGTGAAAACAGCAATAAGTTTATAGATCGTTCACAGTAATCGTTAAGTTCCTCTTTAATATTGAATTATGCATAAAAAGCAATGGACAAAACTGAGTAGGCGTCATCAGAATTGTTGCTTTGCCGTTTCATTTATCAGAGGAAGCACGAACAATAAAGATAAGCACCACTTAATCATATGATAAAAGTGGTTAAGTTATGAAACAACTTTGTGTTAAAGATAAGCATGCGATTTGCTTTATAGAATTTGAAGTTAATAAACCCGTTTAAACTGTTTAAATTTGGCTAAGATTTGCATAGAAAACAAGACTATATAATTATACCCCAATGTTCTTTAGTTAATTCCATTATTCCATTATATAAATAATATATTGCATAGCAAACACACATTTCGCACCACTGTAGACAGCTGACATTGTCCATATGAAAACTGGCTTGCCTTATCAGCTGACAGCAGCAATCCCGTTGGCTGCAATAACATTCAACCTGATCTGTACTCTTATGACGCACTTGATATGACCTGCATTCCTTTACTTCTTGTTGTGCCGTCTTGTGTCCACTTTGGCCACCATTTCCCATTTGCCATTTGCCGATGCGCAATCTTTCTTGATAATTGTTTGTCATGCACTGGACGCGTGCTGCGCATAAATAAGCGGCTTCCGTCAAATATTTTTGTTTATAAATAAACCGTTTTGTTTTCTATATATATATACATATGTTTATATACACACACACACACACACACACCTGTAGCGTTTTTAGTATGCAAAATTTATTTGAAATAATTCCAAAAATAATCAGTTCTGTTTGTTGAATTCTACATGCATTTATTTTGCTTCCTACTGCTTCTCCTTAGTATCCGGTTGGTCTTTATGTTGCGTTTGCCTGTTTTCGATGCGATTTAACATCTGCATAACCGTCTGTGTCCGCAGTTGCCCGTTACCTGCGGTATCACAAGGCTGCTTAACAAACGGTTGTCTCTTGCCCCCTCTCGGTGTACTTTCAGATGGTTGCTTTATTGCATTCATTACTGTATTTAACAGGTTGCCAGCCGCAAGAGATCTTTGGTTTGTTTTAATGGTCAGTTGATCATTTGCCTTTGGCCTGCGTTTGCGTTTGGGTTTCTTGGGGATATTGAAAGTACCTGAAGTGTCAGTTTTAGGAATTGAATCGATTTTTGTTGTAGCTGTTGTATCTGCTATTGAAACAGTAAAATTCAGATTTGGGCTGCTGACACTCTGATCTGTTAGAATGGGTTGATTAAAACCGAAGTTCAGTAAAAAAGGCAAGGAAGGAAGCTCCCCAGTAGTAACTTGAGTATCAGTGATAGTTGTCTTTGTTTCGCTTACAACATTCTGTTTTGATTGATTGGGCTGATCGAAATCCAGTAAAGAAGGCAAGGAAGAAAGTTGCTTAGTGGTGTCTTGAGTATGAGAGATGATGTTCTTTGTGTTGCTTACAACACTTTGATCTATTAGATTAGGCTGAGCGAAGTCCAGTAAAGAAGGCAAGGAAGGAAGCTGCATAGTGGTGTCTTGAGTATCAGAGATGGTAGTCTTTGTGTTGCTTACAACACTTTGAGCTGATATATTGAGTTGATCGAAGTCCAGCAAAGAAGGCAAGGAAGGTAGCTGCCCTGTGGTGTCTTGAGTATTAGAGATGGTAGTCTTTGTGTTGATTACAACACTTTGATCTGATATATTGGGTTGATCGAAGTCCAGTAAAGAAGGCAAGGAAGGAAGCTGCCCTGTGGTGTCTTGAGTATCAGAGATGGTAGTCTTTGTGTTGCTTACAACACTTTGACCTGATATATTGGGTTGATCGAAGTCCAGTAAAGAAGGCAAAGAAGGAAGCTGCTTAGTGGTGTCTTGAGTATGAGAGATGGTGGTCTTTGTGTTGCTTACAACACTTTGAGCTGATATATTGGGTTGATCGAAGTCCAGCAAAGAAGGCAAGGAAGGAAGCTGCCCAGTGGTGTCTTGAGTATCAGAGATGGTAGTCTTTGTGTTGATTACAACACTTTGATCTGATATATTGGGTTGATCGAAGTCCAGTAAAGAAGGCAAGGAAGGAAGCTGCTTAGTTGTGTCTTGAGTATGAGAGATGGTGGTCTTTGTGTTGCTTACAACACTTTGAGCTGATATATTGGGTTGATCGAAGTCCAGCAAAGAAGGCAAGGAAGGAAGCTGCCCTATGGTGTCTTGGGTATCAGAGATGGTAGTCTTTGTGTTGCTTACAACACTTTGATCTGATATATTGGGTTGATCGAAGTCCAGTAAAGAAGGCAAGGAAGGAAGCTGCTTAGTGGTGTCTTGAGTATGAGAGATGGTGGTCTTTGTGTTGCTTACAACACTTTGAGCTGATATATTGGGTTGATCGAAGTCCAGTAAAGAAGGCAAGGAAGGAAGCTGCCTAGTGGTGTCTTGAGTATCAGAGATGGTGGTCTTTGTGTTCCTTACAACTCTTTCAGCTGATATATTGGGTTGATCGAAGTCCAGTAAAGAAGGCAAGGAAGGAAGCTGCTTAGTGGTGTCTTGAGTATCAGAGATGGTGGTCTTTGTGTTGCTTACAACACTTTTATCTGATATATTGGGTTGATCGAAGTCCAGTAAAGAAGGCAAGGAAGGAAGCTGCTTAGTGGTGTCTTGAGTATGAGAGATGGTGGTCTTTGTGTTGCTTACAACACTTTGAGCTGATATATTGGGTTGATCGAAGTCCAGTAAAGAAGGCAAGGAAGGAAGCTGCTTAGTGGTGTCTTGAGTATGAGAGATGGTGGTCTTTGTGTTGCTTACAATACATTTATCTATTGAATTGAGCTTCTTAAAATCGAAGTCCAGTGCACCAGACAAGGAAGGAAGCTCCCCAGTAACAACTTGAATGTCTAATATTGTGGGCGTTGGATTTCCTAGAACACTCTCATCTGTTAGATTGGGCTTTTTATACTCGAAGGTAGGAATCTTCCCAGTGGTGACTTGAATATTGGAGCTGGTGGTATTTGATTTGCTTCGAATACTCTTATCTGTTACATTCGGCTTCTTAAAACCGAATTCCAGTTCACCAGACAAGGAAGGAAGCTCGCCTGTGCTGACTTGAATATTTGAGCTGGTGGTGTTTGATTTGCTTGGAGTACTCTTATCTGTTACATTCGGCTTCTTAAAACCGAAGTCCAGTTCACAAGACAAGGAAGGAAGCTCGCCTGTGCTGACTTGAATATTTGAGCTGGTGGTCTTTGCTTTGCATGGAACACTCCGACATTTTAGATTTGGTTTCTTAAAATCGAAGTCCAGTTCACCAGACAAGGAAGGAAGTTCCCCAGTAGTGACTTGAATATTTGAGCTGGTGGTCTTTGCTTTGCTTGAAGCACTCTGCTCTGTTACATTCGGTTTTTTAAAATCGAACTCCAGTTCACCAGACAAGGAAGGAAGTTCCCCAGTAGTGACTTGAATATTTGAGCTGGTGGTCTTTGCTTTGCGTGGATCACTCTTATCTGTTACATTCGGCTTCTTAAAATCGAAGTCCACTTCACCAGACAATGAAGGAAGCTCGCCAGGGCTGACTGGAATATTTGAGCTGGTGGGCTTTGCTTTCCTTGGAACACTCCGGCTTCTTAGATTCGGCTTCTTAAACTCGAAGTCCAGTACACTTGGCAAGGAAGGTAGCTCTCCAGTGGTGTCTTGAATATCTGATATGGTGGTTTTTGGCTTGCTTGGAACACTCGGACTTGTTAGATTCGGATTCTTAAAATCAAAGTCCAGTTCACTAGTCAAGGAAGGAAGTTCCTTAGTGGTGACTTGAATATTTGAGGTGCTGGTGTTTGATTTGCTTGGAACACTCTGATCTGTTAGATCTGATAGATCCGGCAAATCAAAATCAAAGTCTAGGAAAGCAAACTCGTCTTGGATATGTGAATCTGCCAACGACTCGCAGTTGGGTTTAGATAAGTCTGGCATATTACTTGCATTAATGGTATCGCTGCTTGCCGTCGCTTGCCCGGGGCCTTCACCCATCTGTTCAAGCAGCTCTTTAATAAATTCATCATCAGAACTTTCGTCGTCATCGGAAGAGATCTCATCGTTGTGTGGCCAAAGGCATGTGCGAGATTCACATTTGAGCAACTGCTCTTCAAAATTTATGTAAAAATAACGTAGTTTATTGTCTAAGCCTTGACTTCCGCATTCCTCACATGCGTCCCCTGGTTGCAGGTTATTATTATTCATTTTACGCGGTATGTTTTTTTTTTTAACTGTATGTAATTTGATGTGAAATTTTACAAATGTGTATGGAAAATTTCCCTTATGCGCAGAATTTCCCCTTACTTTGCAAAATATTTGCAACGTTTCTTTTTAATTCGGTTTATGTGCTATTTAGCGTATGCTCACCTGACCGAAGGTTAAACGAAATGCGTATAATCCAATATTAGTTGTTTTCATGGTCCGTTCAAGCAATTATTTACTGCAACATAAATTAATTTCGATTAGTTCACAGGCCAGCTTACATAATACAAAATTGATTTTTCACTAGTATATTTTTTCTTTTTTTCATTTTCCTTTTCTCATGTCACACATGTCAGCGTGAAAGTCGTCGACATTCATCACTTACATTATATGTTAAAATATACTAAAAACGTTGTTTTCCGTTTATGACTTTTTTATTATGCAGTTCCGCGCGTTCTGCGTTGATTTTTTTAATGCGGTTAGCTTAAAATATGAGAAGTGCATTAAAATTCTATTGCGAGCACGCTACGCTGTCTGGCAATGCCTTAACAGAACAGAACTAGCGATGTGCACGTACTCAAGTCGTGTAACGTTATGACACGATTTGTTACGATACGTTCATACCTAGTAATATGTTATTGTTAAACATTCGTATTTAAAACAGTCTGGCAACGCTCCGAATTTGTTTATCTTTCACATGGCATCACCATACGAGGCGGCAACATAAACTCTTACTACTTAAAAGTAACATAAGATATAACAAATATTTAGACTTTTTTTTTTGAAACTTTTTGGAGAGAAGTAGTAGACATATGGCATTAAAATAATTTACTTCAAACTTGTATAATAAATTCAACAATTTATCGCTTCGTGCTGGTATGTATAACGTAGTATCGCGATAAGAAAGAATACGCTTACCAACACTAATCTTCTGTAGTCGTCGTATCGCTGCGAGAACATTTCATAAGAGAAGTGTCGAGGTTTGCATTTTATTAAATTTGCATTTTAATAATCAAAATGGTTCTTTCTGATGGAATAAAGGAGCGTTTGGCTGTTGTTGTGGACATCGTTCAGACAACATTTCACTGGGGATTTGTTCCAATGGTCCTTTACTTAGGTAAGTGCACATAGCACGTGTAGAAAGAGAGGAATTGTTGGTGAAAACTTATGTTTATTTTTTTTTTTTTCCATAAATTGTAAAGGATTCTCCAAGGGGGCGGAACCTGGTATGCCACCACTAACTCTTCTAAGTCTATTGTGGCAATAGAATGGCTTCATTGTAAAAATGCAAAGCGGTGGCTTAACTGTAGTTGGCAAAATGTTTTTGTTGATTGCATGAAATTTTCGCAGTACCAGTACCTGTACGAACAGTCGGCGGAAATAAATTTCTGTTAATAACTAATATAATTAATAACCATAACTGATTTAATTGGTATTAGCTCATATATTGTATACAAATACAACAAAGGATCGTTCATTTCATTGTAAAGATATAGCCGGTATGCAGCTGCCAGCTGTTCAATAAGAAAATCATCTTTAGCATATACTGAATACTGCTCAGCACCTTATAACATATAGGTCTGTCAGTTATCCAGTTAATTATTTGATAAGAATTTGTTAAAGGGATTTATTTAGTTTAATTTTTAAGTTGCCATTAGCCAAATAATTTGCAATTTTTAGTTATGGAAACACTGGTCGTGCATTTTTAGTATATTTAGTGACTTAGATATTTTTAAAATTCTCAAAAACGGTCAGTTTGGTCACATCGTTCGCAAAACTACTTACACACAGACGGGTTTTACGCTGGTTTCGTTAAACAAATTTGCACAAAATAAAGATAAATAGTATAAATTAATGCAAACAAAACAGTGCAAAATACATTTTAAAGTGCTGGCCACAATTGTAAATAATATTTAGTTCAAAAATTAGCTATATAAGTGCAAATCTCACGTGATGAAAATACGGCTGAAAAAAACTTATTTGTAAAAGTGGGAAGGGGAAAGACTTTTTCTAATTGGAATTCAAAGTGTACGAAATTTTTGGCCAAAAATAAATATTTTTTTGTGCTGCCTAATTTATAAATATGAGTGGCGCCAGATGCATAATATGCCAGTTGGCTAAAAGTGCATCTATACTGGTAATTAATTATACGCCTAACGAATGTTTAAACAAAATATAAGCTCATTGCGGCGCAGGCAGGGGCGCCAGTTTGAGTCCTACGCAATAAATGCGCAATACAAAGCGAATTAGTTGGTCGTCTGCAGTCGACGCTGACGTTGACGTCGTCGTCAGCGTCTCCTTTACATAGTTTTGTTTGTGTCGTCAACAAGGAGTAAAAATAAGTTGCTGCCCACAGACTTTGTGCTTGCGCGTGTACGAGTGTGTGCGTGTGTGCGAGGTCGTACGCGTGTGTGCCAGTGTGTGTATGTGTGTGTGTGTGTGTATGTGTTAATTCCTGTATATGTATATATATTAATGTGTGTGTACGCGGAAAACAAAAGAAAATCAAAAGAACGAAAACAATAACAAGACGCACAAGCAGCGATTATCAAAGTGGAAAACAGCAAAAACAATTAAAATGTGGCCAAAGTTGCTCTGCCTGCTGGCACTGGTTAATGCTAGTTTCGGTAAGTATTATTATACAACACTGGCCAATTGGTGGATGTGATGTTTTTCACTATCACCCCCCCCCCCCCCCTCCCTTTGGCCAACGCTCACTCCAATCTATAACCTAAATATATTATTTGGTTTACTTTCGTATGGCAGGTACACCAATTGAAATTGTTATAAATACTACAAATGATGCGGCAAACGTGGGACAGAAATTATTGCCAGAACCTACAGCAGCTGTAGCAGCACCACCACCACCACCACCACCACCATCATCAGCAACAGCAGTAAAAGCAACGTCTGCAACAACAACAACAAGAAAAACAACAATTAATGAAACAGCTGGCGCTTATCTAACTACATCGACGTTGTTGCCCGCTGATAACAGCGGCCATGGCAACAACAATATCATCAACACCAGCAACAACAACAATAAAATTAATAGCACCACCACCATAAGCAACAACAACAACAACAACAACAACAACAGCAGCAGCAGCAGTGATGTCCCCATGCTGTTGCCAGCAGCAAGTGAAGCCTCATTTGCAACTCAGTTGCAAACGTCGTTGCCCACTTACGCGCCGCTGCACAACAAGAAGCTCGAAAGTAAGTCCGAAATAAGGCAGGCAACAGACAACAGACAACACACATACACAAATACAGACAGCAGACAACAGACAACAGACAACAGACACCAGACGAATGAACCCAGAAGCGGCTCGCGTGACTTTAACACCTCTAAACCAGTGCAATTCAAGCTTCATGGAGCTGAAAGAGGCCTTAACCGGCTGGCCGTCTGTCTGCGGCCTGTATCTTTGCCTATACCTTTGCCTTAGGCAATGCACCTCACACCTACACCAAAACTCTCTCTCCCTCTCCCTCTCTCTCTCTCTCTCTCTCTCTCTCTCTATCTGTATCTTTATGCCCTGTTCAGTACGTCTCGTGACGTCAGCCGCTTTGTCGATGTCAATGCGCTGCAGCACAAACAAAAAGCTCTCATACCCACGCTGAATGCAGCAGACGGTTGCACTTGATTCACCCCCGCGACTGTCATGCACTTGTGCATGCAAAACCAACAACAGCAACAACAACAACAACAACAACAACTGAAATGCAACTGCAGCAGCAGCAAAACAAAACTGGCGCGCAAAGTCAACAGCAGCAAAGCAACGCTGACGCCGACGCCGACGCTAACGTTAAGCCCGACGTCGACGTTAACTTTGTCTGGGTTCTTTATGCTTTCCGCTTTGCACTTGTCTTCTCGTCGCCGCTTTCTGGTTATTATGCTAAATGCCTTTTGTTTTAGTTGTTTTTCAAGTATGCGCGATAAACCTGAGTACGTCGTCCCTCACCACTCCCTCCCCCCCACCACCACCACAACTACAACATTCTTTTAGGCATAAACTGCCTTTACATTCCCAGGCATAACTACGATCGCATAAGATCGTAGAAATAAAAAAAAAAATATAGCCAATTATGATTAATGAGTTAACTTGTTAATTAGCCGAAAGATCGGACTGACAGCAATTGCTGCTTGAAACAGTTAAAAGCTAAAAGAATTGGGGGCAACATTTGACGTTTGACCTTTGGAATCCACTCAGAAACAGAAACAGAAGAAAATAAAAGATAAACTCATTATAAATCATATGTATATATACGTACTATATATACAATATATATCTTATAAACTTGATCTATATCAATTCCATTGAATCCGTTAATTAATATCACAATTGTTTATCCATTGACAGTTATAACGGAAGCAGGAAATGTGCTGTTATTTCAGACCTAAATTTCCTGTAAATAAGTTAAAAAAAAAAAAAAGTTTATAATATTTGCTGTAGATCAAGTTTATAATCTTATATTAATTATAATCTAATCAAGTTTTATTAATTTATTACTTTTGCTGAATGTCTCTCTCTCTCTCTTTGTCTCTCTCTCTGTCTATCTCTCTCTTTCATATAGAAACAATCAAATGCCATTGTGACGTCTGCAAGGACACAAATCATATATGCGAAACGGATGGCTATTGCTTCACCTCAGTGGAAAAGGATGTGAATGATGCCGTTATCTTTAGTTATCGGTAAGTTCTCTTTACACTTATTATATCTCTGTTGAGTGGGTGTAAAAAAACAACAACAACAACAACAATCAATCAATTATCAACAACGCAAATTGTTGTGTATAGCTGCCTCAACATGTCGCACAGTTTCCCGCCGGGACGTTTCATCTGGTGCAACGATGGTCGACGGGGTGGGCCAACAACACGCCCAGCAGCAATTCGCGGTGGTCATGGGTGTTGCAATGATCGTGATCTTTGTAATCTGCAACTGCGTCCAATAATCAAGTATTATCCACCGACTGATGGTCGCCAGGTGTTCCAACCGACTCCAATAATAATTAACTATGAAGGTGCGCTATCGTGTGCACGTGTGTTTAATGCTATCGCTATCGCTATCGATAACGATATCGATTATGCCCATTATCCCTATCCAAAAACTGTTTCTAACTGTTATCAATCTATCAATCAATCAAAGAAAACTCACGCACGTCGTTCAATTGGTTCACTACCATTTTTCCGTTCGTTCTTTGAACTTGTTCTTTTTGCTCGTGTTCAATTTCACTTTCAAGTGGAATACATAACCTATAAAACCAAAATCTATCTATTAAATGCAGCGCACACTAATAAAAAATCCAATCAAAACAGCAGCTACAATAACAACTACAGCAGCAACAGGATATTAAGATTCTGTCAACAGGATTTTATAGGAATTAAAAACTATAATAATTCCCCTCTTCTTTTCTTTTTTGTTTTGTTTTGTTTTGCTATTTACTAACCAGATTTTGTATTCCAATTAGCGACTGACCTCAAAGCAGTTGCAATAAGTTTACTAATTTGTGCTCTTCTTCTTCTTCTTCTTCTTTGTTTCCCCACTCTTTCCCTATCTCTTTCACTCTCTGTCTATGTCTGTTTCTTTACTCTGTTTATAATAAACACGATGCCACGCGTTCGCTCTGCTCTTCGCTCCGTATTCTGCTCCATCTCCATTGCCTCACTTACTCCCACTCAACGTTTCGTTTTGCTCGCACGCTCAACCGCCCGCCCGCCCGCCCGCTCGTCGTTGCTCTCTTTGATATATAACAAAACATATATAAACACACTCACACACACACACACACACACAAACAAACATATACACACCTACACCTATATAATCATAAAATACCTATATGTATTGGTTTATTATGCTGTACAGTTGCCTTGATAAGAAATACGAATGGAATCGCAAGCCACTGGAATGCCTCTCCAGTCACGGTATATACGATTCGTATAGAATAAGCTGTTGTAGTACGGATTTCTGCAATAAAGAAGAGCTTATGAAAAGGATATTTGAAAAAGGTACAGCAAAACAAACATCAATTTTCAAACAAAACAAAAAATAGTTAAAAACAAAAAAACAAAACAAACAACTTTAACAACAACAACAACAACAAAAAAAATTATTTCTTATTTCTCTTTTCAAAAAAAAAAAAAAAAGCTTTTGATTTGCACTTTTCTTTCGTATTCTACGCTCTAATTATGCACTCTAAAACAACAACAACAACAACAACAACAATACACACACGCACACATACAAACACACTCTTTGTTTGGCACAACCAACAATAATAGCAACAATAAATAAACAACAACAACAACAACAACAACAATATTAATAATAACAGTTAATAAAAAAAAGTAATAATAATTAAAATAATAATTTTTTTTTTATAATTTTTCTTCATTTCCTTTTCGTTTGTTTTTTGTTAGTAAATTTTTCTCAATTTTTTTGTTTACTTTCTACTTTTTGCACGTTGAATGATTGCCTTCTTCTTCTTCTACTTCTTATCTATAGTATCTTTTGAACTATCCTAAACGCACAACACCAACAACAACAACAACAACAACCACAACAACAACACCAAATAGTTCCAATTATATATAGCTCTATATAGTAGCAACATTTTGCATGCCAATATCTTTACTCTCTCTCTCTCTCTTTCTCTCTCTCTCTGTCTTTATTACCTACTTTTTTTAGTCGATTGTATATTACTTTATAAATTTGTAGTTAAATCTTATATAAGGTGTGGCTTCCAATTGGATTCCAATTGGCATATGTAACTGCGGCATGAGCAGTTGTAGCGCTCTTGCAACTTGTTGCAAGTTTAGCTTATTAATTTTTGTTATATATATATTGTATAGTTATGGCTTATCGATAGCATTGGCTTGCCTATCGATAACTTATCTATTTACTAGCAATTGGTTATCTTTGGACCTTTTTTTCCTAGTCTTTTATACTCTTTTGGGTATTTTCTCCTTTTTGGTGCTTTGTTTGTTTCTCTTTGCCGAATTTTTCCTAACGGTTTTTGTATATAAATCGATAACTTCGATAACTTATGGACCTTTTTTGTATACCTGGTTACCTTTAACCTATGCACATACACATACCCAAACACACACACACAGCCACAACCACAGCCACACAGCTAAACCTATATATATATATATAACTATATATATATTTGCTGCTGCTGATGAATTACTGCCAAATCCACTGCTCGTATGCCCTTAGCCCCCGCTCTATATCCACTCACCCACTCTCCCCCCACGCCCTTTGCTGCACGCTCGCTGCGCTACAATTAGCTATTCAACTCAAAGCTGATGCAACACATTTTTTTATTTAGTTTTTAAGTAATTTGATAATCAATAACAACAGCTGCTTATGCACACCACCACAACAACAACAACAACAACAACAACAACAACAATTGTATTAATAAAAATAAACAGCAAATCAACAACAACAACAACAACAACAGCAACAGAAAGTGCAACTAGTATTAATTACCTACCCACCCCCCCCCAACACCCGCCAAACTTTCTAAATTTTTTTATTGCTATTTGTTGGAAAATTTGTTTTTTCAATTACTTTTAAAGCGCCTCTAACTTTAGTAGTAACTAATCTAACTAGCATATAATTAACTACTATTTAAAACAAGATCTATATAATAAGACAACAACAACAACAACACAACAAATGTATATGTATATGTATGTATGTAGATGCCTGCATCTTGTAAACCACATACCACCCGATGATCCCGCCTGGTGTCATGGCAAAACTCCGACCTCCGGCACACAATGTTGTGAAGCTGAGTTTTGTAATACGCGTGAAAATTACACTGGGTCTATACCAGGTGAGAGTTGCCTAAAAAAATATGCCCACCCTTGCCCTACCCCTTACCCCACACCAACCATTCATACATCAACCATCAGCCATCAGCCATCAGCAACAAACGAAACGAAACCAAAGCAAACCAGCAGCAACAACCACCATCAACAGCATCAACATACAACATATCAGTGGCAAATAAACCACAGAGAGACATTCACACACACTCATACACTCATACATACATACATACACAAATGTTTTTTTTTCTTCTGTGCCTTGTCTTTCCTCCCAACCACCGCACCATTGGAACCACGCCCATGTCATTGCACCGCATCATTTGCGTTTTTTTTTTTTAGATTGAAATTTGTAGCACACGCAGCAAAACTCATAACAAACCGCACACAGAACACACACGCACACACCTACGCCCACACACACACACACACACATATGCACACCTGTGATGCTGTCTTTCTAGCTCGTCCCCTGTCCTCCCTGTCCGCCCCTTGTTCCACATTCACATGCGTTGTTTCGTCTTCAAAAAAAAAAAAACGAATGAAAAATAAATTTATGTATATTTCTATTTGTGGGGATTTCTTGTTCTACGCACACACACACAGAGACACACACAAATACACCTACACACTCACACACATATAGATATATACGCACATGGTGTACCGTTTTTCTTTTTCTTTTTTTTTTTTTGTTGTACATTTCACCTTGTCTGCGTTTATGGCCTCGTCTTTACTGTTACTCCCACAGCGCCTAGCTCCCCAGTACCCTGTACTCCCCCCCCCCTTGCTCTTCACTTCTCTACTCATGCCAACAACAACCACTTGTCGTTGGGCCTTGCTTTGAGTTGTCTGCTGACCTTTCGCATCATTCATATATTGACTCGTTAAAAGCGCGACGCACGACGCACGACACAAAGCCAAACAACTGTGAAAAAGAGATAGAAACAATAAAGAAATGGCAAGAAGCAGAGAGGCTAAATATATGTCTATGTATTCAAAAAGGAAGTAATAATAACAACAACTGTCTCAAGCGGGTGTCAGCAGCAACAACAACAACAACAATAGCAGCTGCAAAGCTTAAGCGTAGCAGTAAGAGGAAGCAGCAGTTATATGTTTACTTCCAGACATTGCGCGCTCTTGCTCAATCTCTTTCTCTCTCTCTCTCTCTCACTGCCTGCGTAAATTCTGTCTATGTCCTCAGTTTCTTCTTTTACTTCTTCTCATTTCTATTTGCTGTCTGTTTATGCAAAAAATAAAGAAAGATAAAAAAGCTCATGCATTCATATTCATTCATATGCTGCCTTCGCCTTTGCCTTCGTCTTCGCCTTTGCCTTTGCATTCAGCTGTCGCCGTCGCTGCTAGTGACGCTGTACTGACGCTGACGTCGCTGTCTAACGGGCTCATTTCATTCATTTATGGCCGCATTTTTGTGTGTGTTTTTTGTGTTGTTTTTTCTTTGTGTCTGTCTGCAGCCCATTTTTTTTTTTGCTTTCTTATAAATATTATTATTAGTAGTTTTGTTTGTTCAGCAGTGTGTGTGTGTGCGGCTCTATTTGTATATATATATATGGGTGTATGTGGGTGTAAGCTATACACTTTTCAATAAGAAGAGTTTCAACTTTAACCTTATCTCAATCCACCCCCCCTGCCCCCGTCCCACTCAGTGTCAGTGTTTATTGGTCTCTAAAGGTTAAGCTAGCTCCGTGATGTATGCTAAAGGTTTGTAACTAAAATTGCATGTTATAACAGTAACCAACACAAAGACACACACGCACATACACTTATACGCAGGTTAGTGGTACCTAAAGAAACACACACACACACACACACACATACACTCACATGCACTTGTAACATTTGCACCTTGTATATCCAATTGGATTATGTTTATATATATATAGTAATATATTGTATTGGTTATGTATATATATTGTCTTGGCCTTATTAATATTGGCTTAAAGCATGCTTTCTCTTTCACACTTATTCACTAACTTTACTGGCATTTAATTTTCCATTAATTCTCACGCTCAGCTTTTAATTGCAGTTTTTATTTTTCTCTCTTTTTCTTTTCCTAATTTTTATTTTCTTTGTGTTAAAATTTTTGCAAAGTTTTCAATTTTTCAACTAATCGTTTCTGTATTTGTGTGTGTGTGTGTGTGTGTGTGTGTGTTCCAATTAGATTTTATGCCTAATAAGCTAAACAGTTGGGAATTGGTTGCCATCATTGTTGGCGCCACATTGATAATTTGCTTCTCTGGCACGATGACCTGGTATTATTGGCAGCGACGCAAGCGTTCGGCCAATGGCCGACCCTTTGCCAAGGAGGATTCTGTCTATGATCCCATATTGAATGGGAATACAACGTTGCATGACATCATTGAGATGACCACATCGGGCTCTGGCTCGGGTGAGTTTTGTGTTTGCTGGACTAATTTCATTAGGTCAATGAACTTATATTCTTCTCTCTCCATCTTCCTCCTCTCTTTATACATCAGCTGGTTTACCGTTGCTAGTGCAACGTTCCATAGCACGTCAAGTGCAACTCTGCCATGTGATTGGTAAGGGTCGTTTCGGTGAAGTTTGGCGTGGTCGTTGGCGTGGCGAAAATGTTGCCGTCAAGATATTCTCTAGTCGTGAGGAGTGCTCCTGGTTCCGTGAGGCTGAAATTTATCAAACGGTTATGTTGCGGCATGAGAATATTTTGGGTTTTATTGCGGCTGATAATAAGGGTGAGCTACCTACCTAATCCAATCCTTAAATCAATCCTTACTAACCAACTAACTTCTTGATAACAGACAATGGCACTTGGACTCAGCTCTGGCTCGTTACGGATTATCATGAGAATGGCTCGCTCTTTGACTATCTAACCACACACACTGTGGACACTAATACAATGCTAAATATGGCTTTAAGCATTGCCACTGGACTGGCCCATCTGCACATGGATATTGTGGGCACACGCGGTAAACCTGCCATAGCACATCGCGATCTCAAGTCAAAGAATATACTGGTAAAGACCAATCTAAGCTGTGCCATCGGAGATCTCGGCTTGGCAGTGCGACATGTGGAGAAGGATGATTCGGTGGATATACCCTCAACGCATCGCGTGGGTACAAAACGTTATATGGCACCTGAAGTGCTGGACGAGAGCATGAATGCTCAACACTTTGATTCGTATAAGCGGGCGGATGTCTATGCCTTTGGCTTGATGCTCTGGGAGATAGCGCGACGCTGTAATATGGGCATGATCTTTGAGGAGTATCAATTGCCCTACTGGGATGCTGTACAGCCTGATCCCAGTATTGATGAAATGAAAAAGGTGCAACTCTATACACACACACATACACACACATACAAACAAACACAAATACATACACACACACACACACAAGCAAATATATGAATTGATTTACAATCTAATCCAATTTGACAGGTGGTTTGCATAGAGAAGAGCCGACCGAATATACCAAATCGTTGGCATGCATCCGATGTGCTGCACAACATGGCAAAGGTCATGAAGGAATGCTGGTATCCAAATCCTGTGGCACGCCTAACAGCGTTACGCATCAAAAAGACGCTAGCCAGTATACGCATTGAGGATAAGGTTAAGAACTGATTGTGGCTCTAATCCTGCCTAGCCCTAACGCAAGGAATGGAATGCCCTTTTATTATTTAATTGTTTTTCGTTTTTATATATATATATATATATAATCGCACCTGTGTAACCTGTGTAACCTGGCCCCGTGTTACCTTCAAGCGACAAGCAACAAAAACAAAAACAAAAACAAAAACAAAACACAAAAAACTAAAAAAAATATAAGAAAAAGAAGAGAGAAAGTATGAGAAATGATAACAAATTACACATAACTAAACTAAGAGATACAAATTTAACTAGCTAACAGTTAAAATTAATGTAAATATTATAGAACTAAAACAATCCTAATTCCAAATAGCCATCCTCATGCCGCCCACCCTCGCCCTCGCCCTCGCCCTCGCTCTCGCCTTCGCCCTCGCTTTCGCATATGCAACTATGCTTTCTTTTAGTTTGTTTCATCTTTGTTTTATTATTGTTTCTGTTTTACTTTTGTACATATATATATATAGATAATTATATACATTTCACATTTTTCTAACTAACTTCTGCTGAGATTCGCTTGGACTCCTTTTTGGGCCATTTACCAAAAACAAAAAACAAAAACAAAAACAAAATGTAGGCAGCTTAAAGCATTGCGGCGCGCCCGCCCACAGTAATCGCCGCACTGCCATTAGTGCTAAATAAATATATATATATATATAATATATATACATACACATATACATATATAGAAAGAGAGTATAAATTTAGGGCCTAGTTACACAATACAATCATACGTACATATATATGTATATATATATATATATTTTTTATAATCACTGTTCACAAAACAAAAAAAAAAAATGAAGAGAGAAAAACATATAGAAAATACATACAGTTAAAAGACTTTGCAAAGACTGAGAACAGCAACAAAAAACAAAAAAAAAAGAAATAAGGAAAATTCCTTCTTCCCCTCCAAAAAAAAAAAACGAAAATAAAATTTAAACACAAATTTCATAACGAAAGCAGCAACAATTTCAGCTGCTATAATATCAATATAATACTATGTATATATATATATATCTATGTGTATATATATATAGCATAAATCCCCCCTCGCCCCCTCTAGCAATATACATATTTAGACATACGTTTATAGACAAAGGAACAACAATTTTTATAAGGCGTTTATCGTTGACAAAACTCAGGAACTTCACGAATTACATAAGAAAAAAGAATATAACAAAACATAAAAAAAAACCAAAAAACGAAGAAAATTAAAACAAAATTTTGAAAAATAAAAGAAAATTTTTTGGCGCGCCGCCTGCTTATAAGAAAAAGCTGCTGCAAGGGGAGCAAGCCCAACGCCTACGCTGCTGTGTGTTAGTGTATGTGCGTGGACTTAGCTTATGAAACAAATCATACACATATACAAGCATACACATACAATTGCATAAATACATGCACATACACATGTATACACACAGACACATATAGAACGCTTATTTTTAAGTTTCATCCCAGTTTAAGTGCCGCAGTTAAGCGCATTTCTGCATATAGTAGACATACTTTCACACACACACACATACATATACACATATAGACACATACATACACACATATAGAAACTTATATCAAATAATTTAAAGTTGTGTTGCTTTCTTTTAATATCCTTAAATGTTTACTGTTTAATATTCTGTTATAACCAAAGCTTTGTTTTCCTTTTTCCTATACAAATTTTAATTATAGTCATAAAAGAAGTTGCAACAAATTATATTAGATATATACTTATATATATATATATATTTGTATGTTTTCTCTAGAACAAACCTTTAATTGTTTAAATGAGTAAATTATATGTATATGTATAAAAGTCCTTTTTAAGTCCTTTAACAACACTTTCAGAAAAGTTTTAAGTCATTTCTTGTGTTGTAATCGTCGTGCAGCTGTTGTCAAAAGAAAAAGAGAAAAACTTTTATTATAATGCTTAAGCACTAAATGTTTTACAACTATATATATGATAAACTATCATTCATACAAACATATACCAACATAGCAACACACATACACACACACACACAGATACACAATGTCATAATGAAGCGTTAGCAACAACCCAAAACAATAGCCATAAAAATAAGCATACAAAACAAACTCATAAACCTGCAATAGTAGTTTCTATATACAAACATAAAATGTTTACTTTAAACCCCAAAAAACACACACACACACACACACACAATACACACACATACATTATTACACACTCATACATACGACGCTAAGAGATTAAAGTACACTATAAAAATAGAAACCCATTAATTTAACATTATCATTAAACATCATATTATATTAATATTAATTATTGTGTATAACGAGTAACACTATACATACATATATATATATATATATATATATATATATATAAAGATATGTATGTATATGTATATAGAATACTATAACTATATTGTTATCTATATCTTTCGGCCTGCGAAATTTAATTTCCTATTAATTTAGACACAAAAAAAAACTAAAAATTGTTCAACTTTAAGTTAAAAAAAAATAATTTGCAAATTTTTATATTTTTTTTTTGGCTTGCGCAAATCCAAATTAAAAGTAAAAGCAAAATCAGTCTTAAGAACAGACATATATATATATAACGATATATGTTTTTATAAATGAATATTCCTGTAATTGTAAAATGTGTAAATAATAAGCAAAGAAAATTGTAACAAGATGTTAAATGGATAAAGAGAGAAAGTGAGAAAATGAGAGAGTGAAAGGAAAATGTTAAAACTAAAGTGAAAAAATGCTAATAAACCTTTTTTTGCATGTTATACTGAATAACGGTACATTTGCTTTCCACACAAATCTACATATATATATATATAAATCTGAAATTGATTTAACTGATAGAAAACTTGCAGAAGAGAAAACCAAAAACCAAAAAAAATAAGAAGAATACAACAAAAAAAGACTTGAAAAACAAAACACAAAAAACGAGAAAACAATTTTCAATTGTTATAAAATAATTTCCTATTTTGCAGTAAAGAAAAAAAAATCATTTTAATTGCTTATTTGGCTAAAACGAAACAAAAAAAAAATACGAAAATAAATATATACAAAATTAAATTGGAAATTGAGTAGAAGAAAGCAGGAAGAAGAAGCTAAAGAAAGAGAGCAAATAACTTTGATTTAGTTACTCTTTTATTATGTGTGTTTTCTTTTGTTGGGCCAGCCAGTAAAAATGATGTAAAATGATGTAAAGTGATGTAAAATGATGTTTGTAATGTGTGTAACGTATTGAAACAAGATATATGTATATACTATATAAAGATTTATATATATATATAGATATATCCATGAGCGTTAAAGAGATTATACTAAGGCAAAGAAGGAACGAATTCGTTTGATTTTGAATTGGAGCATTTAATGGTGTAATGTTAAAAAGAAACAAAAACAAAAACAAAAACAAAAAAACCAAAAAAAAAGCGTTGAAAGTGTAAACAGAGTCTAACTTTTAGCTTTAAGCTGCGTTTTTACTGGCACTTGAAAGAAATAAAAACATTAAAAAAAAAGAATAAAGAATAAAAAAATTGAATTCCAAGAAACATTTGTTAAACAACAAACACACACACAATATACACACACAAGAACACGTTGTATATGGATTTTTATAAGCAGCTGTTAAGCATTTGGAATGTGTATGATAAAGGGGTGTACTTTGTGTGTGTAAATGTATATAATATGGGGAAGGAAACCACTCCAAGCCCAACAAATGTATATATTCTTGAATATCATAAAATGTAGAGTTCTTCTGTTATCCTTTCAGCTGTGCAAACTCGTTCAGCTGAGAGACCCTTTTGGTAGTGTGAAGTGAAGCATTGAAAGAGATTCGTTGTGTGTGTTTGATTATGTTTATATATATAGTATAGATGTCTATATGTATGTATGATTATGTATGTATGTATAACTATATATATGTGTGATGGTATTGGTACATTTGTATAGCCTTATAGATTCTATTATCTTTCTTTGTTTGTCTCTTGTAATCAGCTGAATTCTGTCCTATATTATATTCACACATCAGTTAGGGTTTGTATGTAGTCGGGTTTACAATGACTCTAGCACACTTTTTACTTATTTTAGATTTACAATTTTATTACTTTTACATTAAGTTGCCCCTTTGGCTGTGAAGATTGTTTGCTTTTTGCCATATGGCAAAGTCACATGAGGCAAGTCGCGACTGCCACATGGCACTTGGCAGCGAGAGGGCAGGCAGCAGCAGCTGCTAACTGTATTTAAGTGGGTGTGTGTGTGTGTGTACAGGATATGTGTTAGTCAACCATGTTTAAAGGCATTATTTAATTTACATATGAAAACAGTCAAGAAGCTAAAAGATGCCAAGATTTGGTAGGGCAACGTCGTTAGGCAACTAACTTGGCCTAAAATAAAAATGTTTTAATTAAAATTTGTTAATACAATCAAAGGACGATATTTTGTCCTTGATATAATGCAAAATAAAGACCAATACTTAAGGGAATTATAACATGTTGTTGTTGTTTTTTGTATGTGGTCTGTTGTTGTTCATTTTATACATTTTCCTCGAGGTCATGAAAATATATTTAAATAGCCTAATGGAAGGTTTCTGCTGTGGTCACATACGAGAGGAGGCAGGCAGAGACGAAGCGGGAGATTGGAAGAAAAATAGAGAGAGAGGGCAAAGTGAAAGAAAGTTGTACAGGTGGGTGGCTGCAACTTATTCTGTAGTAGGCCACAGGCATAATACGTAGGCAGCTAGCCGCAGGACATTCCGCAGGACACACACAACAGCAGCAAATATAGAATAGTAATGGCAAATAAAAGCAACTAAAGAAAAATGTTTCCTTATAGAAAAAATGCAAAACTTTTTGCGATTAAAATGAAAATTTGTTCAGAAAAATATAAGAAAAATGGAAAGCCTCTTTATGCCAAAGAAAAACATGAAAAATTGCCCAAGTTTTGCGCTGATTTGCTTGAAAAACTAAAATTTAACTTAAATATAAACTGCTGAATACTCTTTCACCGGAACTTTAGGTTGATTGAAAGTGGGAGCAGACGATGATGTATAGCTTTTTATAGCTTTAATGGCAGGAAGAGTTATGAGTTTATGTCAGTATGTTTGGCTGGAAAATCTTAGGACAGAGTCTTAACAAAATTATAAAAGCCTTAAGCAGTGTATAGAAAAGTATAAAGAGAAAGGTCTGAAAATGGATATAAGCAGGCATGGAGAAAACCTGTGGAAATAGGCTTAAGAATGGCTAAGATTTTTTGTATAAAAGTGAGCAGAGAAATAAGTATTGAAATGGGTACAAATGTGACCATGGAAACGTATGAAAATGGGTACAGAAGTGGACATGGAAAGCGATAGAGCAAAGGATACAGATGTGGGTAAAGGTGATTTTGTATAGGATATTGAAAGGGATATATAAAGCAACTTTTAAGTGGGTTAGGAAAAGGTAACAAATTAGGTATAGACTTGTTCTGAGGGGTAAAGAAATGGTTTATTGAAATGGACTTGGAAAGCGGTGAAGCAGTGGCCATAGGAGAAGGGTATCGATAAGGATATAAAAAGCAATATAGCAGAGGCTATTTGTAGAAGTAGGAAAAGGTATAGTAATAGGTACAGCATTGGCTGTTGTAAGGGGTACGGAAATGGTTATAACAAGGACACAGACACACTGGGCCTATGTCAACTTAAAGCGAGGCGACACAAATTGCCATTAAATTGTTGTTAGGTGCAACAAATTGCTGTAAATCAATAAAAATGGCAGCTGAAATGAACATTGAAAAGGTTATATAAAGCGTATATACATATTTCGATATGTGTGATATATAGTATTTAATTAACCCAAGCATATAGTCAAGTGCCGCCTATGAATAGCGTTGATACAGCTGACAGCAACGTTTCAGCTGAAGCAGAACTGCGTAAGCGGTGCCAGGATATACATATATGACAGTTACCTGAAGCATGTCCTTTGTCCTTTTATGTATATGTATGTATGTATGGTTGAGTTGTTACACAAATAATTAATTCGTGAATATTTAAGTATTTTTATTGAATAATATTTCATATATACGTTGAATGAAATCTCCCCCCTCTCCTGCACAAAAAAGAAAAAGAAAATAAAATAAAATTTGTCGATTCTTTTTTTTGGTTTTGTGGACTCTGCGCCCTCTGCACTTTAGACGTGCCTTAAATATTTTTTGTTTATTTGTTTTGAATTGTTGTTTACATTAAAATCTGCATTAACATTTGATTTTAGTAATAATATTATTATTATTAGTATTCGTATTGGTATTATATATATTTTTGTTAGACTTGACTTGAATGTGAATACTTTATGGGAACGCAAAGTGCTTTAAGGATACAGTTCACATTGGTCTGTGTGCTATATCGTATTATATTATATATCATATTATATTTTATATATATTTATATATAATTTACATTTAGATTTGGAACAAGTTAATTGGATTATAATAAAATTTGATATTTGAATACTTGCTGTAATAACATTGAATGCCTCAGTCAGTATTATTTTTTGATTTTTTTTTCAGTTTTTTCTTTAATGTTTGGATTAAGTTTTCATTTCTACGATAAAAACATTTGAATAATATTATTATTATATAAGGTTTAAATATCATAAATTGAATTGAATTTAAATATCAATTCTGTTAACATAATGCACTATATTTTATATATAGATCAATTCATATATATATATATAGATCTGTTTATATATATATAGAAACATCAAGATTGATATGTATTTGTTAAACATTTGATATGTCAGTTATATTATACATATATATCAGTATATGTGTATATATGGATATATCCATAGTTGCCGTTTTTTTGCTTTAAGTTGTCTTCATTTGAATTTGCTGCTTGCTTTTGAGTCCTTTTCGTCTTTGTCCTTTAATTGCGGCGATGCTGAAACACGCTGGCCAAATGCTAGAAAAAGGAAATTTATTGCAAGTTGTGTGTTGGGTGGCAAGAACTGTAGGTGTGTGTTTTTACCTCTGGTGCCACATCTACGCAATCGAAGGCATCACGAAAGTAACCGCAAGTCAGCTTATTGGTTGCACGATGATGATGCAAACGTTGCTGCTGGCAACACATGCCGCTAATTTGTTGAAATTTAGTTAATGCATGAAATTGATTTATGTGTAAAATAATGAATATTTACTTTGCCACTTGACAATCGCTGCTGCTACTGCATTCACTGCCCAAAGGTTGCTTTGCACGTACAGTAAATACCTCTTGCAACACTGGTGCATCCGCCTCGCAGCGCCATATGCCCTCCTGTGGCACCAACATGCAGGCGCTGCCAGCTGCACAGTCTGCATGACGTTGGCATAGATCCCGTTGACGTCCAAACACATAAACACATTTACCTTCTGTCCAGGTGCGTGTTTAATAGAATCCAATTACAAAATTTAATACAATTGTATATGTAGGTGTGGATGTAGGTGTGCGTGTGTGTGTGTGTGTGTGGCTGTATGGTTGGAAGGGGGACTTACCACCGTACGTGTTGACGCAGACTCCTGTGGGGCAGCAATCATCATTAAGAAGACAGGCGCGGTTGGCACAGGGTGTGTCCTCAATCAATGGCTCCACAATGCCATAGACTTCGGTCTGTTGCTGACGCAGTGCCGATGATTGTGCCTAAACAATTAGATTAACATTTTGTTATTGTCACCTCTATGTGTGTGTGGTGTGTATGTATATGCGTGTGTAGGTTATATACTGTGTATTTAATAGCTGTCCATTTCAAATTTCATGCCACGCCATTCAATCTAATTCTGTTTGAACTTTGCAATTATAAAGTGCATTCCATATGATTATCACGTGCCACATGCTTGTGGCAGTTGCAATTAATGCAATGCATTGACTGTCACACACTGCGTATGAGTGATTATAATTTGATTAATGAACTTTATGAGTGTCAATTAACTGCCTTAAGATTCACTTTGACACTAATGAAGTGTCTGCCACAACTTACCTGTTGTTGTTGCTGTTGTTGTAGCTGTTGTTGCTGTTGCTGCTGCTGCTGTTGTTCCATGCCAAATGGTGTAAACAGCGGGCCATATTCATTATTATAGCCAGGATTACCATTAAGATTGCTGGCAATCACATCAAATGAGCCACCCACATCAGTGGCAATATCAGCTGCCTGTGCCGTGTTATCCTTGCGATGCAGCAAATTGCGTGAATTGCGTCCAAAGAGCGCTCGCTGCCAAGCCGCGCTATTTGCAACAGTGGCATAACTGCCACCCAGCTGCATACCCAGGCCCAGCAGCAACAGGGCCATAATAGCCCATACTGGTATGGCTTTCATATTTGTTTCAGTTAATACCTCATTGCCAGCGGCTGCCTTGCCTGGCGTTCTACAACTATCACAGAGAAAGAGCGAAGGAAAATACCGGAAAAAACGTAAATGAAATGAAAACCAAACTAGGCTTTAATTAAAATGCAACAACAAATGGCCATTGGGCTGGCAAATTTGCCTTTACAGCCGTTTGAATTAAACGCAAGGCATTAAAGTGTTTCCGTTCAACGATGCCGCCGCCGCCGCCCAAATGCGAAATGAAATAACAACCTCTGGCATTATACTGAACTGGTTTGATATCCTCTACCCCTTGTGCCGTACCGCACTATACTGTACTGTACTTTGCTGTACACTACTGCTCTGATCTGGTGTGTCCTGTGCCGCATCGTAGCAGGTCATTAAAATTGTGTATATGTCCTGCTTTTAGTACTATTACCGGCTGCGACTTAATTTATGCGTTTCCCACACCCATTTTCATCTCGCTGTTAGAGCTCTTTTCATTATGCCCGGATGTCTCTTATATATAAGCATATAAGCACATATATAAATACATATATATATATAAATTTATGTATATGTTCATGACGTATATGGCACCTATGTATAGCTTTGGTTGCTGGCACACAAAACAAATTTGCATTAAGCTGAGATTTTTCTTATTTTTAGCAAGCAAATTAAGTGTTAAATAAAAAACGCGTAATTCCTAACCCTTTTACGCTTAATTTAATATGCGTTTCATTTGGAGTTAAATTGCTAAATTTAAAACGTAATGCTTAATTCTTATACCCTATGTACTCCAATTATATCTTTTTAATATGTGTATCCTTTTGAGATATTGTCAGTAAACCACATGAAGAGCATATGTTGTAGTCTAAGTAATCAGATTAACAAAGTATTTTCTACTTTTCATTTGCATTTGGGATTTTGTCATTTACATATACTAACTAAACATTTATGCTTCTTTTCAGCTTAACAAGTGTTGACATGAGTTTGAATACAGCAATACGAACGAATGGAGTGGAGCCACAGCCTTGCAACAAGTAAGTTTACCATAAAGCTTATATATAGCTTATGTGGTTTAAATCAAAACATATTTAAAAATTCGTAACAAAGCTTTTCTATTTTATCTTTCCATTTTTATATTCTACTCTTTCTGCTTTTATCTCCTTTCATCCATTATATGGGTTTCCCTTTGAACTTTCATCTACTTTCATTTGATATTCATGACATGCGTAATGTAACATTGTTTGTTAAGATATTTCTTATTATTAAATCAACTTTAAAGCGTTGGAGTATCAAAGAACAACTCTTATTCTATATAACACACACGCACACGCATACACACACATACACAATCAATCGCAGAGTACCCACAAAATAGCTGAAATTTGTAGTCTGGCAAAAAGTGTTGCATACTTCGCTGGGCAGCATGTGGTTCGCTGAGTTTAATGCAATCGCAATCGTTAAATATTTCAATGCTTACAAAGTTGCTTGTGTTACATAAATAATGCATTAAAATAGCTGTTAGGTTAAGCTCAGTTATCCTTGATATTCTTAGCAAGTTGTAATCGTTGTTTGCACTTCAGCTCCGAGTGCACTTCTATGTTTTTTTTCCTCTTACTTTGCTTAAGATATGGCTGCCAGTCATAACTTAGGCATAACTTAATGGAAACTTTCTGTTTGTGGTTTATATATATATTTTTATATATGTGTATGTAATTGATATATATAGAATGTACGAATATAGTCAGGGACAACACGTATGTTTAGCTAGGAAACGACTTGAATCAATTTAATTAATGAAGTCATTGTCTTCACGTAAAACAAGAGTTTTGGTTGGACAAACTTTTTTTTGGTTAAATGCTAATTACTTTTACTTTGCCTTATTTTTAGCTGAAATTCTACAACATAATTTTCATTACCTTTTTTTTTTTGTTACCTTTTCTGAGCTTAACTTTGACTGTAAAGTCAAGGCAAAGTTTTAAAATTTGTCCGTTACTCTTGTCTTTTTTGTTGCAAAAGTAAAAGTAAATACCAAAAAAAAAGTTTCCATTAAAAAAGTATTATTAAATCCTTGATAATTTTATTTCAACATCAAAGTCAGCCAGTTAATTACACGCTCTAACCGAAACCAAAAATAACTGCCCTCAGGTGATTACACCTACCTGAACTATGGTTAAGTGAAATTGATATGATATGGCCCAGAGCCTGATTGTAATAGATGGGCTATAAGTCTAAATATCTGCCTGAAGGATGGGCAAAGGACTAAAGTTTCTTTGAAACACAATTGGTATTATATTAATAATAATAGCTGAAAGTAATTTGCAAACATTAAGTGGCTTCCTTCCTAATAAAGGGATTACTAGCATCCTTCAGCTTAGATCTTACAGTATGAATGGGCCCTGGAGTTTCCTCAATTGGCTTTAGGTTGCTCAAGATTTGAGTGGAAAATATGTACATACAACTTATAAGTAAATGATTTCCCACTTTAAAAGTATATTTTCTTTTCATTAAAGCTTCAATTCGAAGTTCATTCCTTGTATAGAAAGCTGATTAGAAAGTTGTCACTGGCACATTAGACTTCCCTTAGATTTGCTCATTGATGGCGCATAAAGGCCAAACGTGTTGACAATTTAATGACTTACTTGGGCCAAATATAAAAGTGTCTACACAAAGTAACCGGCAAATGGTCATTAAGTAAGGTTAGGCGTGTTTGTGTTCAAAGAGGGAGGGGGGTATGGAAGTTGTTTAGCCCTTCTGTCAACTAAGAAATTGGATAAGTTAGCTGGCATTAAATGTGAGGCGGTGTGTGTGCGTTGATTATTGCCTTATGATGTGTGCTGACACGCCTCCGTAATACAAAAACAAACACACACGCCCACACACATACACGTATGCACACATATGTCAAAAGGGGAGTGTAAAGTTACTATATGTGATTGTTGGTTGGTGGCAAATTTGTGCTGCCAGTTGCAAAAGTTAATTATGTCAGAGCGTTAATTAAAACACAACTCCACACAAACGTATACAACAGTCGACAACAGTTACCTGCATACACATAATTAGAAACGTATATGTATATATGTATGCAAAAGTATATGCATGCAACGAGTATGCTGCTTTAGACCACAGCAAGTGGCATCTACTTAAAGTCACATTCACTGGCACTTACATGATTTAAGGTACAACTCAAGCTCAAAATGAATCGACTGCAATCGCAACACACATTTAACTTTAGAGAAACACACACACACACACACAATTCCAAACACAAATAGAGGAGCACTAGTAGCTAGTAGTGTACCTGTAGCCTGCGTGTCCTTTAACCGACTGAGGCCAGCAGCCAAGCGGGCAACACCTGTCGGCTGCCACTGCCAGTGCCACAGCCACAGTCGCTGCTGCTGTCGCTGTTGCTGCTGCTGTTGTTGCTGCTGCTGCTGCTGCTGCCTCAGCCACTGCCTTTGCCTTCGCCACAAGTAAGAAGCTTTTTCTGTAAGCTTTTTTTGGCAGCTCTCTGAATTTTTATGAATTAAAATGTTTTTTTTGGTCCCGCTTTGCCTTTTTGGCACAGTAAAAGCTTTCTATTAGCGCTTGTACATGTGTGTGTGTGAGTGTGTGTTTGTGTGCGTGAACTCAAATGCCTAAGAATCAATGAAAGGCTAAAATCATTTATGTACCTAGCTTTATGTTGGCGCAATGACGTCACAGCAAGCAGTGTCCGTAAACGTTAACTGCTTGTACCGTATCGTACCGTATACTGTGTGTATCCTGTATCCGTGTCCGTGTACGTGTCCTTTGACTGCCAACGGCACTTCTGCAAATTTGATAAGCATGTTAATATAGAAGAATGACAAGAAACTCCCACAGGCGGCATAGTAATTTAAATTAAAAAATGATTTTAGGCAAATTTTATGTTGTGCACAACAAGCCATAATGCCAGTAGCATTTCTTATTTAATGGGTGTATATGTGTGTTTGTGTGTGGGTGTTTGGTTTGGCATTGTCATTGCCAAAATATGTAAATTAATCTAGTTTACATTGTTTGTTTAAGTAATGCACAAATACGAAGGATTCTAATGGAAGTGCAATGGGATTTGTTGGAATGAAATCCTTGACAGCTTTTTCAATTAATTTAATTGAATTCTATGAGCAAAAGTTTTGCATTTGTCTGTGGCAGAGACTAAAAGCATGAACTTGAATAACTGTAAATAAAAATCTACATGTGTTGGCCAGTTTTAGATGCAGTTTTGCTATGATAAATGTTGTTTAAGATGAAGATTTAGAACAGTTAGTTAAGACTTAAGTATCTGTGCATATTGTGGTAAAGAAATACAATAAAAACTAAGAATAGTTTCATCAAATGTTGACAGGATTATACACTTTCAACTGGGCTATAACTATTAGTCCTTAGAAGATCTCAAAGTTGTTGACAGTTCGAAGTAAATGAAAGGATAAGAAACTAAATATCACCCAAAACTGATAGATTAAGGCTAAGAATAAACCATATTTCATGTTATATATCTTTGAAATCTTATCAAAATTCTTCAACTTATTGAAAGTCCTTTCAGTTGCCAACGTATTTTTTCCTCAACGGGAACACCCTGTATTTGCGTACTTGAATTTTTGTGTCTGCTTTGACAAGCACTCAGCCGCAGCCACAAATATTATATACATATTATATATATATATATATATATATATATATTTTAACCTTTTGAATTTGCTGCTAAAAGCTACTGCTGTTTATGTTTGTACTTGAAGTCAACTGAAAGTGTATGAGGGTTCGATGAATAGTTTGAAATTTTTAAACGTGCAAATAGTTGATTTTCAGATGACGTATACGCACTGTTGCACATCAAATTTTATTTCAACTTAAGCTCAATGTGGTATTGGAAATGTTAGCCTGCTCTCCTGTACTTTAACAACAGCTTCACTTACAGTTACAGCGACAGCTATAGCTTCACCTTCATCTTCAACTTCAACTTCAACTTGAGCTCCACTATAATGGCACCTTTGTGCTTGAGAGAGTTGTTGTGAGGAGCTTAAGTTGATGGGTTAATGCACGAGCTTCATACCTTAGCATTATGTATATACCATATAGTCATATTGTATATTCTCTGTGCAATTCTATAGAAATAAGGTATAAGGTGTGGTGGCTGAGTAGTGGAGGATTGGAGTATTGTGTTGGCTGCCAAGTGCAGTGGCATTTCGCAGCTCAATGGAGCTGGCGGAAATTGCTACACGTCGTTGTTGCATGAATGAAGCGCAAGAGTACTTAGCTTGTTATTGTTTTTGTTGCTTGTTGTAATATTTATGCAACCGGGACATTGGCAAATTTTATTGCATTTCTTGGAAATCAAATTTCAGCTGCCCAGCCCACACAGGAGGCAGCAGGCAACTTGCTTGGATTTGTCCTAATTTTATTTTGATATTCAGAACAGATGCAGAAGTCACCCAATAATAGAAAGTATATTATGTAAGATAGAAGACAAATTGGTTTACTTATTTACTTTTCATTTATTTCGTCATATTTTTGTTCGCTTTGTTCGTTGTTGGACTTAAGTTTTATGCATATAAATATATGTATATATATATTATAATCGAGATAATTAATAAATTAAATAATTAGTAAATTCAATTGAACTAAAAACATTTGCACTCGTTCTCTTCTTCTCTTTCTCTATCTCGTATTTTTTTTCACATTTTGAACATAACAACAATTTGCCTAATGAAAATTAACAATTGATTATATTAAAAACATTATCAAAATGTAACGCTTTAAAGTTTTTAGTTGAATCAAAGCAGCATTTCAATAAAAAATAATTTATATAAATATATTAATAAATAAATAAATATTTAATATATCAATAAATAGGCTTAGCATTAAAATAAATATTTCTTAAATTATTATTGCAAAATTAGGCTCATAAATTAGTTTAATATTTAAACATTAAACACATTCAGACTACTCTTAAGCAAAATCTCAAAATGATTTTAAACAGCCCCCCGTAAAGTAGGCAACACAATTGTTTGGTTACAGTTTGAGAGCCACTTCAGCTCAATTAATGCTGTTTGAGTGGCTTTCAGAACTGTAATTGCCTTCAATTTGTTAACTGCTTGAGGATATTTGTTCGTTTTTCATTTCTGCTGCTACCACTGCTGCTGCTGCTGTTGCAATTTTCCAATTAAGCTAATGAAATTTTTTGGAGTGCTTAGTGGATTGTGTGTGAGTGTGTGTAAATGTGTGTGGAAGTGGAAAATGGAAGATATGGTTGCAAGGGCATTTGTATGAGAATGCGACGACTTTCGATTTATAAGTTATAAGTTACTCGTATAAAAGTTATTTTAACTTTTGCTTTCACTTGCTTGCTTAGACACATTTAAAGTTTCTAACTCTAACTTCTATTTACAGTTTCGCTCTGGCGCCTTGATATTGGGGCGTGGGCGTGGCTTATTTAACACCCGTTATGCTACGTAGCCAAGGCTTATAGAATGTCGTACGCATATAAACGCCCGGCAGATAGGGCGCCGCACACTTAATGCCATGGGAAACGGTGCCAGCCAATTCATAGCGACCATCAGGACGCTGCAGCACCAAAGGACCTCCACTGTCACCCTTAACGATAGTAAAAGTTATTACAGGTTAGTAAAAGTTTTGTAATTGGTAAAATGTATGAATGTATAGCTCACCTCGCACGAGTCCTTCTGACCATTGGCATAGCCAGCGCAGAGGAACGAGCCGAGTATTTTTTTATTGTGTCCAGCGGTGTGGAACATCTCCTGGCAGACGCTGTTCTCAATAATTGGCACCTGTTGCGTGTGACAAAGCAATTAAAAGTTTTCATTACACAAAAATGTTAAATGGTAAAAGGTAAATGGTAAACGATAAAAGCTAATTGCTTGTTGCCATTGGAAATAATATTTGGTTACACCCACCTGCACCTCCTGCAGCACCGAAGGCACACCGCCGCCATACTTAAGACGACCCCAGCCCGTTACTGTGGCCATGCGTCCAGTGAAATCTGCCAGGTCACTTGGCATACAAATTGGCACTAAGGGACAAAATAATTACAGTTATTCGTATAGATTCCTATACTTCTGATGTATGTTTTTCTATATTGGTTTACCTATATGCGTGTCGAAAGTTACAGGACTTTCCATTTCCAGTAGTGCTAGATCGTTTTCAAATGTGGCTGCATCGTATTGACGGTGTACAATGACACGTTTGACATTCTTTGTGATGGATCGTTTGCTTTCCAAATCTCCGGAGATGTCAAACTCACCCATGACAGCGACCAGGGAAGCCAAGAAGCTATAGAATTGAGTATGAGTGGATTTAGTTAGGGATTATGATATAGTTGTGGTATAGGACTTACCCAGGTTGACAATGTGCAGCGGTGATGACATAGCGACTAGTTATAAGAACGCCGCCACATTTGTTTTTGGTGAAAAGTCCCAACCAGGTGGACTCACGCACCAGTACTTGCCAGGGAAAGGCACCAAATGTGGAACCTTTGCCGCCAACAATGCGACCGGACTTGACATGTGGGCGAACGCCGCATTCTGTTGATGGGGAGTGAAATGTGAGGTTAGGAGTAGGGAGTGTTCACAGAGCGACAGTGAGAGTACGACAGAAATAGAGAGAGAGAGAGAGAGCAATTGAGTGAGAGATAGCACCAATAAGCAAGGGATAAAGAGCTAGTGTCAATAACGACAACTAGTGAGATACAAAAATCAAGAGAGAGGGAGAGAGTGAGAGGAAACATAGAACTGCGTTGGCAATGCATAAATGGATTGGGATTGGAGTTATTTAACTAAAGGGAAAACCAGGGAACTAGGAACTTCTTAGGCTGGGGTACAAAGGATACCTAAGCTAGCTATGTGACTAAGTAATGGGTATCGTTTGGGCTTTATGAATGATGACGATGCCTGTGGACAGGCTTTTTGCGGCGGCGTGCTAAATTTGGAATGATGATACGGATTAAAGATCGAGATTGGATAGGGGTTTGGGATTTAATTTTTTGTTTAATTGGGATATCAAACGTTATGTGATATATAAATAGGGAGTAAGAAGACAAGAAGAGAGAGAGAGAGAGAGAGTGTGTGAGAGAGTGAGAGAGACAGTTGTTTGGGGTCTATGCTTCTCCATGCTTGAATCACTCAATACTTACGTATCTTGCGTCCATTGGGGCCACCGTAGGAGCTTAACGTTGCATCCTGGTCGATTTCGTTGTCATGTGGATTGGGATTAACATCTTCCTCATCCTCTTCATCCACGATCTCATCCTGTGAAGGTACTGTGGTAGTTTTTATTGTGATGCTAAGACGTTTTGTGGGCTTCTTGGTGCTGGGACGACGCGTAGATGTGGGTGAGACAGTGGTGCGACGTACGACGGGTTTGCGTGTGGTAGCAGTAGCTGAAGTCTTCTTGTTAGGTGACTTAGTGGTTACACGTGACACTGGTTTCTTAGTGGTTGCCTTGGCCTTTACTGTGGTTGCCAAACGCACAGGTTTCTTTGTGGTCTTGCGAACGACATTTGTGGTGCCGCCACCAGCAACAGGTCCTGCGGCATAGGTTGAAGCTGTGTTGTTCGATTCATCGATCATATCGGCCAATGCCTGAAAGTTTCCTTGCAGGGAAGCCACTAGCTTGTGCACCAATGTGTGCATCTTATCCTTTAGCACAATATCTTCAACAAAGGCAGGTGTGGATAGCTCCAGGTCGCTGGTCACAGCGCTTGACGCAGCGGACATGTTCAGGTTGGGATTACGTACTGGTGGGAAGTTGACGAAATCATTGGGTGAGGTGTAGGTTTCATCGGCAATGTTGAAGCCAATCTTCTCGCCAGGCACTGAGAATGCTGGATAGGTTGGTGTGGGTCCATAGTAGCCAGGGAAGGCAGGTTTATCGTCGGAAGGTACACCATACATGGCCTCAGTAGTGGGTTGCGTATAGGTTAGATGAACTGGGCTACTTCCTACTCCGCCGGCTGGCATGCCAAAGTATCCGGGATCTTCAAAGTCATTGGAACTGACCGGCAAGTTGCCAGGTCGCGTTGCAGTAGATCCATATATGTAAGAGTTGGTGGTACCTGCCTGCTTGTGATCATCGTTTTCACCATATGAGCTAGAGGTAACCACATTAATTGCTGTTGGCTTAGGTGTAATCAGTACCGATTGCTTGGGTGGTTTGGGAGTAATGTTAATCTGCACAAATCCGGGTTTCTTATGACCAGCATAGTTGGTCGTGGGTTGCTTTATATGAATAGGCGTAGAAGCGGTGGCGAAGAGAGGAGGTTGATATTTGCCTGGAGTGGATCCTAATATGTTTTCGGCTGTGCTCTGTATAAACGCATCTAGCTTGTCATCGGCCATGTACAATGGTGGTACCTTGTCATAGTGATAGTCAACAGTAGCTGGTGGACGTGGCGTAGTTGGTCCTGAGACATAGCTGGTGGATATGGGCTTCGATGAGGCGGGCTTGCGTGTGGGCAAACTGGACAACTCATTATAGTAGAGTGAGGATGAAGCTGGTTGCTCATAGGTGACAGGAGAAGGTGCTGGTTGTTCGTAGGTGGAGGCAGGTGCAGGTGCTGGTGCGGGTGCAGGTGCAGGCTGATCATAGCTGACTGTGGGTAATGGTGCCTTTTCATAACTAGGAGACGCTGACTGATCATAGCTGAGAGCTGGTGAAGATGGTTGATCATAGCTTGACGTAGGAGCTGCTGACTGATCATATCCAGACACAGCACTTTGTGGTTGATCGTAGCTTGCAGTTGGAGTTGCAGGCAGATCATAGCTGGAGGTTGGTGATGCAGGTTGATTATAGCTTACAGCAGGAGCTTGAGAGTATCCCGCATCCGACTGATCAGAGTTATAATTGGCTGCAGGTTGCTTCACCTTGATGTTGGTAACAGGAGATTCCTTCTCTGTGCCGTAGTTGTTCAAGGTTTGCTGAACTGGTCGCCTGGTGTATTGCTCACTAGGTTGTTGGTTGTAGCTGTTGCTAGGTTGAGTTGTCTTCTTCTTGTTGCTAGCGCCAGTCGTAGTCTTCTTGGCAGGAGGTCGCTTTGAAGTGGGCTTGGGTCGTGGTCTGGGACTGGCTGTAATCAGCATGGGACGGGATGACGAGGTATCCACTACAGCATCGTATTGTGGACGCATAGCTTGCGTTGTTGAAGTGGATGCAGTGTAGCTAGCTGTGGGTACTGGACTAGCGTAGGACAACTTTTCTGTTTGCTGATAATTGGTAGAGGTTTCATCATATTGTTCCTGTACCTTGGTTGTGTGCGAGGATACGGATACCTCGGCAGGCAATGGGTCGTTATAGTGTTGCATGGTTACCATGCCAATATAGGAAGCCACTGGACGATTGTGTTTATTGGCATTGGTTGAGGGTCTACCATAAGCGGGAGAGGTCTGTGGCTTCTCCGTGTAGGTGTTGGTTATCTTCTGGTAGGTGAGCTCGGTATTTGCTTCTTCGCTACCAACTTGACCGTAAGCAGATGGTTCGCTGTCCGTCTGACTAGATTCACCTTCCATGTAGGACATATCCACGGGATAGGCAATGCCCATGACTGGCATTTTGTTGAAATCAGAGGTTAGCGCATCGTCAGGTGAGGTGGCATCGTTGTAACCATTCGCAGGCATTGTGTGATCTTCCAGCACAGCGGAATGATCCTCATAGTAGGTGAGGGCAGGTGTGGGCTGCTCTGCAGACTGACTGGTTGCCGATGTGTCCTGCTCATTGGAAACCTTATCGTAAGTCACATCGTAATTGGAGCTGGTGGTATAGCCAAGGTCCTGATCCTGCAACTTATTCGACTCATTATTTTCCTCCTGGTAGTAAGCAGAAGCGGGCTGTGCTGTGGCAGCAGCTGTCGTCTCACTGTGATCGGCTTGAGGTGCATAGCCATAAGAAGGTGTCTGCTGGCTAACCACATTGTAGCTGGGTCCATGGCTGCTATTGTTGAGCTGAAGTATAATGGATTCGATAGAGTCCACATGTGTTGTAATCGAAGAGACAGTTGTGGGACTATGCTGCACTGAGCTGGAGCTAGGACGTTTCTCATTGTTGTAGGTTGGCACTAGAATATACTTGTCTTCGGTTGGAGCACTTGGTTTTGCACTACTGCTGGCTGAGATATAGCTCTGTGCAGGTGGCTGCGTCTCTTTTGGTGGCTGCACATAGACTGGTTGTGGACCATAGCCCGTAGAGAATTGCAAGTCTTCAACTAGGTCCGCATCAGCGCCAGGGTGAGTTATATCGCTGTGCGTAAACTCGCCGCCATCGAGGATCAGATGGTTGTGATGATGCATATTGGTCGTCTTGGTTGGTTTTGGCTTGCTCTTAATCTGTTGCACAGGACGCTTCATGCTCTCTGCAAGCTGTGGCATTGGTTTTGACTGTGTTGTAGGCTTCGACTGTGCTGTGGGCCTTGGCTGGGCTTTTGTTGTTTGTTGTGGTTTCTGCTGAGGCTGTTGGGGCTTGGGTTTAGTCTTCGGGGACTGTGTAGCGGTGATTTCCTCAAAGGAACTAGACTCCGAACTGCCACGATCCAGATTGGAAATCTTAGTGGGCACTTCAGTGGTGAATGTAACAACATCTTCTGTATGTCCTGGCGGCAATGTGGCTAACACTTGCATCACAAAATCATCATTGCCTGGTGGGGATGAGAATGTGTTTATCTTTACGGAATGTTTGTTCACATGTATGGATGGTGGATCCTCTGTAACCTTCAGATCATTTGAGTTAGCTGGTTTATTGTCGGTGTGCATATCTGCCTCCTGTTCGAACTCTGCAGAATGTGTTGGCTCTGTGGAACTGCTCGAGAAACCTAATTCTTGATGCGTTGTTGGTTGCTGACCCATGCTGGTGGTGCTGCTTAGCTGCTGATAGACCTTGACCAGATTCTGCTCATCATAGATACTTTGGGCTGCAGGCTGTTCATCGCTCAGTTGCTGCTGCTGTTGCTGTTGCTGTTGTTGTTGTTGTTGTTGTTCACCATAATTCTCATAGGATGATTGTGCTGCCTGTTGAAGCTTTTGCTGCTGTAGTTTCTGTTGCTGCTGATGCTGCTGGAAGTAGGCGTTCTGTGCATCATTGATCAAAGTGCTAGCCAGCTCATGCGTCTGTGGTATCTGACAGCAGGCGCCGAACAGGAAGCCATCCATGCAAGCACCCACAACCTCACCGCCTCGTTGTGCACACTCATGGTTGAACATGCAAATGGTGGGTCCATTGGAGCGTGGATCTGAGCTAGGTAGTGTTTTCGTGGCCCGACAGTGCTTTGGGGTAATGCGGTATCCGCCAAACAGTTTGCGTCCAGCTGCAAAATAGAAAAATGAGAAATGAGGTTAGGTTTGCGCAATGGGAAATGAAAGCAATAGGAAGTTAAAAGAGAAGCTAGGAAAACCTAACATTTCAATAAACCTATTTGATTCCAATTGATAGCTCTTTAGGTAAAAAATGTTCTGGCATCTTACTCACATACTAAGCCAATGTTAAAAAGATGGCTTAAAGTTCTTAAAGAAAAAGGTTCTATGTTTTAGTTTCGTATCTAGAATGGGTTTGAGGGCAATTTCCGTATTTCAGCGTATTGCTTGGGGCAAAATTAATTAAGTTGCCACTCAAAATCAAAGCCAGGCAACTGTACTTAATTGGATTGGCTGCGGTTGCGATAGTGAAAATCAGTTTCTAGACTTTTTATCTATTTTTTTTCTACTTTTTTTGTGTGCTTTCTGTGAAATTCTTGAAATGAAAGTGACAATTTGTAGTATCAACTGGGCAAGTAATACTGCTACTTCTTTTATGCAGAAATATATATATATATACAATTATATATATATAATTTTGCCATTTAATTATACTTCGCAGTGCTAATTATGAGCTTATGAACAACGGCAACAACAGCAGAAACAGCAGCAATAAACTCAATTAACATGAGCAACATTTGAGGTTCTGCAAGCGGCGGCAAGGCGACCAAACCGGGCCAGTTGAAAGGCAGTTTTCAAGTGAAAGTGCCGCTTGACTGCTTCCAGTTGCTGCTGCTGCTGCTGCAATGTCAAAGTTCAGCTGTTGTTTTTGGCTTTTTAGTTTTCAGTTTTTTTTGGTTGAATAAAATGCAATTTCATTGCAGTTTTGGGTGACTTTCGAGCTCATTTGGCAAATGATGTCGCATCGCGCAATGAGCCAAAAAACTTTTCTCATTACCAAATTGCAATTGCAAATTCACTTGACATTTACAATTTTTGGTCTAAAATGAGCTAAGCTCATTGATTTTGCGGCACTAATTAAACCACAGCTTAAGTAACTAATAGTAGAAGTAGTAGTAGAAGTAATAGTAGTAGAAGTAGTAGTAGTAATAGTATATGTAGCAGCAGGAGATGGAGATGAAGTTGACTACAAAGTTTATTAAGTCAATTAACACCTGAAGAGCTGGTTGCTGCTCCACTTTGCAGTGCGTGTTCCCAATTCGAAGTTGCCACAAGACTATGTCAATGTTTGTCTGGAATTGGAAATTGGAGCAGAGCAACGAAAATACCCAGATACCAGTAGTGCTAGATTCTAAAACTATTGTGGCCAAAATCAATTAACAATTAAGATGCTAATTAAAAGAAAATCAGAGAGTAACGAAAATAAAATTGCAACGTACAGTTATGATATAGAAGATATACCATAAGAAGTTTAAGTTAAGAGGAAAAGTCTATGCAACTCTCAATAATAACTTCTACTGTTTATGCAAGACAAAGTAAATATCATACAGAAATATAAAAAGTAAATAGAAAAAAGGCAATCAAAACTCAAGTGAAAGTAAACATTGTGAGAAAAATGAATAAGTTATCAAAAGGCAAATAGAATGTCTAGTAAAAAATAGTACCCCACCGACTTCAGCTTCAACTTCAGTTTCCAACCACAAATAAAACAAAAAAAATACTAGAGAGAAGAAAAAAAAACACTTAATTGAGAAAAGTGATAGTGTTTTGTTTGAGTTTTTAAGTTTTAATTTCAAATTTTTTTTTCTAGCAACTTTTTCTTCTCATTTCATTTTATTTGCAATTTTTTTTTTTTTTTTTTTGTTCAAGCCGTTTACTGACTTTCTGAGCATGTTTTTTATGTGGCTTTATTATTGGCAGACAGTTTCGCATTTTATGATTAGTTGCTCAAGTGCTCTAAAGTATTCTTCCGACAGTCGTTAAATGGTTGAAGTGTAGAAAGACCTACAAAAAACCAATGCGAAAACTCTTCTTTCCATGAGAAAGAGCCGCAGGCAGAAGCTCCGTTACACGACAACAGCTGTTAACTCTTAACAGTGTAACCTTTACAGCATCTACTGAAACCTTAACAGAGGTAATTATAGGGTTTTTTTTTCTTCTATTCTCTTAGCAGCTGGCAGCAAACTTTCAACAAGTATTTAATTATGTATTTTAAGTTAAATTTGTTTGATTTAAGTCAAGATTAAATTGTTAATGCTTCATTCAGTTAACTTAATATCTATATATATATATATAAGTACTTTATAGTGTGAATTTAGACATAAAACTTGAACTATTATTAGGGTTTTAAAAGACGCACCTCAAAGTTCATCCAGAATTTTAAAACATTTTTTAAATGAATTTTATATTGTGTTTTTGCCACCTGCCTAATAGCTGCTTATATTAGCAAATAGCAGCAAATTAATATTGAGGTTAGATATGGCTTAGACAACTGCTATAGCTAAGCATAAAGTTTCCATTATTAAGAGACAAAGTGGGAACATAGAGATACCAACAGTAGCTTGGCTAAGAGTAGAGGCAGCCATAAATGTCTTGGCACACGTTGCAGCATATTAAAAATTGTAGTTTATGTCATCAGTTGAAGTAGCTCTAAATATATCTACATATAATAGCTCTCTTCAACTTCCCCCGCACTTCTTCTATGTTGTGACCTTCACAATAGTCTACTGTTTGAAGAAGAGAAAAGTATCATATCATATAAGCCAGCCACTCCAGCAATATTTCATTATATATGCAAAGAATGTTTATATACGCGTCTCGACATAAGTCTTAGATCTTAAAGAGGTTTTTGTTGCTGTTGTTATTGTTGTTGCTGTTGCCTTTGGCCACAAACACACACCTGTTGTATAGAATTCAGCTATAGAGCAGGTCTCTGGGTGTTCTTAAGAGCGAAACCAAAGTCGTAGCTAAGTCGTGCGTGACTCTTTTAACTGATTTGTGATTTGATAAATTTGTGTTTTGAGTTATGCGCAAGTTGGTTTTTTAATTCAATTATCTATGCTACGGTTTGGTATTATTATGTGGGGAAAGGGGTAGGGGGCAGGTGTTGATATTAATGTGCCTGGCTACTGACCCTAATTGGTGCAACAAGAAATTCAAGTCAATGTATCGTAATAATCACAAAATCGCATGCAAAATAGGTTACAGCATCCACACGGCGACAACACCTGAGAGCAGGCTAAAAAGCCGGCTTATACATATACATACATACATACCGATACTCAGCCACACACACACTCATAAGTGATATATACACACACTCTCTTTATGACCGTCACTCTCTTGTCTGGAGGGGAACGAAAGTGTGTCAAACGCCTGAATAATTTTGCGGCGCTTTAAAAAAATATTTTCGGTGTTTATCACAAGAAAAAAAAGTGTATGTTGTTGTGTGAAGGGGAAGATAGTATATACTACATGAAGAGGCAGCAAAATTTAAAGAAAGAAGGAAGCAAAATGAGATAACAGGTTGGCCTTTCAGACGAGCATCGACAGCTTTTCTGGCCAAAAGCATAAATTATGCCAAAACTCTGTTGCATGTTGTATTGACCAAATTCTCTTCTCAGTGTGTCACTAGGCCCTTGGCGTACAGACTACCATTTTGACAACGTATTCTATAGGTTGGACACAGACCTGAAACAGTTATCGACTGCGTTTTATATACATATGTATGTATGTATGTATGTACATCGCATGCAGTGAAATTTTAAACACACAATACACACAGGCACACACACACACGCAGAGCTGGACAAACGAAAATTAATTAAATCATGAAATATGCTGCACGCCAAGCAACGCAAAGCATCGAGCCAAACCAAACTGACCTGAACAGAGAACTGAGATACAATGCGATCTTTCATACGATTCGTAGAACTTGTTTTGTGGCACAAGCACAGAGGCGAGCAATGGGAGATGCCAGACGTTGCACAGTGTCGGGCTAAAAGAATGTAAACAAACGAGGCGCTTTAACGGTAAAATGGAAAATTATTATCGATCAATTAGCTCAAAGCTGCAAAAACATATATATACCTATACATATATATATATATATATATATATTATATACTTTTATATACTTAAAGTATATGGAAGCAGATCATCAGTTTTGTGTTAAGGAGGAGGAGCCACAAGGAATTTGCATTGTATGTTTCTTTTGCTCTGATTGCCTTGTGAAAGTGTTTCAATGTTCTTGAACTAGATGTTAGGATAATTATATATACTAGTTAAATATGGTTATTGATTTCTAAAAGCTTCCTTTTCTAATAATAATAAGAATATATTAAAAATACTATTTACCATAGAAAGTAAAGAAATAAAATCGAAATTTGCATAATGCTAGGTTAAACTGTATGTAGAACATGTAAAGTAAACCATAAACAAACAGTTTAAAAATCGGTTTAATATATACATATATATATATATATGTATATATATATGTATATATATATATAAATATATTATATATATATTTATAATTCTTATAGAGCAAAATAAAAAAAGTTTAAGTTCGCTTTTATCAGCCAAAAATATAGAAAACTATAGTCGTTACTCATGCGGTAACTATCTTAGAAATGTGTAGATTATTTATCTTTGGGATAATTTCACTTTTCATAACCAAAAAAAAAACAAAAGGAAAACTACTTATGAATCTCTATCATCATTTGATTTCGACTATTAGTAATTATGACTTGAAGCAAAGACAACTAAAAAACTTAAATAAAATCATCAAGTTAAAGCGAGAGTGTTGTATGCCATGTGCCATGTGCTTGTTTAATGTTTGTTGAAATGAGTTTGTTTTGTGATTTGTTGCTGCTGCTGTTTCTGTTGTTGCTGATGTTTTTATGATAGTCTCTTCATTTCATTTTATTAATTTTAATGGGCTTTACGTGCGACTCTTTTGGTCTACGTTTTTCCCGTTGCCATTGCCATTGCCATTGCCATTGCCAGCGTCTTTAATCTTTAATCTCGCATCTCTTTCTACACCATTCTGTGGTGTCACGCAAGAAGTTTTCCGTTTTGCGTGATGGAAAATGAAAGTTATATTTTTTTGTGTCGTTCGTTTTTCATTTTCTTCTGTCCCTCATCATTTATTTATTTTTTTTTTCGTTTTGTGCCTGTGTAATATAATGATTGTCTGTTGACCCTTAATCAAGTGTCATTTACAACAGAATTGTTGCAATCATACAGCTATCAATTTCTTAGCGCTATTGCCAGGGTCATTGTCGTTGCAAGCAACAAATAGACTGCAACAATGTATGGCAGCTGAGCCGGAAAATAAACATTTCTATTAAACACAATGTAATTGAATTGTTTAACAGCAGCAGCAGCAGCAGCAGCAGCAGCAGCAGCAGCAGCAGCAGTAACAGAAACATCAGCAACAATTGGAGTAACATTTTAAGCATGTTGTATGCTCTAGTAGTTGCATAGTGAATTGGACTGTGGCATGCACCATATAGCCAACTTGCACGCGAACAAACGCCCGGGAAGCGACAGCGCCTTGAATTACATAAAATTGTATTTGAAAGTAGCATCAAACACACACACTTACACACACACACACTCCTACATGTAAAGTCAGACAAACATATGTAGATATGTTGTCCATTTCAAAGTTGCCCAGTTACTCGAATTTCAGTGTGCCTCCTCACCCCCCTATTGATTTGTCCCCTAAAACTGATACGGCGTCGGGTGTTGCCACTGTAAAATTGGCACAGCATCCAATGAAATTAACTCCAAGCTTGAATCCAACTTCAACTTCAAGTCCAAGTCCAAGTCATAGTCCGTATGGTGTCTGTTGCCTTCACTCTCTGCCGTTGTCTCTTGTTGCCGGCGTAAATTGTAACAGTGACCCAAATAAAATGCGGTGACCGAAAAGACCGGTAATGTAACAGTGAATGTGCAAGTGTGCTGACAATCACCCTGTGTGTGTATATATATATACACACATATACATACACATACAAGTTTTATGTGTGTATTTTACGCATGCAATTCTAATGGGAAATTTATTGTTGTTTTTGTTTTTTTTATATTTTATTTTGCAGAACCTGAAAATAACTGACAAACCAGCGCTTTTAACAGAGATGAGCAAGTGACTATCGTGTCACGTCGCCGCTATCGGTGCGATGATCGCTGCACAAGTTCAGCACGTGCAGTGCACTAGCATGCGATTGTTATGCAAATATCGTTCAGCTGTTAAGCCAATGCAAGCAGCATATCAGGTAATTAATATCGATTACTTATCGCACTCTCCGGCAGTTAATCAGTGTCTCTCTCTCTCTTTATTTATATTTGCAGATCAGTGAAATATGGTGTGTGTTCTAAAAGTGAGTTTATTTTTTGTTTTTTATGTGAAAAGTGTTGTGTAAGTGTGTGTATAAGTGCGTGTGTAGATGCGAGTGTAAGTGCGTGTATATTAGCAGTTGCTGCAGCTTCAATTAGTGCCAAAAAGGAAAACGTAACTATATTATATATTCTCCAAGGTTGAAGCCTCACCAATTGGTAAGTTTAAAGCAGAATTCTTAGTACTACTAGCAGCTCTATGGGCCATCTCTGTTCGGGGGTTTCTCTATATGTATAAGTGTATAAGTGTTGCCCGCAATAAGAAAGGTAATCACAGTGGTGTCAACTAAGAGCCTAGAGCCAGAGCCGCGTGCGTCGCTCGACAGCTCCAACAGGTTGCGCAGCGACACCAAAAGCGCCGCAGTCGCAGTCGCAGTCAGTGGTCAAGAACAACACACACACATAGGCACAAAAAGTAATGCTAACTCGTATGGTACGAGTTCATTGTATGAGCATAAACATACACATACATACATTCTTATGCATGTATGTACGTGTATGTATTTAGTTCTGCGCCAGTTTCGTTTCTTGTCTGCGCTGCTTAACGCTTTGTTGTTGTTGTTCCATTGCATTGTAGAAGTGGATATGCCGTTTTGTTTTCATTACTACTTCTATTATTATTATTACTATTATTATGATATTATTTTATACTTTGGTGTGGCATTTTTTATATTCGTATATTCGTTTTATTCAATTTCTGCTGCGTCATTCAAATTCGGCTTGGCATGATAAGAATTTTGTTTCTATTATTGTTATTGTTGTTGTTACTCTATTGTTACGTACTATTGTACGGATTTTTCTTATATTGTTTCTGCACAATGAAACGCACTTTGTAAATGAGTAACAGAAAAACGGTTTACTTAAGTGAAAAAAACAACAACAACATAATGCTTGTTCTATATATAAAGTTAATATGTAGGCTATGATATATGTATGTAAAGGTCAAATCATATTGTTTGAGGTCAAATCATATTGTTGCTTCAAATTTGAAAACTTTGTGCAAGTTTGTATTGTCAATAGAAATGTACAATGTAGGAAATATAACGTTAAACTACAACAAATAAAATATGCGTGATGACACTCAATCGAGCAGGAAACAAAATAAGGTTTAAGTGTTTTTCAACGAGCAGTGAAAGTTGTTGGTTGAAATAAATGACATCATTTTAGCAATAGCCCCAATTCCGATCGATATCCAAAAACATTAAACGACTGCAGAATACAAGATGCAACCGAAAGAGTTTTAACTTTAACTTTAACAAACAAGTTAAGTAAATATATATGTATATAAATATATATAAATATATATGTAAATGTAAACGAGTATGCAGATTTTTTGTCTTCAGAATTTGCACAGTTACGAATGATCAACGGAAGCAGCTGCCAAGCCAAATCAACACTTCCCAAAAACACAAACAAAAACAAAGAGCAAATATCTTAACGGAGACACAACAGCCAATCGGCTGGTAAGAGTAAGAGAATTTCACTTTCACCGCCAAACATGTCAAAACTAATTTGACGTTTGCTATGTATTTCCTGTTAGACGCGCATCCATAACAAAGCCCAATGCCAACTTCAACTACAACTTCAACTTCAGCTTTAGCTTCAGCTTAAACTTCAACTTGAGCTTCAGCTACATTTACAGCTTCTATTGGACAATCCAACTGTGGTCTATAAATGTGTTGACAAGTCGATAATTTGTAACTGCTGCGTCAATAAAAGGAAACGTTGGCCAACAGCTAACTGAACTGAACTGTCTAAGGCGGGCCAACAAGCCGCAATAATAACACTTGAACAATGCCGATGAGCTTAAAAGATAAACTAAGTAGCTGGCAACAAATGTGTATTAGTATGTGAATGTATCAACTGTGTGTACTGGTATTACATTCACACACATACACTCACACACACACACACACACACTCACAATTGAGTAGTCATAGCAATCACATGCACTAATAGTTACGATCTCTGGCGTAGGAAGTGCAACGGTTGGTGGAAGTGGCAACATATAATATACTTAATGTTAAGTTGATGTATCTGTCGCTGGTTTGGGTCTTAGGTGAAGTGAAATGCGCCCTGGCACTTGATGTTTGATGTGATTGTTGATGATGTGTCACAGTTTTAATGCGATTGAGTTAAGTTTTATGATGTGGTAAATGTTTTGTGGGAAAATTTCTGGCAAAATCAGTAGTAGCAACAGTTCCTCCTTCTTCCTTCTACCTTCTCCCCCTGTACGAGCTCTTCAACCACTACTTCTATGCCGCTACACTAAATATGTTAAAGAAAGTCAAGAAATGTCGCTTTCACATTAATTGCATGCGAAGAAATATGAAATGAAATGAAATGAAATGAACCACCGTTGCGTATGTGCAATTTGCATAAATTGAAAAACTAGAAGCAAAAAAAAAAAACAAAAAATATTTATAAATAATAATAAACCGTTCAAGTACCTTGATTAAAATGGCTTTAACAATTAGCCAGTATTAGCCTCAAAGGCAAACAAACAAAAGATTTATAAATTGCTGTTTAAGCATTAAACACTTTTTGGCCAAGAGACAAAACACTGAACATTGAACAGTAAACACTGCCTATGTAGAGCAACTTTGACCGTACAGCGGTAAAAACGTGATCTTTAAATTATATCGATGCCAACGAAGAAACAGACACTGAACATTGTAAACTGATTGACGTAGCTGTGGCTAAAACCAAAGCAGCTGAAGTAAATGAACAATTGACTGACTGCTGGCAGCAGCGGTCTACAAACTTCAGTCTACTGTCTTCTATCTATAGACTATAGTCTCTACTCTTTAGTTAGCAGTCTATGGTATACAGTCTACAGTCTACAGTCTACAGTCTATAGCCTACAGTCTTTGGCTTCCTTCCTGAGGCAAGTTGCAGTGAAGTGAGCCGCAAATTACCGCAAGCTCAAAGTCAACTCCAAGCCGACAAGTGCATTGATGCTAACTGGCACACGCTTCGATCAGAACCTGTACAAGTTTTTACTATTGTTGTCATTATTGCTGTTGCTGTTGCTGTTGTTGTTGTTGTTGTTTGTTGGTATTGTTGTGGCTTGTGGCCAATACATTTTCATTTCGCACACGCGCAGTCAGCGCCGGACAGTGGCCACGGGATTTGATTCCCATTTTTTTACAATAAAAATTGAATAGAAATTGAAAATTGTTTAATGCTTGTACTGCAACACACACATATACACACTTATATATACAATTGCATATATATATATAGATTTATACACTGTACATCTGGTACTAATGATACATTGTGTGCATGATTGGCATTTGCTGGACTTGCAACTGGCAACTTGTAACTTGCAACTGCCAACTGACGCAGCAAAGTTGTCCGCAAAACGGAAGCACTGAGTTTTCTTTTTACCACAAGATTGTTTATTCAATGATTTGATTATTTGATTATCTCTGTATATATATCTATGTATGCGTATGTATGTGTGTGTGTAAATTTGTGTGTTTGTAAAGCAGTTGCCACAGCATTAGCTGCATAAACAAACTCCAACATTTCATAGACTAAAGAGTTGTGTATCTTGTTGCATCGCAACTGCATTGATCAGTTGTGACTTATAGCAAATTGAACAACATTATATAGATTTTCATTTATCTTTTAAACTATCTATATATTCTATATAAATGATATATTGATCGTGATTTTGTATATTTGTTAACATTGGGGTGTGAAATTTTTGATGATTTATTGAGCTTTTCAGCTAACAAAAAGCTATCAATATGTTGCCCCAGAATTGAGAACACATCAATCAAAATGACATCAATGAAAGCTTTTTCAATGGAAAATCAATCGTAATTATATATATATATACATATTGTAACAGATGTGGAATATAAATGTATCGATATATATATATATATATATATATATGATTTTGTCTATAGAAATCTTTGCTATTGATATAAAATCATAAGTTTAGTTTACTTATGTTTGGAATCTGTTTTAATGGGATTTTCCAATTCTTTGGAAACTTTTTTATTGCATTTTTAGATTGTCTTCTGGAAAATAAGGCACGTCTATATATTTTCATAATGATATGTAGTGTAAAATGTATGGGAAAAGTAAGTTATTACAGGCATATCTCAGATTTGTGGGAAGATCTATCCAGGCTAATATAGCTCATATACATGTAATGCGATTAGTCATACAACATACAACATATATATGGTATATATATATGATCGTATAATATATAATAATTTGTGTAGCTTCATTTTTTATTCGCAATTCTTCTGTCTTCTGTCTTTTGTTTGTTTACTCTTTATATGGGGTATTGGGCACAGCGGTCCGACTAATAACCTGACACATTAGAAATTTGTTTCACTTTTTAAATCGGCAACAATTAACACGAAAGCAGCAGCTAAAAACTGTCATAAGAAAGTGTGTGTATTGTGTGTGTGTGTTGTTGTTGTTGTTTTTGTTGTTGTTATGTGTTGATGCGTATGTGTAGCTATAGATGAGAGTCATGTGTTCAGCCTCTTAAAAATGGCAAATATAATGTGTATGTGTGTGTATGTGAGTGTGTATGTGTGTGCTCGTAATATAGCATAAAATGAACCAAATAATTGTCAAGTGCGTTGTATGTAGGTATGAGTGTGTGTATGTTTGTGTTTCTGTTTGTGTGTGGAAAGTCATTTTCTGTGCCAAAGTTTTTCATGTGGAATTGTTGGCCTCTGTTCATTTATTGACACAAAGGCATAGTTTATGCTTCTTCTTTTTTCTTTTTCATTATTGTTTTTTTTTTTTTGTCTTGTTCGCTTTTAGCCATTGTCAACACAATCACTAACAGACAGGCGACATGACGCTAGCTGCCAGAGGGGCTTTCACTCGAGGTGTCAAGTGACACGATTCGATTTGTCATTGAGAACGAGCCGCAACATGAGCTTGCAATTTGCCAAATTGATTTTCTTTCAATTGTACCATATACTATATATATATATATACTATATAGTACAGATACAACTATACAGATATATATATATATATATATATATATGTACCTATATATATATTAGTTGATAATTCTTATTGTTTATTTGTCAGGCAGTGGCGACTTTCTTTACTATTCGCAATATAGATTGAAATTGTTGTGTGTATGTTATGTGTGTATATATGTTGTGTGTGTGTTGTGTGTATGTTTGTATATCTGTTGTCACTTACCGCCGTTCGTTTCAATTGATGATCTAAATCCACTTGTTGTCTGCACAAATAATGCGCCTATTATTATAAATGTTGTTAAAGCGTTGGAAAGTAGTTGCCGTTTTGTTGTTTTTGTTGTTGTTGACGCTGCCGTTGGTGTTGTTCTTCTTATTGCAGTTGTTATTGAGGCTGTTGTTGTTGTTGTTGCTATTGCTGTAGTTGCTGTTTCTGTTGTTGTCGCGATTCTACGCGACGTTAACGTTAACGCCGGCATAACCCACTTAAACATGTTTGCGGTTGGCTCGGTGGTCAGTCAGCGGTGGTTTTTTTATTTTTCTTATTTTTTTTTAGTCAGTTTTGCTCTGACACTGGACACTCCGGCTAGACTGTCAGTCTGGCGGTATACTCTATAGCTCTACAACAACTCTATATCTGTGTATATAGCTTAAGAGCTTTAGAGCTTGGGTTAAGGTTAAGCGAAGAGACAGTGCGAAATGAATGTTGTGTTTGCTATTGGATGTTGTGGCTGATGTTGCTGTTGATGTTGTTGATGTTGTAATTGAAACTTCCGCGCGCACGTTCGGAAATGTACCGCTACAAGACAAAAGACTTGGGCAACGAACGCGATTCTCATGCACGATTCTCAAGCGTTGATAATGATTATAATGCAAACCGATTTTAATATCAAATAACTAAGTTTATCTATATATATATATATATATATATATATATGTATATTTAGTTAACAGTTAACTATGCGCGCACACATATAGACACAAAAAATTTAAAGTATACGTTGATTGATATGTAAGAGCACTTTTTTTTTTTGTTTTGTTTATAATTTAGTACATATACTTGTATTTGTACTAAGTTAGTTATCGATTAATTTACAGTACAAATAGAAAGAAGCAAATACCGAAACACACTCCAATCAGCCAAGTTAAGCGCCATGCGTCCGGTCAACTGAACGCTCCGCGTGTGTCTGATTGTCAGCGTTGCCCGTTTGCCAGCGCTGGCCAAGAAGATAACGGACCTTTGCCACTTTTGTATGGCAAAACTTTCACTTTAGCGCGCCACAGAGAGAGAGAGAGAGAAAGAGAGCCAACAACAAGAGAAGATATACACAGAGAGAGAGAGGGATAGAGAGGGCGAGAGAGTGGAAGCGAGAGAGCGCTAAAGAGAGTTAAAATACGTGCGAGTATTTTATATGACGCGCGCGCGACTCACTTAAATGGTTAACATTTCTATTTTAGCTTCTACTTTGCTACTGATACTGATACGATTTTTGGGAGCAGCAGTCTTTATTCCTGTTTCTGTTTTGTCTTATGCTTTCTCTATATAATGCTTATGTATATGTGCTTGTGTGTGTGTGTGTCTATTAGAGTATTTATGCGCTCGCAACGTCCGCACGCGTGCGCGTTTGTAACTCAACTGAAACGGTTTACAGTGACGCCTTGCGGTTAAGAGCTGCACAGCGGTACACTAGTTAACAGATTTACCAACTGTTAAGCTCATGCGAAATGTCTAATTGGTATTTGACTGCAATGTTGATGTCACTACCAGCAAAAGTATAGGCAGTAATAATAGCAGCAGCAGCAGCATCTGTCACAGTTGATTTTCCTAGTGTTTCGCTTTCGCCTCCTACTGTGCAGTGACAGTGGTCACACATGGCGTATGCACGATTTACGTGCTGATTTACGATATCAATCGATTCAAAAAAAAAAAAAAAAAAACAAAAAAAAACTGTTGCATATTATTAATTCTGGCAAGGTTATCGGCCCGTGCAGATCCGTTTGCAGTAACAGTAACAATATAACATAAAGACACTAGCCCACAGAGATTGGTAATTAGTGCATACAAAATTGCTAACAATGGCATAGCCATGGCAATAACTGTTATCTGTGGGTATTGGATGGGGCTCTAACCTGTCGTTTGGCATTTCCTTGACCTAAATTTCACTGAGCTTAGTTTGTCAACGTCTCTTTCTTCACGCTTTGCACATATTTGCAACGCTGCATATGCCTCTGCATTGTTTTTGTTTTTGTTTTTGTTTTTTTTTTTTGGGTTTGGCTTATAGCCAGTAAAAATAGCCATGTTATGCCGGGTTTGTGCTTATGCCAGGGCCTGGGGAATGGGGCAGAGGCCGGGTATATGGCTGGTCAAGCGTGGACACGCGGCTCTACCACGATCTTTGTGTAGAATTTCACTTTCGTTATTGTCGTTGTCTTTGTTGCTGCTACTATTGTCGTTGTCGTTGCTGTTGCTGCTGTTGTTGTTGTTGTTTTTGTTGTTGTTATTGCTGTTACCGTTTTGCGATTGTTTTCTTTTCGTGTTTGCGTTTTTAGTTTTGTCTCTTGTGGTTAGAGCCATTGAAATGGAAAACGTTAGCTGGATGATTGCCTTTTAACCATGCCGGGCACGTGGGTGGCGCATAGCCGTTTATCTTTGTGGTCAGAACTCATGCCAAATACTTTCACACCTCTTCCATTTGTTTTGGTTTGCTAAAAGTAACTAAAAACTCAAAAAAAAAAGAAAAAGATTCAATTACCAAAAGCATCATTAGATGTGGTTTAGTTGATTGGAACCGTTCACTTTTTCAATTACTATTACGACATTCGCCATAGCCCTCAGGCTAAAAATAAGTAGAAATAACTTATTATAATTTAAATGGATGTAGCATACTAAGCGCACAGCCACAAAGTTAATTAAAACAAAGACAACACAGAAAAAAAAAAAAATAAAATAAAATAAAATAAAAACAGCAAATAACAAAAAAACGAAACACTTTCACTCGGCCTGCCCCAAAACAATGAAGCACCGGCAATGGCAATGGCCAAGAAGCTGCCAAAAAAAAGACCACAAAAACTTCAACTCGAAACAAATGAGCCACATTTAGTCAAGCACAAAATAATGAAGTTGCAGCTATTCTGCGATTGAATCAGCAGCTTTGTGGGTGCCGCTAACTTTGGATTATATAATCCAGAGACACGAGATGCCAGATGATTCAATGAATGAGCTAAGGTTTTGATTTACAGCAAATCGCATGCATAAATTCGACTATTTTCGAATATATATTCAAAACGGAACAAATTAATTTTTCAAACTTAAAAAACAGCTTAAATATCTATACATAATCGACTATACACAACTAAATTATGGCTTTAACCTAAGCTTAAATTTATCCGAATGGAAACTATAAATAAAATAAGCAACAAATGATTCTCAGGCTGCTATATCAACTGGGCTAATCATAATCAGTGATTTATATATGGGCTAATGATTCTAATCAGTTACATATATATGTTAACAGATAGCAGATCGTTTACTCTAACTTTTTCTACATAATTTCACAAACTGAATATACCTCATTTAAGCCATTTTTAATGGTTAAGGCAACATCCCACCCATTTGTATGCAACTTTGCAGAGGAAACATATTTTACAATAAATAAATAAATAAACAAATAATATTTATTGCGTTGCTGAAAACGCTTTTAAACTTATACATAATATTAATAAAAAACTTGTTTAAATATTTTAAATATAAATATATATAAATATTTCTTGGAAAATAATTATTAATTGAAGCTTTAACTCTTTTATTCGTTATAAAATATTTTATTTATTTAAAACTTCATTTAACATATTTTAATAATTTAATTTTCCTTTATTATATTTTTACATATTATTTCTGAGTTTCTAAAAAATAAATAAAATAAATTTAAAATAAAAAAAAAATTAATAAATAAAAAATAAACATATAATATATTAATAAAATAAAAATAAAATATTGATCAAATAAAAAGAAAATTAAAACAAAATTAAAATAAAAATAACATAACAATCAGATAAATATAATTAAATTCAAAGTCAAGTAAGCATAAAATTAAATACGAATAAAATTAAATGCAAATAAAATTAAATACAAATAACAATAAATAAATAAATAAAATAAAAAATTCAAACAAAATATATAAATAAATAAAATAAATAAATAAAATAAGTAAATAAATAAAAAAAAAAATAAATTAAAAAAATACAATAAAAAATACGAATAAAATAAATAAAAAAAAAGAATTTTAATTAAAAATTAAAATATTTTCACAAGTTTTCCAAATATTTTATGAATTTCTCTCATTATTTAATTATCTTATATTCATTTTAATAACGCTATAAAAAAAAGCATCATAATAAGTTCATCCCAGTCAATGTGTCATACATGCTTCATTATGTCTTATAAGCCAGATGGAGTTAAGCTTTGGGCTTAGAGGAGTTTTCAGCTAAGTAAATTCATTAAAAAAAAAAAAATGTTAATATGAACTCAATGAGCTCTTTGCAAAACTCACACACAGATTGATTAGCTATGGCTTATAAGGTGTTTAAATTTGTGTATTTCATGCTTTCATCGAGTTGATTCATTCATTCATTCTAGGGTTTTGAATCATCTTTTTGTTGTTTGTTAAAGGCTTAAAAAAAGGAAAATTTTTAATAGAAAAGGAAAAAAAAATTTCTTTTAATCATAAAAATTTTATTTATTGAGCTGCTGCTGCTGCTGCTGTTGTGGCTGTTGCTGATGGTGATGATGATGATCAATCATCGAGATGAAATGAAGTTTGATATTTTTCCGCTTTTAAACACCGCTGAGCAAATATTTTGCACTTAATCGATTCAAAAAATATGTATAAAAAATATGATAAAATGTATAAAAAATCAATATAATTAGCGGAATGTGAGCGACAAGTGTGTGAAATTGAATTTCTAAGTTGAAAAATGCCAATCATGATTGAAACAATGTGAAAGGAGATACAAGGAGTTGAAAGATGAGGCGTATTCATAATTTTTGTGGGCGTCGATAAGATAATCAACTTTTCAGCAAAAAGTGAAGTTTTTGCTAAATCTTTGTTGTTATTTATTATTCGATCTCGTTGATATGGCAAAAGTCGATTGTAATTTATTATGAAAAGATATATATGGCATAAAAAAACAGTAGACACCCTAGGGGCAAATCGCAAATGTTGTTAACAACCAATTTTAACGCCTTTCTGCGAATAGGCAGTTGTGTTTTTTACCATTTTTGTATTTTTGCTTGGCTTGGCTTACAGTTTATTAGATCTATTAATTTGTTTTTATTGAAAACGAAAGCTCAACAAGTTGAATAAACGCTTGTATCTTCTTCAATCTGCGGTGGCTTTTGATGATCAATCCATCAAACTAAGTGAAGTTGCCCTTATGATTAATTGTCCAAACATTTTATAAATGAACAAGCAAATTATTATTAACTAGAGTTATTAACTATACTTTCCATATACTTAAATATACTGTATACTTGAGTTATACAATTCATAATTCAATATTTAATATGAATTACGAGTGGGAACTTGAAACCAGCAGTTGGGCACTAAATTGTTACCAAAGGTAACACCGAACATTGTCGACAAATGCAAATGCAACAAAACAACAATATTTTCACTTTTAGCAAGTGACAAGCGTATTTACATTTAGATACAAAGGAAAACTAATAAACAACCTGCTAGAAAAACTAACTAATTGCCATAAGATCGAAGCATTAAATACTCTTTCCCCAATGAGGAAAAGTCTTTAAAGCTAACCGACTACATAAAGTATGGCTTGGTTCTAGTATGACTAAAAGTTATAGTACAATCTCAAACATATTAAACTTAAAACTAAATCAAGTACTTAATGCTAAAAGGTATATATATAAATATAGCATTGTTCAATCCTATTGGTATTATCTTCTCTACTTCAGTTCATCTAATATACAGTCGTATGTTTGCCGCTTTTATTGCTATTTGTTCTTATTTATGCATAATTAAAGTAAATATTTTTAAGAGCTATTGAAAGTTGTTTTTATTGTTAATAAAATTTGTTGCATTTGTTGTATATGTTGCAAAAGTCATGTGAAATTTGTTATAGCTCTTGGGGCAAGGGCATAACAAGAAAAGAAATTTCAGTAGTGTCGTATTAGAAATGAAAGTGAGCAGCGACAAGTACAAATACCGCACATACACACACTCATACACACACACAAATATACATTCAAGTACATACAGAGATAGTAGAATACACTCATAATAATTGTTAACTAACTTATGTATGACACGTTAACAAAATGCAAACATAACGAGCTTTGAATTGAGCGGCAAACAGCAGCAGCAGCAACAGCAGCCGTAGCTAACGGCTTTTCGACTATTGGCTCTTTGAAATGCGCCAAAAAGCTAATGATTTTTGGCTAGCACGTGTCAATGGCCCGGAAAGGGTCCGGCTGTAATCTCCGTCTTATTGCCTAAGGCCTTTGCTATACACACACGCACACACACACATACATAGGTATGATTTAATTTGTTTTTCTCGGTACTCAAGTTTAATTACGCAAATGTTATTCAATAGTTTTGCTGAAAGAAGTTGTAAAAGAAATGGGCGAAACTTTTTTGCACACACTTTGTATGTATGTGTAATGTGTGTGTGTGTGTGTGTGTGTGTTTCCTGTGCGGGTTGTGTATGGTTGTTAAGCATTTTGTTGAGAGCTTTGTTGACCACTTTGTTGGTGGTCTTAACTTAAACTAATTGCACTATTATTTCATTTGGCTGCCACTTATAATTTAATTTCATTTGCGCAACAACTTTCGTCTTCATTGCGTTTTACATTATTTTTTTTTTGTAGTTTTTTTTGTTTGCACTTTTCCCTCCAATATTTTTGCACCTTTCACAGAATCTTTTTTTCTTCTCTCTGAATACTTCCGTCTCGGAACGAGCATTACAATGTAATCATCGCTTTTTTGTGTGTGTTTACTATGTTGTGTGCTGTTGTGTGGTGTTGTGTTTTGTTGTGCGGCAATTTAATTGGCGAAAATTAAAAAAGGGAAAATAATGTATTTTTTTTTTTTATTTGTTAATAAACTTGCCACAGCTCGCACTTTGTGTAGGCGGCGTCTCCACTCAAGCAATTAATTAGAAAGCGAAACTTTATCTTAATTTAAAAAAGAAAAATAAATATAAAAAGTCAACTATAAACAACAAAAAACAAGTAAAAGTCTAAAGAAAATTCATAAATATTATTTATCATATTTTATAGCACCTTTCTTCAAATAATAATAATCATGATTTGACTTTAACTAACCATTTGTCGGTTCAACAATTTTTTACTGAATGAAATATATATAATAAAGTTTTGTTTAACCTTAAGTGCTGCTATATAGACGCCATATCCATTTCTGTTGATCTGTTTAAATCATCTTTAAAGTTAATTTCCTTAGTCGTTTGATATAATGAGTCGCAATCGTTGGATTTATTTTCACCTTCAGATCCGGTCAGCTTAATGTTTTTATAATTTCTCAGAAAATTCAAATATCAGATGTAAAATAATAAATCGTTTAATTTGAACTATTGCTATATAGCAATATTATCAATTTCTATGGACTTCCTTTAATTTTATTTAAAGTATATTTCACTTGTCGTAAGACTTTCCTTTCCCCTTTGGAATAATCTAGGCAGGAGATGTATAAACATCAATCATTTAGGTCTCAGTAATATTGAATAAAATATTATATATAACAAATTTCTGATATTCTAATTTCTAATTTAATGCAATTAATATACTTATCATAATTGTATAATCTATTGGGTTTTAAAAATTAGAGTCTTTTCTTTCATTAGAAGCAATATAAACTGACGCCACAACCCCTAATATCAGATTAGTGTTGAATCATTTAAGCATTGAACTGACTTAGTATACATATAGATAAGTATACATATAGCTAAGTACACATATAGGTAAGTATACATATAGCTAAGTATACATATAGCTAAATATATATATAGCTAAGTATAGATATAGCTATTATACATACAGCTAAGTAAAGAACCCTTATAGTTACTTTGATATAAGTCAGCTTATAGAAGTCCTTGAAGCTTCGCTTGCTGCTCTTGCTTTATGCAGATATATATATGATATTCTGTAAATAATTTTCTTTTAGGCAAAGCTTAATTAGTCTTCTTCACTTAATATATAAACATTTTTTTGGATACTTCTCTATCAACACTCAATTTGATTGTTAGTTGGAGTTGATTTCAGTAAAGTATATATATAAAGATTACTTCTTGTTTGGCTTTCTAAATCTGCTGTCAGTTTGTAATTTGTTAACACTTCATCATCTTAACTAAATTACAATTATGACGCCCATATATTGAAACATTACGGATACATTAGATACACCTGTAGATGAGAGCAAAAAACGGAGAAGGAAAAAAACAAACCAAAACAACAGATAAAAAACGTCAGCAAAGCGAATTCATTTGGCCTGGCGGCGCTGAGAATACGCTGGTTGCCACATAGTACTATAACTTAGTGTGTGCGTGTGTGTTGTTATATATGAACAACTAAGTACATACTTACATATGTCGAAGAGCTATCTATCAAGATTTTAAGGGCCAGGCAAACCAATAATTACCGGATGAAGCGTAATTTCCTATGGGCTGCATTTCAAAATGATGCGATCAAATTAATGATCACTTGGCCCGAGAGCGTTAAAGAAGTATTTTGTTATTGTTGTTGTTGTTATTGTTGTTGTAGTTGTATTGTTGGTTTTGTTTAGTTATATTAAAGAGTTGGTCAGTTGTGTTTGTTTGTGTCTTGTAGCGATTGCATTCAACGATATTGACAGGGCCATTGTCTCGTGAAAATTTTCTGATCTTTGCCCAGAATAGTAGCAGCAATAGCAGCGGCAGCAGCAGCAACAGTGGCAGTGTTTACCTTTCCAAGTACCTTTCAATTGTTTTTGTTGTACATATTTTATTAAGGCTTTTTTCGCTTTTTGGAGTAGGAGAAAGAAAATTTAAAATCCCGGACACTTGCACTGTTGTGGAACTTTCGTTTTTTTTTTATTTTCATCTTTTACTTCTCGAGTGGCTGCCCCATTGCCGCCAATGCTTCCTATAAATCTTCGGATTCAGCAATAAGAGCAAAGCATTTCCATTGTAGTAACTGTATGTCTATCTGTCTGTCTGTCTGTCTGTGTGTCTAACTGTCTGTACGTTTGTTAAGAAGGTTGGGAAAGTTCAAAAACGTCGCTTGAAGTTATTGTGCATGCGGGGCACAATGCTTACTGCTGCTTCTGCTGTTGCTGCTGTTGTTGTTGCTGCTGCTGCCAACAACAACAACAACAACAACAACATCAACGATCTGTAACTTGGTCATCTTTGAAGCTGACACTCACCCACTCGCCCACACTCTGGGAGCGCTTGTGGGTCGTCATGAAGTGTCTTAACGTTTAATGATTCTTTGTACGAATACTTCAAGCTGCTGCTTAATTGTGCAACTTTTCTATGGAAATTAAATGCAAGAGTTTTGCCTTAAATCTAAGTTACTTCATCGCTTTCGTTTTTCATTGTATGAATTGAATTGTCTGTGGGAACAAAAACAAAACTTCCACTCATTTGCTACGCTTTAATCAAGAGCCACCGGCTGTATCATATAATACTTATTGAAGACTTTTCTACGTAATAACTGAAAAGTGTTTTAAAATGCTTAATTTAAACTTAAGTACTTTGTTTATATTATATTAATTATATATATCTTACTATACCATACTATAGTACATATAAAATCTGGACTTTTCTGTCAGATAAAGTGAATTCAATTATAGCTAAGGAATTTTATGTTTTGCTTAAAGCTTGAATCTAGTTTATAGTTTTATTCGACTTTCCCAAACTATTTGGCAACATTTTACATCTTTTTTTTTTGCGTAGAAATAGAGAATGAAATTTATATTTTATTGTCAACAAAACATTTTGATATCACAGTTCATCAAAGATCATTTGTAATCTGTTCAAATGATTACTATTGATTGATATGCCAAATAGGTGTTAAAAATCTATTAATTATGAAATAGTAGTTATGTAAGAGACTGCTAAAAACTAAAAAATTTCACCTGCTCTTTGAGCTTTACATAAATTGTGTGCTCTTAACTAAAGGCCACAAACAAATGTGTTAACAAAGTCATTAAGAGCCAATTTAGCGATTGGCTTTGACAACAGACAATAACAGGGGCTAAAATCATGTGGAGCAGCAAACAAATATTTTATAATCTATATATATGCGATATGATACTGAATACTTATAACATAGATATAATAAATATTAACAAAAATAAAAAAAATTAAATAATTTGAGAGATTGTAAAAGTGAACGCGTTGAATGGCCACGCAAATTTTCACTTTCGCCAGTTAAAAGGCGACCATTAAATATTAAGTTAACTATTTGTCTAGTAAGCTGTGCAGTTGTATGATCATTTGTGATCAGGATCTGTTGTTTGCTAATTTCTTGGGCCTAATCTCATAATCTTTATCCGCCCACCATTTACTAAACGTTGCACGATTGCAGTCGGCATCCACTAACGGCGATTGCATGTGAAAGTTCATGCAACACACTCACTCACACACACACTGAAAAATATAAAAAATTATATTACTTGTAGTACAGGTGGTCAAGGAGCACGCTCTACCAATGGGGCACCAGCGTGCTTACTTGGACAGGTCGTGATTGGAGCCGTTGATAATCTCGACACATGAGCGCACTCCTCGTGAGACGTGATGTCTGTACAAATTATGATATGGAGGCCGCATAAGATCTTAAGTTGTTGTTCCATGCACTTGCTTGCAGGCCACTCAAGTGCCCCAAAACGTGGCTCCCACACGCTATAAAAAAAAACGCAGTTGCTTACAGTTTGCCCTTCTATCTCTCAAGCGCACCGTCTGTCTGTGTATGCAAATGACCGACTTGCTCTGAAAGCGAAAGTTCCATGATGACCTCAACGCCATCGCCGTCACCTCACAGTCATGACGTTGGCAGCTGTAATTGCTGGGCGTTTAATATCGCTCCGTTTCCAAACCCATTTGTCTTTTGGCGCTTGCTTGACCACGAATAACTATACTATACATATCGATATCTATAATATATCTTCTACAATATCGTTTGAATGAAATCAATCCTATTAGCTAGATCTATTTAAATTCTATGAATAATTCTCTCTTTTTCCTAAAGTCCTTTTCTTTTGCTTATAAATTCTTTTCAATTTTGTATACAACTTTGTCTAGGGAAACTCTTTGAGTATCTATAAGATATAAATCTAAGAAAACATGCCGTTTGTTAGAGATTTTGTTATCTTTTGTTTGGGCTTTTCGTATCGGTCTTTTGCTGCATGCTTCGCATTTATAATAATTTTAGTTTATTTTTGTATTTTTTTTCTCGCTTTACATATGCAAAATACATTTGGAAATTTGTTACTTGCTGCTGGCCTGTTTGGCTCAACTAGTAAAGAAAGTTTTGTACTTTGAAATATTGGGCAATGTTTTATTTTTTTCTATTTTGTTTTTATTTAATGTTTCTCTCTTGCGGCAAGAGTTGATTATCTGTGGCACCTGCCAAATATGTTGACTCGTTGCCAAGCTCTAAAATAGTAATGAATGCATTGGGAATTTAAATGCTCTACTTAATGAAAAATGTATAAAGTTTATCGACACTGGACTGCCAGGCGGATGTGTCAATGCAGTTAATGTTTAACCCTTTTTTTGTGATCTGTATATTTATAGCTATTGTGGCAATCTTTTGCTATTTTTGATTTCACTTAAGAGAAATGATAATAATTCGTTATATAACAAAACTTTTTTCTCATATCTCAAATTAATTTCCTATTTTGTATTGAATACACACTTAAAATCAATCAAATAAGTACAGGGTTTTACATAAGAGTTGGGGTATTAAATCACAGTTTCATTGATTAAATAGTTGTACTCGATCAGCGCATTGTACGCTTGGCACAATAACGAACGCTAGATGGAGCTGTTGTTAAAGTACTTGCAACCGCACAAAAGTATGCAACAAAAAATGTAATTTAGAAGTGCCAACGGGATTGATAATTTTGGAAGAAAGCATTTGTTTGATAGAACTGCATAAAATGGAAAGAAATAATATAAAAATATCTAAAACTAAATTAAAAAAATATTGCATTTGTTTGAATTTAAATTCATTTCAAAAAATATTAAATGACTGACAATATAACAGAAATTTTAATTTAAAGTAGATTAGGCTGAACAGGGTTTGACCACAAGTTAGTCGGCCTAACTTAAAGGCGAAATCCAAAAGGCAAGTAAAAATAATTTATAAGAAACTTTACTTGAGTTTTCAATGCCTTCAATTATTGAACAATTGATTTTAATGAACATTGCAATTAAGTAATATGATTAAATATGTTTATTAAAGCTGTAATCAATATTTAGACAAGTGTTTCGATTATTTTTCAGCTGTTTATATACCTTTAAAGCAAATGATTAAGAGAAACAGTTTTTTTTTTTGTTTTAAACAATTTAATTGAATTAATTTTTGTGCTTTTAAATAAATAATTACAATTATGTTATTAAATTAAATTACAATAGCTTCTTCGTATTCGTTGTAACTTCGTTTTAAGAAAGAAGCGCCTAAGTATTTAAATGCTCTACTTAAAGCGTGTAGAGCAATTGCTGCAGATGTCTATTAAATAAACTTAAAGTTAATGTAAATCGTATGCAATAATTTAGAAAATTATATACAGAGCAAATGGGAGAATAAATTAAGTTCAAATCAAGTAATACGTTACATCATCGTACATCATTATTGTGATGAACAGAGAGTGCGATTCACCTTGTTTTTTTTTTCTTTTTTTTGTTTTGTCTTGTTTTTAGTGTGCTAATCACATTCTTTAACTAGTTTAGGGAAGGTTTTGTTTTGTTTCCTTTTAAATTATCCTTTAAGCTAAGCATTTTGTTTAAAATTAACATTATGACAATGGAATTTGTTGTGTGATTGTTGTTTGTTTGTTGGTTTTGTAGTGTCTCTTGTGTTGCGGACAGGTGGAAGATTAGGTAAATTATAAGTGAAATCGTTGCTTGGGTTATGCACAGACTCCATAGAGTATCATTGGGCCATAACCCAAGCACGAGTTCATTCATATTTTGAATTCGATTTCGATGTGGAACTCGATGTCGAATCGGGTGCTGGGCATTCACTAAGGATTAGGCATAATACACAGGCGGGCATTACGATGCAACTAAAATTGTAAAATCTGATTGATCCAGTCTCGGAATTCGGAGATGCGCGTATAGACGCCCGGCTGATTGGCCTCCGCACAGCCAATGCCCCAGGAGATGACACCGCCCAGTTGAAAGCGTTTATCTGATTCACGTTGCAGCACCATGGGGCCACCAGAGTCACCTGTAAATGCAATGTGTATTGTCATGTGTAATTAGCCAGAATCATAATTCAATTGCAACATGTTGCTGTTGCTGTTGCAAGTCGATACGCACCTTCACACGAATCGTAGCCGCCCTTCTTCCAACCGGCACAGATAAATATGTGCGGTATGTGCTCAATATAGCCCGCGGATCGGTACATCGACTCACAAATGGTGTTGTTGATGACAGGCACAGCGACCTCCTGCAACACGCTGGGCAATGGTCCATCCTCATACAGCCTGCCCCAGCCAGTGACAAAAGCCGTCTGGCCAATAAAGTTCTCATCGTTGTCGGGTACACAAACGGGTATTATATTGGGCTGGAATACCACTGGTTCGTAGAATCTGTAATGATTGGGATTGGGGATTGGGGATTTGAGATTTCGAATTGTTAATTTATTTTCATTTGGACATGATCGTAAATACTCTACCTAAGCAGTGCCAAGTCAAATTCAAAGGTGCGGGGATCGAACTGTGGATGAGAGGCAACAATTTGCACTCGTCGCTCCTGGAAGCCATAGGGTTCCTCTTCCTCAGCCAGATCGTATTCTCCCAGGCGCAGCAACAGATCCGAGGGCGGCACACTGAAAGCGTAAGTTGTCAGTCAGTCAGACAGTTAGTTTAGACTGTTGATTGGAGGCTTTCTTCGATGCGAAGAACTGAGTTGAGCTGAGCTCTTACTACTTACTTGTCAACACAATGAGCTGCAGTTATTGCCCAGTTCTCGTTAAGCAACGCTGCTCCACACTTGTGTAGATAGGTGGATGTGCGCCATTGGCGCAATGATATCTGCCAGGGCCAGCGTCCAAATGCGGCATTCGCACCGCCAACGATGCGTGGTTCGGGGAACATGCGACGACCACAGACTGCAAGAGAGTTGGAAGAGAATGAGGAGGCAAGTTAATAGGCGAACAGGTCACAATTAAAGTAATGGCCAGAAAAGTCTTTAAAACATTTTAATCACTACAACAGGCACTCAGGCATCATCCCAGTATCCATCCAAGTGGCTAGTTAGCTGGCTGGATGACTGGATGACTGGCTGGCAATGTGGCAAGAAATGCAATATGCTTTGGACATGTTTTGGCCAGGCCTTGACTTTGGCCAGCTAGCGCATGGGGCGAGCAGTCAACGGCCTACTTTATGACGACGTTGTTGCGGCTGCTGCTGCTGCTGCCGACGAATGCTAACTGCCGATTGCTGACGCTGACTCGTTTCGTGCATCAAGATATTGTATAGTTGCTCGCAAATCGGTCAACGGGCCTGGCTAGTAAACTGATTCCTGACTCATTTAGCCAGCAGGCTGCTAGCTGGCAGGTGGGCTGCCCGAAGTATATAAAAAGTGAGGCAGGAAGCATACAGCATACAGCAAACATCATAAAGCATACAGCATAAAGCATACAGCATCCATGCATGCAACATGCAGAATGCAGAATGTAGAAGAAACTCAAGGATCGGACAATCGAGTAAGCAAGCACGATAAGCGCAGACAACGTGACCCACGAGGCACAATGACCGACCGCATCACAGTCATTATAGTAAATTATTGCTGTAAAAATTGCTATGGACTTGAAAGAGTCTTCGACTGATGCTGCACGTTGCAGTATGGCATATGGCAGTAAAAGCCACGCTTAGATTTCTAGACATGTTGCTGCTGCTACTACTGCATTGCAACTCAGGAGTAAAATATCATTCTACACACATATACACACATACGGGGCAGGAGCAGTAACAAAGTTCTTACTCAAGGCCAATGTTCAGCCTTCAAATTGAATTTAATGGCAACGCATCTTTGTCTTATGGCCAAAGTCTGGAAGTATTAATAGATATCTCTCTGTTCTGCAGTAAAACAAGTTTCCTTTTTGTTACCTGTGCTCAATGAACTCACCTTCCCTGTAATCGACGCCCTCCAAGCCAGGCGCTACAGTTGTATTCCCAGTTGAATCTGTTGTTGTATTCAACAGATCCTCGCCGCTGTAATCCGTTGTTGTTGTTGTTGGTGTTGGTGTTGTTGTTGTTGTTGTTTGTGTGGAACTACTGCTTGATGCTTTTGTTGTGGATGTGGAGGATGCTAATTCTATATTTTCAGTTGTTGCTGGTGTCTCTGTGGTTTTGCTTGTTACAGTTGTTCTTGGTGGTGCTATTGTTGTGCTAGTTGTTGTTGTTGTAGTTGTAGTTGTAGATTTGCTGCTGCTTGTTGGCGGCTTTGTGGTTCTATGCGGCTTGCTAGAACTGGAAGCTGTTGCCGTTGTCTGTGTCTGTGTCTGTGTCTGTGTTTGAGTCTGCGTCTGTGTATGAGTCTGACCCAAAGGCTTTGATTCGCTGCTTGTGCTGACGCTGGTGGCCACCGAGATAACCACTTTGTCTGTAGAGGAGCCAGGCGTTGCTGCAATTAGAGCAAAAGATCAACATGTAAATCTTGAACTTGCCATTTGTTGCTAATGTTGCAGAATTGCAACAACTTACCCGTATCGCCGTCATTCGTTTTGTTCAACAACTGCGGCAACAACGTGGGCAAAGGCACCCAATCTGCGGCCTGAGATGGCTGCCAATCGCTGGCAATTGTTGCATTGGTTATGGGCTCTCCTTCAACATCTGTCCAGGTGATCAAACCAGGTTTCTTGGTGCCGCTAGAGGTGCTGCTGCTGCTGCTGCTAGTTGCACTTGTTGTTGTTGGTTTCGAGTGCAATTTCGGTGCTTCAGTTGTTGTTAGCAATGTTGCAGCAACTGTTGTTCTTGTTGTAATTGCTGGTGCAGCTGTAGTTGTTGTTGTCTTTGTTGTATGACGACGTGTTGGCTTTGGTGTACTTGTTGCCGTGTTGCTGCTGGTGCTGCCGCTGCCGCTGCTGCTGCTGCTGCTGCTGCTGCTGCTTGTTTGCTTTTTGGGTGCCGTTGTTGTTACTGTTGCTGTACTGCTGGCGGCTGTTGTCGGCTTGCGCGTGACTTTAGTGCTAGAAGGTGGTTTGGCTGTTGTCGTTGCATCCGCCAGCAACACAGGCACCTTCACAATTTCACCCGTTGGTTGCGGCTTCGGTCGGGGCGCATGTGTTGTTCTCTCTGGCAAATTTGTTGTGATTGTTGTTGTTGCACCGTTTGTTGTTTTATGACTGTCATTGAATGTGGTTGCTGTTGAGCCAGCAGTGTTGGCGGTGGTGCTATTGCGAGTGGGTAATGTTGTGCCAGTGCTGCTGCTGTTGTCGATGGGCTTGCGTGTTGCTGTTGTAGCTGTTGTTGTCGTGTTTGTTGCTGGTTTCTTGCCAGGCGCTGGGCGTTTGCTAGATTGTGTTTTATGCGGTTTTTGTGTTGTGGTGCGCAGCGGTGGTGTTGGACGTGGTGTTGTCGTCGTAGTTGTTGTTGATGTTGTTGTTGATGTTGTGGTGCTTGTTGTTTTGCTTGTTGTCTTGGCAGCTGTGGATCCACTACTGCTGCTGCTACTGCTGCTGGTGCTACTGCTGCTTATTGTGGGTCTGCTGTGTCGCCTGGTGGTTGTCTCGGTCAAACGATTAGTGGCTTCGGTGGCTGTTGGCGTTGTCGTCTCCACAATCTGGAAAGTGAAAAACTTGCTAGGCTCAGATGTGGTTTCAATGCGTTGCTCTACAACGGCCCCAGTGGTGAGCAATGGTCGTGAGACAGTGGTGCGACGACGATGTGGTTTAACAGTGGTTGTGGATGTGGCTGCTGCTGCTGCCGCTGTATTCGGCTTAAGCGTTGTGCGCACCACAAACTGCGAATGTTTATGAGTGGTTTGTGAAGCCGCTGGACGGCGAGTGGTGCTAGTTGCTTGACTCACTGTGGTACTAAGGCTGCTGGTACTGCTGCTGCTACTGCTGCTACTACTGCTGCTGCTGCTGCTACTGCTGCTGCTGCTGCTACTGGTGGTGGTGCGCACAGGACTAAGACTGCTCAGATAGCTCTGGGTGACATTCTTTAGCAATTCGCTGGCGGTGTGCTGCAGCTGCTGCTGGCTGAGATTGTTGTTGTGAGTGGTGCTACTCGTTTCGGTGGTTAGTTTGAACAATGCGCTCGTTGGCAACGTTGTTGATTCATGTCCAAAATGTGATATAGTATTCTGATCGATGCTATTATCATTGATCTCAGGCGTAAATAGTGTAGAATCCTCCTGTAATGAGTTGCAAAATAAGTTAAGAAAATGCTGCATAAAGTGGTGCAAGTTGCAGACTTACCTTCAAGGCGCAACACGAGCCAAAGTAGAAGCGATCAATGCAGGTGCCCAGATGTGTGCCATTCTGTTTGATGCAATCGATGGCAAACATGCAAACACCCGAACGACCCGATTTCCGTACAATGCAGGGTAGATGTCTTATATTGCGTCCTGATTGAACTGTAAATATATAGCGAAAAAAGAAAGGGTATTAAATTTAGTTTAACTAATATTAAATGCATTGGTTTGTTGCATGTTTTAATAAGTTTGGTCAAATTTTTCTCAGTGTAAAGAATGACAACATAAAAGTGTTCTTATTGCTATTGTGATGGTCCACACCATTTCCGTTTGTTGTAGGGGCTATTAACGCCTTTAATTTGTACGCCAATTTGAGTTAGAGTTTTACCGTTAGGCAAACAGTTAACACAAGTGAAAATGAAGTGGCAACAACAAAAGAACAGCACTCAAAAAAGAGGCAGAAACAGCAGCACAACAGGCCATAAAGTAAGCTGAAGGGCGACCGCCCGATGAGGCAACAACCATAGCAACAGTAGCATTATTTCTATTATTAGTATTATTGTTATTATTATTATTATATTTATTTATTTATTTATTTATGAATTGCCACTTTAAGAATCAGCAGTGTAAATCTCTGGGGCTTGAACTTATGTAATTGCAGACGATTGTCTAAAGAAAGAGAAAGAAAACGAAAGACTTAAGCAGCGAACTTGCAACTGAGCATTGCCTTTCTTTGAGACATGTCTTGGTGTAGCTCTGTAGCTTTTGTTTGCACTTCACGTGGTCATAAATAAGCCGCACAGCGGCCACACCAGCTTCAAATACAAAGACACCACCAAAGCCAGTGTCAATGGCAGTGGCAGTAGCAGCGGCAGTGGCAGTGGCAGTGGCAGTGGCAGTGGAAGTGGTGGTGGCAGTGTCAATGGCAATACCACAGCTTGGAGTTAAGCGTCGAGTGTCTCGTTAAGCGCAAGTTACTTTGCGTATAAATTTTGTGCGATTTACTCATATTTCAATGTTAAATCAGTAACATTACAATGTGTGTGTGTTGGTGTGCGTGTATGTGTGTGTGTGAGAGAGAGGGTGTTTTGCGTTTATTGAACTTTAACTGTAAACGGAGTGTATATACTTTATTGGTTATGCAATTAACACGAAATGCTGAGATATTGTTGCTTAAGTAGACAGACGCTCGCTCAACGCCAGCGCAAAACGAATGACTTAAGACACGAACTGGCTAAGAATTCACTTAAAGAAAACTGAATACATTGCATATATTATATACTATATATAAATATAAATATATATTGTTGGTAAGCGAAAACTTTTGTCACGTTTCATAGAAGCGGCAAGCAGCGCAGTCGCGTTTAAACGCCAGCGTCAGCGTCACCCGTTAACAAAAAGAAGAAAAAGAACCGGCAAGCTCTTTCTTTTTCTTTTTTTAACTTGTTGCCTGTTTCGTTCTGTGTTTGCATTTCGTTTTGTGGCTTTTTGGGTCAACAGCTTAGCATATGTTTCGCTAGCCGACGCTGCCAGCCTACCAAGCAGCTAACCAACAACAACAACAAAACAGTTAACAGCCACTGAGTTAACTGACTTAACTGAAACTCAAAGCGAGCACCCGCATTGCTGCATTATAGGAAATTTGTTCGTTTTTGGCATGCGAATGCGGCTAAGGAACAGACAAACAAACAAACAAACAAAGAAAGAGGAAAAACAAACGAACGCATGAATATTTTGTGGGCGAACGTTATAAATTTAGGTCAAATGCTGACCTCAGGGCTTAACGCTCCGGGAGAATTGCCAGTGTTAGAGAGTGTTGGACCTCAGTTGGATCAGGGTGTGAGCTGAGCTGAGAATGAGTTCATTTCTGGCATTTGTTTTTATTTATTTCCCTTTCACTTGGCGTCAATTTACTTTCCGCTTTCTGCTTTGCCCCTATATGTACCTATATATATATATATATATAAACTTATATATAGTAGAGTACATATTTATATATACATTTATTATTATTATTATTATTGTTGGTGTTGCTGTTGTTGCGTTTTGGTCCAGTCAAGTCATAAAAATGAAATGCTTGCCACCTTATTCCTGTTATTGTTATTGTTATTGTTGCTGTTGCTATTGTTGCTGTTGCTGCTGTTGTAGTTGTTGTTGTTGTTGTTGTTGTCTGGCACACGCTTTCATGTTGGCTCCGATGGTGGCTCAGTTTATGGCAACATTCTTTGATGGTTGACCTCAATTGCTTTTGCTTGCTGCTGACGTTTGGCCGTTTGCCGGCTCTTTGGCTGCCTTGCTTCGGTCTCTTAACACTGTATTGTACGTGTGTATGTGTGTGTGTGTATGTGTGTGTGTGTGTGTTGTTGTGTGTTGTATGTTGTCTTTGTAAGAAAGTTGTGTAGTTTTAATTTCAAACTCTCCATCTCTTGAATGGGAATCCAAGTCTAAATCCGAATCCATATCCATATCTATATCCAAATCTGGCAATGAGCTATGTTCAGTTGTACACAAATTTGCAGCTAAGGAAGTGCTAATAGTATCTAAATTTGATACTTAATGGCTTTGACCTCATTAAAGAGTGTGCAACGCCTGTCTCAGCGCATCATTAATTTTGATTACTTTCATTTGAGTAAAAGAATCACAAGAATACCCAAAAAGAGAAGAAGCTTCGCCACACAGAAACAAGTTTCTAACTTGAAAGTATTTTTCTTTTATTTTGGCAATCAAATTTAATTACTTTCTCATATAATGCTACTGATTCTCAGTTCTCTCAGTTATATTCCTCATTGCTGTTTGCCTTAAACTGAAGTTAGCTCTAGTTTGTTTTTATTTTTGGGCTATAAATTTTATTAGTTATCTTGGCATTAAAGTTGAAGCGTGAATCTTAATCTGTTAAGCTGCTTTCTAGAGAGCAAAATGTTGTCCTAGATACGAAGCAAGTTATGATCTTAGGATAGTTTCTGGCATAGGAAGTAGTTTGATTTATGGCTAATAGAAAACCAGTCTGGAAGGAGTTAATATAATAACTATTTATCGCTATATTATAATCTTTCTACTTTCTGTTTTCTAAGCTGAACTTAAGTTAAGTCTGAGTGTAACTCACAGCAGGATTATTAACTTTTAATTAGAATTTTTTGTATTCGCTTAATTTAATTAATTTGTTCGAAACTTTTACTCCCTGTTGTGCTTAATTTAACTAATTGCGTTCCATTTTATTTAATTTTATTTAATTTCTTTGTTATCATTAAAATCCAAAAAAAATAAGAAACAATAAGAAAACCAATGAAACATTGCTTTTAATGGAATACGTGAGAGAAAGTGCTGGAGTTCTGAGGAAAACCTGTCAACAGCCTGACAAGTTTCGTCAGCAACAGCTGCCACAAGCTGCCCCAAAGCTGCGTGATGTCTTCATGTTGTGTCTGTTGTCCGCTGTCCGCTGTCTGTTGTGCGTTGTCTGTTTTCTATACTCTATGAGGCTTTTGTCATTGTACTGTGAATCAGTTTTTGGAGAAATGTGCGCCAAGCTGTCAGGTGATTGCATTATGATATGATCAACAGTCTGTGATTCAGCTTCAGTCTTGGAGTTGTTAGGGTTTCTGTTTTTTTTTTTTTTTTGTCAATCACATAAATAAGTACTTACATTGTGCTAAGCTGGGATTATCCACAAAGACGGGTGTGGCATCTACCATTGATGCCACCGTTGCCAGCAGCAATAACAGCAGACTGCCCAGCGCCAGGATGAAGTTGCTTCGCTTTGGCATGCTGCTGCTGCTTCTGTCTGTGCAGTTTGATCCAAGCCTTAGGCTGTATGCTCTACTTTTACTTGATGTATCTCTCGTATCTGTATTTGTATTTGTATCTGTAACTGTTACTGTGTATCTGTTAATCTCTGTTTGCTGCAACGCGCCCATCTGTAAATGATTAAACAAAATATATAAAAATGAGTCACTGAGTTACACACACAGAGTTAATGTGAAACGTTTAACACAACTTATTCATATATATATACATATTCAAATTATAAACTAAACACCAAATATCTACGACAACTCATGGGCACGGCCACAGAAAAAAGTAACAACAACAACAAGAGAAGAAGAAGAAAATATTCCGGCAACAAGTGCGTAGAAGCGTTTTCGATGACTCAAACTCAAGTAGGTGAAAGTCGTTCGATTTTTAGTGACTTGCATATGCAAAAAAAAAAAAATAAATATATAATAATATATATATATATATATATAAAGAAGTCACATAATGATAAGCCGAAAAGCAACAAGACTTTCTACTGACACAACGAACTGAAGATACTCTGCAGATTTTTTATTTAAATTTAACAGCTACATTTTACTTGATTTCTGCTGAAAACTGATGACACATTGCATTCTGTTGCAGTTTTAAATGTTAAAGAAAGTTGCATTATTATTGATTCAACAATAGCATATACATTAAAGGATTGATATACGAGTCAAAGCTGAAATATAAGTTGGTCCCCTATGTATGCCCTATGTATGCCATGCTTCGGATTGCTTTTCCAAAGGAAGTATCCTTTGTTTGAATTTTGTTAACCATTTACTGACCATGACTTCTTATACTTTACATATAAGTTTTTCTCCTCCAGTTTCTCTTTTCCCATTTTCCTTTACTTTTTCTATACTGCTTTTATGCTGTTTGCTATTTTCATTAATATTTGTCTCCTTCTTTTCAGATTGCCACAAGGAACTTCAATTGATTTTGGCAGCAGTTTTTGGGGTAAGTCTTATATCTCATATTATTTATACTATATATATATATATAACTTGATTCATCTGAACACATATTCATTTGCAATTTGAATGAGTTATTGACATTTTCTCTAGTTAACAATTCAGTCTGGCCAATTACTCAATATTTATTTATATCAATTACCAAAATGAGCAAGTTATCAGCTATAGCTTATATATAGATATACTATATACATGGATATATCTTATTGTAGCATCATTTACGCAATTTTCACTATACAAAAGAAGAATATGTTTCGTGTTGAAGGCATAACTAATTGGTTATGCCCGCAGCAGTGTGTAGAAACAAGTAGAAACTTGGCAAGAAAGAGGCAAAAAGAAAAAAAAGATCTCTGAATTGGCAATGGGCTGGGTCGTACGGGGCGTATGTGTAATTTTGCCACTTGTTGTTGTTGTGTTATGGGCTGTTTACACACGCCTAAGGCGCCTAATGGAAAGCAAAAGTGTGTGTATGTGTGTGTGTAGAAAGTGCGCCCGCTCAATAGCCACAACAACATAAACATCAGCAACAATAGCAAAAAAATAAATAAATAAATAAATGTGCTAACGGCCCCGCAGTGTCCCAAGAGACCCTCAACACTCCCCCTTTGCCGCCTGCTGCTGAGATTGTATAATGTTTATATAACTGTTCGTTGTTGCATTTGCAACTGGTTCTCAATAAGCGAGCACATGTCTAACTGTGTGTGTGTGTGACAAAGTTCAAGAGACGCCTAATTGATGAGCAAAAAAGAGAGAGAGAGAGAGAAAGAATGAGACAATGAATGACAAAATAAAGTTGCTGTGGGATGTAAAGAAAGTTTAGTGGCATGACAAATGTACAGAAATGATGACATAAACTGTAACAATCAAAGAAAGCGCAAACAGCTAGAAGATAGAAGAAAAAAAATACTTATACTGATGCTGAAGAAGGGGTGGATGAGAAGGAGAGTGGAAGAAAGATAAGTGGTAACTGGAATCACCGATTTGACTCTGATGACAATGTTAAGACTCTATTGAGGAATTTCTTGCAAAGATGTTTTCATTGATCTGTAAGCATAAGAAGCTCTTAGCTTCAAGTGTATATTTCTTTCTTTCTGTCCATGTTTCTTTCTCTCTTTCTTTTCTTCTCCTCCCTTCTTCAACAACCTTCGCACTCGTCACGATCTGCAGCGTGCGAGAAATTTTTTTTTGCTGTCTACGCGTTGCGTTTGTAGCGTTTGATGAAGCGTTTTCTTTGGTCAGAAGAAGTGACAACGACAACGACAGCAACAACAACAACAACAATAACAACTGTTGATCGTGTTCTGAAGCTGCGTTGCGTAATACGGTCATTGACATTGAAGTTAGAACCGTTGCTTTTAAAGCTTAAAGGCATTTTGTACCGTGTGCAAAAATCTACAAACAACAACAACAATTATAATAGTAGCAACAGCAACATTTAAAGACAATCTCTCTAGCAACTATCATTAAACTAAACTAAAAATTTAATTTATTTCAAGTGTTTGCCATAAACTTTGATGCTTCCCCACTCCAATCCCAAGCAACTTGCTACCATTTCCACAGTAGAATGGGGCGTTACTCTCTCGCTCGATGTTGCTGCAATTAAATGTAATTCAAGAATAGAATAGACGAAATATATAAAAACAGAACGGAAGCTATAAAATATTTCCATCAAACGATACACTGATTGTGTTTAATTAAGTGTCAGAATCTACTGAATCCGCAGCTAATTGCAGTCTTAGCCACAATTCGAAGATTTGAGATCGGAGATTTAAGATTTGAGATTGAAAGACAGCTCAAAAACTCTCCCAGCTTTGTTTGCTTTTGTCGAATGGCTATTTGTGTATTTGGGTCACGTTCTTGACTGGAATACATATCAGTTATGTATATATATATATATATATATACAGATATATCAGATGCGTGTAATTGACTTGCCGTTCCATTTCTCGGCCCGTTGCTTAAAATGTGCAAATTAGTTTGACTTTATTTAGTTTTTTTTATATATTTTTGTGCCACTGACTGTAGAATTTCTGGCATTTAAGTTGCAAAGTAGGTCACACACATATAGGTACAGATGATTTGCATGATCTGTTTACGTAGAGAGGTGTAGGCGGAGGCAAAGGCAAAGGCGCTTACGGAAAGTGCTGAACAATTAAGTAATTTCCACTGAGGCAAATAAAAATCTTATTTTTATTTACGCTCTCGACACATGTTAAAAGTGAAATTATAAAGAGGGGAACTTCTTCACGCATGTGTGTTTGTATGTGTGTGTGTGTTACACCTGCCTTAAATAAAAGCGAAAGCCACACAAATTGTATTTTTATTTGGCAGCTTTTTTCCATATTTTTTTTATATTTTTGGGTATATGAAATTTGTTTAAAAGAAAAGTGAAATGCTGCACAAGCAGAAAGCATAATACACATTCGTCTTTGCATTGTCAAATTAGCCAAAAAGCCACAAAGATACACATCCACATGCACACACACACGTACACAAACTAATGACAAACAATAGAATTATGCCATTTGATGTTGTTTTTCTTCTTTTCTTTACTGGTTGATAGGTTGACTGCGGGGGGAGCGGGTAGGGGAAAACACACACACACACACACATAAGCAGCAACATTACGAGTATCAAACAAGAAGCAGAAGTGCTGCGTTCCGTCCACTTTTGCTGCGGTTAACTGCCACAGACACAGCTTGGCTTTCATTTCTGTTGCTTACCAAAAACGGCTTTGGAGAAATTTCAACGTGTCGTTTCAGTGTATTGTGTGTGTGTGTGTGTGTGAGTGTCGGTTACTGCTAACTGCGGGATGCGGGAGTTCATTAGTTCAGCTGACTCTAGAAAGCCAAACACACACACACATATAAATTTAAATACACAAACACACAGAGAATTTGAGTTGAAAAACAAAAGACTTAGGAAACAAACTTGCTGCTGAACGACAATTTTTAAATTGCCAACCGCTTGGAAATTATAATAATTATCATGAAAAATTAAACGGAGCAACTGGGGGGCGTCTACCAGCAGCATCAACAGCAGCAGCAGCAGTAGTAGAAGCAGCAGCAACATCTTTTTCCGCTTCAGCTTCAGTTTCAACCTCAGCTTTAGCTTGTCTTCTGTTAAACCAGAATAAGCAGAAATGCAAATAATGCCAAAGGCGCGCCTTGCCTCCAATGAGGAGTCAGTTGCTCAGTGGCAAAGCAGCAACAACAACAGCAGCAGCAGCATTTTAGACCAAAGTCAAAGCCAAGCGACAGCAACAACAACAACAACAAGTACCAGACCAGTTCTGTTTGTAGCCCGAAAAGAAGTTTTTTGCTCTTGTATCTCTTTGGCTGCTGCTGCGGCAATTGAAACACTTGTACTAAAGCTGCCTCATGTAGCTGCCGCTGCTGCTGCTGCTGCTGTTGCTGTTGCAGTTAATGCCGCTTGTTGTTAGTGTTGTTGCAGTTGTTTCAGTTGTTGCTGTTGTTTCTTTTTACAGGAATTTCAATAAAAAAATTTGCAGCACAAGAAGGCACAAGGCAGACTTTTGCTTTGGACTCGTTTGACTTTGGCCGTTGATCAAAATCAAGGCGCTTGAACTTGTTGCCTCTTGCTCTTGTTTTGTTGCAACTTGTTGCCTGCTGCTGTTGCTGCTGAATGCAGTTAGTTGCAGTTATGCGCAACTATTCTCTTTGTGTATTTCTGTATATTTTTGTATGTGTGTGTGTGTGTGTGTGTGTGCGCTGGGTGTACGTGTGTGCCTCTAATTGACTTGTACGTGGTAGAAAGTGCGGCGCAGCTACTTAAGCGCAAGGCACACACACACACACACACACAAACAATACACACACTAGCCAAGGGGCGCGCGTATCTGACGGATGCGTATCTGATGGTTTTTTTTTGTATCTTTTGCATTTACTTGCTTGTTTTTTTTTTGTTATTTTTTATTTTATTGTTTAGTTGATTTTCAGTTCTTCGACAATCGTTGAATATTTTTCTATTTGTTTTTTTTTTTGGTTGAATGAGTTGCTGCTGCGGCGGCAACTGCTGCTGCTGTAGGAAAACTTCACTGGCAACTAGATTTTTGGGGTCATTTCTTTTAATTTGCTGCCACACTGTTATTATGATTATTATTTTTGTTGCTGTTGTTGCTGTTGTTGGAATTATGTTTCTTCTGTTAACTTCTTGCGGCTTTTTTTTTTGGTTTGTTGCTTTTTTTTGGTTTTTTTTATGAGTTTCTTCACATTTGGCTTTTGTTTGACACTCCGTTTGTGCTGTGTCGCCTTCTGCTCTCCGTCTTTGTCTCTCCTTCTCTCTCTCTGTCTCTCTTTTAGTTATACTTAGTTCGCCTTTTGTTTTATGTCCAGAGAAATATTTGAGTAAAGATTTGAGGAAGACATAAAAAGAAAAGTTGAGGCAGAAGCACCGTTTGCCACTGTTAACACACACACAATTTGCTTCCTATTGTTGTTGTTTCTTTTGTTGTCTTTTTGTTATTAATTGAAAATTTGTTAAGTTAACTCACTTTTCGTTGTTGTTGTTGTTGTTGTCGTTGTTGAAATTTTGAAGGAAAAACTTTAAGTTTTATGTTATGCACGCATTGGCTAAGCCAATTTGAGGCCAATAACACAGGCGAATTTACACAGAAACACAAACTCACACACACACACACACACATGCATACACAGAGGTACGCACTGTTTGGCTCGCGCACAGATACACGCACAGAAACGCACACACACGACGTAACCAGGCGATCAAGAAGAATCCGAAGAGGAGCCAAAGACCGCGTTGAGTTGCGCACGTCTGGAGAGAAGCGCGCATACAAAAGATCCACACACCAGCTGAAGTCAGCCAAAGCCAAAGACAAACCAAGCAGCGACGCAGCAACCTGACGTCGACTTTGACGTCTGCGTTGACGTTGACGTTGACGCTGTATTTGACTGCGCTGCTGCTGAGATTTTGCGACTGAGACGTTGGCAGTGCTGAAGAACGACAAAGCAAAATTGTTAGTAGCTAGAGAGGCATACACACACACACACACAGAGACAAAGACGCACGCACGCACTCACACACACATACAAGCGCAGCTAGAGAGCGGCAGAACATGTGCGCATGCGTAGCCGGCTGACGTTGACTGCGACTGTTTTGGTGGCAGAGACTGTTACTGCGACTGCGACTGAGACTGAGACGCCAGTTAGAGCTTCGCGCATAACGGTTTCCATTAAGGCCAGTTCACAAAATGGTGAGAACAACAAATGCTAGGCGTCTGGCTGTGTTATCTTTGTTACTTCTGCTGCTGCTGCTGCTGCTTATTCAAATGAATAGTCACACATACACACACATACAGTGGCACACTCTCTCAGCAGTTGTTTGCTGGACGGACTCTCTTGTTGTCAAAGCTACAGCTGATTGGCGGCATTTGTACGTTTTGTTGGGAAAGAACTGTGCGGTATGTGAGCAGCATGAAGTAAGAGCCGCAGTAGGGAGGGGTCGAAGGCATAGCTGAAGTTTGGGGTTAACAGCGCTTTCACATTAAAATAGCAAGAAGCAGCTACAAAACAGCGTCAGCAACAGCAAACGCAACAACAACAGCAACAACAACAACAACGAGCAGAAGTAACTTGTAACTTGGGAGTTTCTTAGTGGCTTTTTCTTTAATATTTTCATGCTGCTATTGTTGTTGCTATTGCTGTTGTTGTGTGGTGCAAATGAGTGGTTTAGACTATCGCCATTCTTTGTTCACCCAACTCTCTGACGCTGTGTGTAGTTTGTTGTGTGTTTCTGTGTGTGTGTCGTAGTGTCTGTTAGTGTGTTGTTTGTAGTATAATTTATGCACGTCTACAGGTTAAGAAAGTCAAACTTTATTAGCGCTAAGCACCTGTATTAGCTGTATATGTATATATGTGTATGTTTGTATATGTATGTGTAACAGTCTGCGCTTCTAAGAGGATAAAAATTGCATGCAATTAGGTTGCAATTGTTGTGTTTTGTTGTTGATTACAACATAATAATTATGCACGAGTGCTTGTCTATCATTAAAGCTCAGACAAAGGATTCATAATATAAATATACTTATATATATATATATACTCACACACACACACACAGACACATACACATACACAATCACAGTTGCGTCACACATTTGTAAATGCATTTTTAAGCTGCTTTAATCAATTGTTGTTATCATTTGTTATTGCACAGCTCACATTAAATCAACAGGAACATACAGACATACCGACTTACTCATACACACACACACTCACACATAGACATGCATACACAAGCAGAGAGTCACAGATAAGTCGATTAATTAATCAATCTCACTTAATGGCACATCATCATTTGGCGTCCTAAGAGGCACATACAAAACACAACTTGTTAGAGCATTAACTCAGTTGCTGCTGTGTTGTTGTTGTTGAGAATATTTGGTAACGCGACGCTTTGTTTTTTTTTTTTTTTTTTTTTTGTTACGGCTTCTCATGTCATTTTCGAGTTAAACAATCAACGCGTAAGAACAACAACAACTGCAACAACAACGCGTTGAACTTGAGAGACCTTGACACTGGCGCTGCTCCACAGCGACTGAGGCCAAGCAAAGCCAAACTCAAACTCAAACAGAAACAGGCAACAAGTTGTGGCCAGTTGGTGAGTTCTTTGCCCAACAAGAGAGCCAAAGAAGTGGAAGTCAACGTCAATTGTGGATGCCAAGAGTGTAAATTGACAGAGAGAAAGACACAGAGATAGACAGATAGGGAGAAACAATGAAGCTGACTGTCTGACTGATAACACATCAGAGTGAAGCACGCCTAATTGGCTAATAATGCGTTGATTATATATATTATTTGTGCCTTGTTTATATTAAACACAGACACACACATACAAATGTACATAGTTGATAATAGAGGCCAAATTACTGTTTTTTGATTGCCTGCAACTAAATATCGAACGGAAGTTGCATCATTAGAAATTCTATACATGCGCCTCGTGCTGCGGCGCAGTGCACCTGTTGCTTGCCATAAAAGTGTCTCAGCACTTGGTCTTCTGGGAAGTTGCGCTTCGTGCTGTAGATGTTTTGTTTTCTCTTTTTTTTTCTTCTTTATTTGTTTTTTATATTCTTGTCTTCTCCCTTTCAGTTCTTATCAATGTTCTTTCACTTTTGTTATGTTTATAAATATTTGCTTTGAATCTGCCGTAAAGTATTTTTCTGCAGTGTGAAGCAATGCTGCCAATTCGCCGCTTAGCGGGTTGAGTCTTCGGTAGTAAATTTGTACTAAGCGCTTAAAAGTATGCAATAAAAATTTGCATCTAATTTGCTAGTTTGTATTAAATATTTGCAGGATATATTCGGTGAAGTTTGTTTTAAATACTTTTGTTGTTTATTTATCGTTTAAAACTTAACTAAAGTTATCCATAAAATTAGGTTTTAAATTCAATAAATTCTATACGAATGAATGCAATAAATATAATTAAGATTAATGCAGATTTCGGTTGGATGCTTTGCATAGATACACAGAGGGAAAACAACCTAAAGATATGAACAAAATAAATAATATAATTGGATGCGAACTGTTAGGAGCGCAGGTTCTATTTGGGAACTTCAACTTAAACACTAGCTAACCCCGAGTCGTAGAGGAATCACATGGCCGGGCAACGGTTATGCAGTTGCACCGCAGTAAAACGCAGCCAAATATAACTGTGTAACTGCTTTAACGGTGACTGCAATTGTTGTTGTTTAACTGACAGCCGGACAGCCTGACGGGCTGTTACCATCATTACTATCATCATTATCTTCAGCATCAACTTCAACAGTGCCTATGCTACTACACATTGTTGTCATTGGCCATCACCTTGTTGATCCACGGCACAAAGTGCTGTATGTTGGTGTAAACGCCAGGCAGATGTTCTCTGCCGCAGCCAATGCCCCAGGACACCAGCCCAATCAATGTCTTGCGGCCATCCATCGTTAGCGTGAGCGGCCCGCCGCTATCGCCCTGGCAGGAGTCTCGGCCACCCTCCTTGTAGCCAGCACAGAGAAATACCTGCAGGATACGTAAAAAGTTCTTTAAACTGCTTCAATTTCCCTTCTTCATTTCAATTAACTTACATCGTGTATTGCTTCGCGTCGCCCTGCTGCGCGGAACCAGCGCTGGCAGCGATCATTTGAGATGACCTCCACATCCACTTCTTGCAGCACCGACGGCACTGTGCTCTGACCATGCCGCGTGCGTCCCCAACCCGCCACCGTAGCCATTTTCCCAGTTAATTTTGTGGTGGGTGGTGGCAGGCAAACGGGTATAATGTGTTGCTTATAGACGACATTGCGATCAAGTCGTATGAGCGCCACATCGTTTTTGAAGTCTGCAGGATTATAGTGTGGATGCACCTCCTTCCTTTCAATGCCATACTCCTCATGGTTCAAACGCTCCTCCTGTGCACGCACATCCCATTCGCCTAATCGTATCTTCATATTGGAGTTGGTAGTGCTAGAAATGGTTAAGGCCCAGTTAGTAGTCTGTTGCAATGATCGTATTTAATGCTACTTACGTTGCCACACAATGGGCTGCTGTAACCACCCAGCGGTTAGATATTAACGCACCACCACAGCTTAGTTTGCGTGTGAGAAAACCGCTCTTAATAAGCGCCACCTGCCAGGGATGTGAGCCAAAGCCGGTGGAATGGCCACCCACAATGCGATTTGAACGTGAATAAACCTCTCCGCAACCTGTGAACATCAGTGAAAAGTCAATTAGTAAAGGGTATTAGGGAATTCGTACATAAATTGAAGTGAGAGCAAAAGCGCAGAGTGCAAACTACTTGATAAACTAATGGTGGTGGTGTGTGTGAGTGGTGCATACAAAGAAAGAGTTGCAGTGGTGCTAGAGAAAGAGAGAAACAGTGACAGAAACGGTGACAGAGACAGAGAGATATCGAGTAGTTCAGTTGAGTTGATTTAGTACCAGGCACTGGACGATAGCTTCCATCATTGTGTCCACCGCCACTCTCATAGTTATCCACAGCTTCGCCTGCATTCAGATCCAGCACATTGCCCACTGCGAAGGGCTGACCCTGTGGCTCATGTAGTGATGGATGATGGGAATGCGTTGGGGCTGAACTGTCTAGCGGTCCATCCGTATCAAAGAAGCTATCCAGATGATTGGTTATGCCCAGATGATTCGTATCATGCTCCCAGCTGTTCAAACCGGAACCTGTGGGTCGATGTATGGATGAACTGGAGCCGGAACCAGAGGCGGGCTTATACGAATTGCTATATAAAGGCGGTCGCTTTGTGCTGTAGTAGGTGTGGCTGGGATAGGCGGGACGTGTGGATGATGACGAGGCCGTTGACAGGCCATTGTTGTTGTTGTTGTTGCCGCTGCTGCTGCTGCTGTGCGGATGATGTTGATGATGTGCTGTTGGCTTATTGGCAGTCGGCGACAAATCGGGATAAATGTCGTGCAAGTGTATTATATCACCTGTGTGTAAGAATCATGATGATGTGGCAGGTTTTTTCTTAATATATAACTCTATGCTATGTATGTGTATAAGTATGTGTTTGAATGTGAGTGTGTGTTGGATATTGTTTAAGCTAGGGTCAACTTTCGCTACGAAAGTACATGCAATAATAATAATAATAATAAAATGCTTTGGCTCAGCAATTAACTGCTCCGGCTGATGCCCTGCACGACTTTTATTATGTCACCAAACCGATGAAGTTGTAAATGAAGTGACAACAGTTAAGGCCAAAGATAGACAGCGAGAGAGAGAGAGAGAGAGAGACACAGCTGGACAAAGCCTGTCCATGGCAGAAACGAAGGCAAAACGTATGAGATAATTTTTCGCACGTAATTCAAAAATAAAAGCAAAAGAAAAGCACGAAAAAAATGAAACCGAAAATAAGCCACAGAACGACTTAACTTGGTTAACACTTTCTTGGAGTTGGCCGAGTTTCGTTGTGCAGTTGGTCAAATAAATAAAAATAAATATAAAAAAAAAATCAAAAAAAAAAAATAAATAAAAAATGCCGTAACATTGGCGCAGTCTTTGTAAATTTTCCCACATTTTTTTTTGGGGTCCAATGCGCAAAACAAATAAATAAATAAATAAGAAACGTGAAACAAAACAGGCTCCCAGGCAAAGGGTGCGGAGACAAATTTAAACAAAGCAAACGAAAATTTCACTTTTCAAATGCAAAAAAAAATATAAAAAATACCAAAAAAAAAGTAAATAAAAAATATAAAAACCTTCGTTCACCTTCGCTTATTTCCGCAATAGACATTTGCCCACTTTTCGACCTTTTTTTTTTGTTGCTTTTTTTTTGAGTGTTTTCATTGTCGCGTCTGCAGCTTTTGTGAGTCTGCCAGCTGAGGAAAATTTTACACTTCACCGCAGCGCAGGCAACAAAAGCAACAGTAGCAGTAGCATCAACCTCAACCTGAACAGCAGCAGCAACAGCAACAAAAATTATAATTCCCAGAAATCAACTTGAAATATTTTCCCTTAAAGAAAGTGCGTAGACAAAACAAAACACGCAGAACGCGTTGCTTTGCGAGCTTCAAGAAAATTACACCCAAAATAAATAACCCAATTAAGAATGCACAAAAGAGAGGAAGAAATGCGGATTAAAAGCTTGACTAAAATATACCCTGTAAGCAAACTACAAACAGACTAAATGGGCTTCAACTCAATCAACTTCTAATGAAGTAAATGTACTTTACATATATGTAATTATTATTTATAAGAGATTGTTCAGCATAATGTATACTCTAAATTTGTATATAGTTATTATAAATTGTCTATCCTTAACTGGTTACGGGCTGTTGCTTAACCCTTTGCCCCCTTTTTGAACTTCACTCTACAATGTGTTCCGGCCATAAAGTTTAAAATGAAATTAGGCTAAAATTATGCCTACATTCTGGAGCTACTTAGAAAAATATGTTCATTAAGAATTATTTATAACATTTTGTAACTTGTAACAAGTTTTTTTCTCATTGCTGTTGCTGTATAAAATATACACACTCACACATAATATACACACACTAAAAACAACAATAGAAAACACCAAAAAACAAGCCTAGAAAATTAAACAGAGCACAACAAAATGGCAGCAAGCTGCTGCTTAGTAACTGTGTCTTGTTGTGTGTTTATATATATATATATATGTGTGTGTGTATATGCGTGTGTGTATGCAATTGTGTATGTCATAATATTTGTTGTTATTGTTTTTAGCTTAGTTAATCGGTTAACTAACTAGGGATTACGATATATTCAATGCACTTGAAGGCAACCAAAAAATTGTTCAAAAAACCAAAAATTAATGCGAAGTGCAAGAAAAACGAAGAAAAAAAATGAATGCAAACTTGTTTCAAGTGTTACTTATGAAGAAGTTTTAATTATAAACAATTTTTTATTGATATTCCACTAATATTCAGTTATAAGACGGAAGTACTTGAAATACTTTGCCTCTTATTTAAGTTCCTTATCAAGTCTATATAATTTTCTATGCAATTTTTCAACTCCTCTTCTAATAACAGCTGACTGTAGCTTTATATTGTTGTTCTTTTGCCCATCTTTTTATAGGAAAAATTCGGTTTTATCTAAGATATTTTTAACTGTTATTTGCTTCTTCTTTAAAGTGTTCCTTGTTGGCTTCCATTAATGGTATACCATTGACACCTTCCAAACCAGCGCCTGGTGTGTGTTTGGATCATTGTGAATTTTTTTGTGCTTCTGCCGCAATCACCTTAGGCGGCTGCCATTTGCAGAGTAGTTTTGTGTGTGTTTAAGTGTGGTTGTGTGTGGTGTGTGTGTAGGCAAAGTCGAGCAATTTGTTGTCATTTTCGAAATGCGAACTAATTTATAGCGCTATTATACAGGGAATTGCATAACTGAAAGCACAGCAATTTGCAATTTTCTTGCAACTTTAAAAGGGAAGCAGCAAATGCAAAGAGCAACTAAGCAAACTAAGCATGGCACATGGAACATGGGCAAATGGATGAAGTTCGATGGGTTGTAGGCCACTTTTGTTGGCAACAAGCAGTTGGCGAATTGATAGGGATGGGAAGGGAGAGTATTCTGTTAGAATAGTTATCTACTTACTTGTGTTGTTAACGGGCGCTGCATGGGGACTTTCCTCGGCATCAAGATCTTTGTCCACACAGCATGACCAGATCATGCCGCCTGAGCATAGATCGAGCGGTTTGCCACCACCCAAGACGCACGAAATGGACAGGCCGCATTCGAATTTGTGTCCACGGAAGCGGCACGACTGTGGAATCACTGTAAATATACGAAAACATACACCAAAATAATGGGCATTAGTTAAGCTACACAAAGAACACACAAACACACACTTAAGAGAGTAAGATAGAAGAAGAGAGATTCTTTAGAATTTAGTTAAGAACGTGTACTTCGGGATAGCATTTCCATAACGCTGTTCTCGCCATAATAACCGGCACCACTCCGCCGAGACAATGCATCCAATATGAGCATATCATGCTCCTGCTGAGCTGTGGGATAGCCCACAGCGGAGACACCTAGGCTGGGTGTTAAGGCATAGATGAAGACCAGACTCAGACGCAGCCAATTATCCTTTTTGTGGCAATGTGTGTAGGTGTGAATGTGGCTTAGCCGGCACGACATGACGGCTCCTGGCGAGGAGCGTAAAGCACGCACGTACTTTCACTTTCTTTCAACACTCGTGGTTGTTGCTGTTGTTGTGGTTTGTATTGAATTGCAGTTATAAAAATGTTGTTGCTTTGGCTGTTCACTTTCTTTTTGCCTTATGTGTATTATATGTTGTATGCAATCCTTGGTAACTTTTTTTTTTGGATTTTGATTTTTTGGGTAATACTATATTGATAAGGATTTCACTTTTGTTTTCATTCATCAGCGACTTTCGGAGCTGAGTTACGCATGCGCAACGATAATTTTCACGGCACGCGGCGCACGAAAAGAAAATTGTACAAAAGTTAACGGTTTCGCTTTGAAGTGTTTCGCAGGCAAAACCAAAAATGTTTTGCGGCTTAAAAGAGACGACCGCACGTCGGGAAATTCAGCTCAGAACTAAGCCAAAGTTTTGTGTTTGCGCATTGACAAAGGCCACCCGAAGATGTTGCTTTTTTTTTGCTCGCATTTCGCCATTTCACTTACCAAAAGCCGAAGACGCAGCATAAATAAAAGGTAGAAAGAGAGAGAGACAGAAATGTGTAGACTGGTTTATAACACGCTCTACATGCAACATTGTTGCTAAACTCTGGCTTGGCAACATGTTGCTTTAACTACTTCCAAGACTTGGCTTTGATTCATATGCTGAAACTCATATTTGGTCAAGGTTTCTTTAACGACTTTTCTCACTTAAGAGCACTTGCACTCGCACTCGTAGTCATAGTCGCACTCAGACTCGTAATCGCGACTCCAGTCGCAATCTATAATCTATATAATATGATATGATGTTGTGGTTTAACACTTTCGAATATTGTCGATGTTGTCGGCGCTGCCTTCACTGCAATTGTCGTTAATTGCAGTTGATTTTCCTGCTCTACACTCGACTATTTTTATTTTTTTATATTTTTTTATACTTTTAACTATCTGTTGTATAAAAAAACAAAACACTTTTGCTTTTTATTCAGTTTTTCTTTCTATATTACATGGCGTCCGCGCCATCGAATGCCATTGAACTTGTGCTGCAAAAAAAAAAAAAAGTTTTGCGCCCGCCTTTTTTATTTTTTTTTTTGGTTTATTGTTTCTTGCTTAGTGCAAGTTGCTTTTGTACTTATTACTTTTGTAATATACAGCTAGATATATGGTTATTTGTTATTTTTCTCTTTATCTCTTATATATGTGTGTGTAGGTATGTGTGAGTGTATATTTTGATAATTATTTTAATGGGCGCTTTCATTGGGACGCAGAATGAGACACATGTTAATGTTTTTCCTCTGCGAGTTTAAATAATTACCACTGAGGTTTTAACTTTAACTTGACCAGCATTTTTCAGGCTAATTGGTTTTAGTTGGATTTGTGTGTGTGTGTTTGTTTTTTTGTTGTTTTCGAAAGTCCAATTAATTTTATACTTGTATTATACAGACAGAACACATCTTCAACTTTAGCTTAAATTTACTTTCGCTCCTTTTACTCGAAAATCGTAAGAGACAAGTAGAAATCGTTGGATGAATCATATGAACTTGACATCGTATCGATGCTGCAGCTCAAGGTTAACAAATATTTATATGTTAATTATATAATTGTAACATATTGTCCCAGCTTTGCTGAGTCAGTGGCTATAAAACAAAAGATTTAGGCAACAAACTTACAACGAAACACATTGTTCAGTAAACAAGAGAGATTTCGATAAAAAATATAGTTCAAGCAGAAGATGAAAGACTTAAGCAACGAACTTGTACACACAGTTATAAGTCAAAGACTTAGGCAACGAACTTGACTGCTACTGAGCTTATATTAAAAGACTTAGGCGACGAACTTGCATACTTACAATCGAGTTCATCAAAGAACTTGGCCTGCTTGGGTAAATCCTTATCAATAGCTTGCTTTAGCTCCGGCGTTATCACCGCATTGTATACTGAATTGTAGCTACTTTGCGCAGCGTTCAGGCAGCGAGACAAGCAGAGGCTAAGCAGCAGAGGTAGCAGCGGTGTTGACGTTGTTGGCAGTGGCAGCAGCCATGCAACTAGGCGCATTTTGCAATACTTTCGTTGTTGTTGTTGTTTTTGTTGCTTGTTTATATACTGTTGTCTGTGTGTGTGTGTGTGTGTGTTTATGTATTTGTATTTGTCTGCTATTTTGTGGAATTGTGTTGTATGAGTATTTTACTTAATTCACGTAGCGGCGTGAGTTTTTGATTGAATAATCGCTCGTTTGCATAGCGGCCGCGTTGTAAAATTGAATTAAATATTAAATTAAATTTCGCAGTTGATGGAAAACAATTTCGTTGATATTTGGCAATAATTCGGAGTGCACTTATTTTGCGGCCATGTTTTATAATTTACAACAATTTCTGCGATTGTTTTGTTTACTTTTGCCGTGTCACGCACTTTTTTTGTGTTACTTTTTGCTGTTATTTTTTTTGTTTTTTGATTTTTGCTCTTGTTAACTTGTGCCTTAAAACGTTTTCCAGTTTTGTTAGTGACTGAGTTTTTTTTTCGTTTTATTATTATTTTTGCTATTTAACTGTTCGCTGGCTGGTTTTGGTTTGCGCGAGTTTTGCGTATGCGAACAGTTAGCGGTAACGTCAAAACACTTAATAAACAGTTGGCTGACAAATTCAAAATCAAAAAGCCATCAACACGCTCACCAACACAGCACAGCACAGCACAGCACAATACAATACAAAACAACAACACACAATACAACACAAGACAGCACAACACAACACAGTACAACACGCACGCGCACATCCAGCTACAACCAGTGAGGCAGACAGGCAGCTAGCAGAGACATCGCAATGTTGGCTATTGAGTAATAAGCGCCAAAGAGTATAAGCCAATGTCTCTGAATTGTATGCGTGAGTGTGTGTGTGTGGAGAGGCACAGTCGCATCGAAATCGAAAGTGAAAAGAAAAAAAGACGAAGACGAAGACGTGGCCTCTACGCAGAGACGACATAGCTTGTCGCTCAGTTGGCAATTGCATATCGTATGTCATTTAGTTAGTGTTGTTGTAGTTGTTGCTGATGTTGGTGTTGGTCTTGCTGCTGCTGTAAGTGCCATGACTAATGTTAAATTGAGAGCTGGAAGAAGGAAGTTGCTTGCATCTCACTCTGTTTTTTTTTTTGTTTTTGTTACCACAAATATGTGGCTGTCTAAGTAATTTGAGCTAAGCAGACGCAAAGTCAACAATTGTACAAATTGCAACAGGAAAAGCAGCTAACAGGCAACTACCAGCTACCAGCAATCAGGCAACGAAGCGAAAGCAAAACGTATACAACATGCAACATACATCATGAATGCGTATAATAGCAATAGCAACAGCAACAGCAACATCTTATTTTAAGTTGTTTTCAAGCATGAACAATTGCTAATAACTATTAAATTAAATTAAATCCTAAATGATTGATAGTTATTAACTATTTAACCTTAATTGGTTTATAAGAAAATAAAAACCACAAAAAAAAAAAAACATATTGGAACTGCCTACAAAATCGATGACATACTTTCAAGTAAAGGCCAACTAATGTAACCTAAACTTAGGTACAATTGAGCAATTGGTAGATTATATTTGCCATAGTTTCAACTTAACTTTTCTTAATGTGTTTAATATAAAAATTATGATTGCTTGTATTTGTTGCTGTTGCTATTGTTGTTGCTGTTGCTCTGGCTGTTGCTCAGTGACTGCTTGCTGAACTGAAAGCAGCTGATTGTGCCACTTATTGCAAGTCAAAGACAAAATGGGAAATGGGCCAACAGCAACAACGGAATGGCTGCCAAATGACAGTTGACAAATGACATAACAAAGCAAAATTTGTTATACGTGTTGAAAAGTGCGTAATTCAATTGAAAAAATCAAAATAAACAACTGTTAAATCCAACGTTCAAGGTCGTTCGTTGTGCCACCCACACTAGTTTATATTAAGCTATACCCCAAAGAAGGCAGTCAGTTACCATTAAATAAGTTACAAACAACATATAGTAATAATAATATTTAATAAATCTAATAAATTATAATTTTGTTATTATCATTGCACATGGCCATTGCTTAATGCTACATGCCATAAACTAATGAGATTATTTGCCACATCCAACTATAGTTGTGGCTATATCAGTCTGACACTAGTCAGTTATCTCTTTTTATTATAAACTAATCTATAGCTACAGCTCATTATGGGCTACCACATCCTCTACCCAGCGTAGACTCTTCTGTAAATTGTGATAGATGCCTGGCTGGTGATCCACACCGCAGCCAAAGCCAGCGCTTGTTATGCCCACAAGCACATAACGACCTCTTTCCCGTAGAACCAATGGTCCACCCGAGTCACCTGTGGTGGGTTTATAGCAAAGACAGTTAAATAAATTTTTTATAATATCAATTAATATCTGATAATTTTAAAATCTGTGTCCCACTGTAAGCTCTGTTAAATTTATCGACTGTTAAATGTTTGATATTATGACACTGCCTAAAAGTATGCAACAGTATTTGCAATAAGCTTACCCAAGCAGGCGTCCATATGACCATCAGAATGGCCGGCACAAAACATTTCCGATTTAATCTCCACATTTATCTGCTTACTCTCGTGCCAGCGTACGCAGTCCAAGGTTGCTATGGAATTGTTTCAAGCGTTTTAGAGATTCACTCGGATTGCAGTTGTATGTGTATACTCACAGATGATTGGCACACTGGCTACTTGTAGCATATTGGTGCCGGCATGACCCATATGCACCTCAGTCTTGCCCCATCCAGCAATGAGTCCCTTGCGACCCACCAAACGTATTGGATACTGTGGCAGGCATATGGGTAAGATGTGCTCACTGAAACCCGTTGGGTGTGTCAGCTTGAGCAGAGCAAGATCGTAGCGATCGGGCTGTGTAATGCGGAAGTTAAAACGCGGATGTATAATCTTTTGTAGCACGCTGTGCTTCTCAACAGGCAGCGGTTCATGTATGTGACCCAGATTTTGTGTGTCCAGTTCACCCAAATACACCGTTATCTCTGGCAGCTGTGCCTGCTGTATACAATGCGCCGCTGTAGCTACCATATTAGAAGAGATGAGTACCCCGCCGCATTGATACTCTGCTATGCGTATGTGCGCTAGCCACGGATACTCAGCAAATTGAGCCGGTCGACCGCCAATGATGCGCTTCTGCAGTGTGTTCTGTGCTGTGCGTGGCATGCCACACTCTGGCTACAAGAACACCAAGAGATTAAATAATACGCTGTGCAGCATAATTAGAGACATTACATTCATTCAAAAGAATAAGATAAACATCATAAAACTAGTTTTTCTCCAACACTAATTTCTCATTGTACTATTGTTAACTTGGCTCACACACACACACACAGCAGTTAATTTAAGAAGCTGCTAATACGATCCACACAATGATTCGTTAAATTTGCTCTTTTGCCTTACACAACTAATTACCTAGAGTACCTTACACAATCCAAAACACTTTGACTAACTAAATGTTTCATTAGCTGAAACTACCTTCAATCTGTTGGTGCTGCAAATATTTCTCAATTCTCTCTGATTGCTGCTTGTCTGAAGCCTGTTGACTAGTGTAATTGCTGCAATTGCAGCTGCACAGCCATTTACCTTGATATTGTAGAGCTCGTTATCATCGCGTCTACGCATTATAATGCGTTTGGGTAAACTATTCAGCCCCATCTTGAGCTTGCCATAGTCCACGAGATTCTCCAGCGGTGATTGAAGTGTTTGTTGATTCGGTTCGGAGACACAACAGCTGAAGAGCCACTTATTGCTACCACAGCCTTTGGCATGTTTGCCGCCCTGTAGCCAGCAGGAGAAGCTCAGCTTACATGGCCAAACACCGCTCTGATGCACACACTCCGCGGGTACCCCTAGCAGCGTATTGAGCAGACCTGGTGGCAAAAGGGAAACAGGAACTTAGCTGGACAGGATTAACACACAAGCTTAACTTACTGGCCTGCATGGGCACCATTTGGCAGAGCAGTAGGCACAGCCCAAGCAGCAGCTGTTCGCTCCAGAGGCGCAGCATGCTGTGTCCAAGTCTAAGTCACAAAACACAGTCACAAATCACTGTTTACAGTCACTTTTCACTATAACTGCCACTATATGTAGGCGTGTTGGCGTTTAACACAATTTGCTGACAGAAAAATTTATATATTTTGTGTTTATTGTTGTTGGTGTTGTTGTTGCTGGTGTTAATGAAAGCATGACAATTTCTTATTCACTTTTATGTGTTGTTTGTCTGTTTGTTGTTGTCTTCTGCTTTTCCATTTCTAGTGCTTCTACTTAGATTTCTTATGAGTGTGAGTATTATTTGCTGCTCCACTTTTACTGCTCTTGTGTTTTTTTTTTCAGTTGTTTGATTGTTTATATGGTTCTAACACAAACACGCACACATACACAGACATTTAGAGTTACAGCTGGAAATATAAGAGCGGTTAGCATCAAAAACTGATTATGTCCTTTATTATAGACACAACAAGTTATACAGCTGTATCGAAGGGGGTTAACAGACGCCTCTTCTCTTTATATAATAGAAGTAACTGTGCCAATTCAATGTCTGCCAACGATGTTGGTGGCACAGTTCTCAATCGTAGGCACGCAGCATATACACTACACTTATAACACATAATACACAACACACGCACACGCATACACATGCATTTATAGCAGGTGTAGCAGCTGCCAATTGTTGGCTAAAAGCAACAGCAACAGCAGCAACAACCGCACGCGTCGCTGGCCAGAATCAAACTGGGCGCTGTGGCAACTGTTGCTTCTGCCACAGCTTCATCCACACACTCGGACTCAGTCTTAGAGTAAGCTAGAGAAGTGATGATCAGTTTTGTTTTTTTCTCACCATTAGCAGACGCGTTCTCTCATATGGGATACCAACAGGTTGAATGCTGTTTCTCTGTTCTCGTTTGGGCCACAAGTTCATCTATAATTATTACGAAACGTAGGAAATGTTTTGGTGTTTGTTTTTGTATAATTTTTCGCTAAGTCAACTTATAATTATTTTATGCGACATAATTACAACAACGGAGCTGAGAATTGAGAGCTGTTAGGTTGAGATTCCATTCATTCTTTTCTACTCGGAAATGGGAGCAGTTCTTCCCTGAGTGAGAAGAAGCAACGTTTTTGGGTTAACAGCAATCAATGGAAAGACAAGCTCCATTCTTTTTTATGTAACTTTCTAAAACGACAACGAATTTGTTATTTTTTTCTTCTATATAAATATATATATATATAAATTTTATTGATGATATTTGTGTTCTCCAACTATATATGGTTCACTAAAAAGGCATTAGCATAAATCGAAAACAAATTTTTGTTTTGATTTTTCTGTATTTTATACAGATAAATTTAATACAAATGTTTCGTTAAAGCATGCGTTATATTTTAGCTTCATTCCTATACGTGTCGTGAACAAAGATAAACGAAACAATACTACAACAAAACTCAAATAAATCACCAAACACATACAGCATCATACACAGCATCCATGTTTGTTGCACTACCATTGTGTGGGGCATAAACAACACAAATTATATATATATATATATATATATATAAATATATATTGTAGCGACAATAACAATAACAATTATAACAACAACTCAAACAAGATCCACTATACGGTCTGAAAATCGAAATTAAATAGTTTGAGCTCAATCTTCTCGTAAAGGATGGCTGCCAAACCGGCAACTGCAACGGCAACAACACAACGTGTTGCTGCCATGCACGCCGGTGATTTTGCATACGTACAGTGTCAGAATCTTAAGTATAATGTCATTATAATCGGTTGGCTAGGGGTTATCATATCAAGCGTTGTGGTCTTCAGTTCGATGATGCTAATTAATATGCAGGCGGAAGTTGAGTTGCTGCTAAAGCAATTGCTGTTTCATGATGCCACAACCAAGGAGCATCAATTCTTGATGAATTGTAAGTTTACTATATAGAGTATATATCTACATACTAAATACAATCTTCTTCACCGAAATTTAGTACTGGCTGCATTTAGCACAGTTGCCTATGGATTGTCATTAATCAACATGGGGGTCAATTTATTGATGCTCATTGGGGTGGCACGTGTAAGTCTTTAACTGATTTCTATATAGCAAGAAGCTTTAGCTTTAAATCGTTATAATTTACAGGATTCGGGCAGTTTACTTTATCCTTGGCTCATATATCATGGTGTTACGTTTGGTTTTGGTCTGTATTTGGGTGTATTTTATGCTACGGCAGGGCTATTCATTGATCTATCCAGTTTTTTAATGTGTTTGCTAGTCTTTACTCTTGTGCTGGGTATGTGTTAACTATCATAGTTAATTAATTTTATATTGTAATTACATTTAGTTCTCTGTTTAGTGATCTATTATAAAGTATATCATGAGGTGTTTACCCTATTCCGTGTTATGCAGCAGCAATCGCAATATACCTCGCTCTATGGTCAGGATACGGAACAGGCCTGGCCAGCTGGGATGTCCTATCCTCCATTTTATATATCTCGTTTGCCGCTTAAGCCATGATTGGAATATGGGGAAAAAATATAAGGATATTGAGGGAAATATTGATATATATTACTTGATATTGGGATAAACTAGAATGGCTATAAGTTTGGCTTATTTTTTTTCCATAAAATGTTGAGTAAACAATAAGAAACTAAATAAATTTTCACATTTACATAATTTATTTACACAGAAATTAGTTCATAAATAGTTTAAAATTACGTAACAGCGCATATGACTAAGTACATTTAATTATCAATTAATTATTAAATTAAAGTGTTTTGTGTTTAGATAGAAAATCGCATAACGCACAAATATCTATACAGATATCTGTAGAATATAGAAATATATCCGTATGATATCTTCGACCTACTAAATACTAAAATTTGTTCCTTTTTTTTGTGAATTATTAATAATAATGCATAAATAAGTAAAAAGTATAGATATATATAGAAAAAGTCGAAAGTAGCTTTGAAATGGACTATGTACAAAATGTTGTGCCCCATTAAAGGGGCATGTTGCAAGTTGCAAGCTGGAGCTGAAGCTGTAAGCCGTAAGCTTTTGTTATTGCGTTTGCGTTGGGTTCGAAATAAATTAGTTAAAAGTTATAGCATAGCTTAAATATTAACCGTTAGGCCAACAACATAGGATATCCAGTCCACGGTATAAGCCAAGCGATGATAGATACCCTGTAAAACGATAAGATTGAAAGTTTCCTTTAGTTGAGTTATGTGGCAAGTTAAGATGCTTAGATACTTACGGGCTGACCACGTGAGGCGCAGGAGTAACCCGCGGAAACAACACCTATTGGAGGGAAAAAGAAAGTTAAATTTGGAGTTCATTCTGGAGTTTAGTAATCTCTGACTTACCTATAAGGTACCAGCGACCATTCTTCTCATGCATCAGCGGACCACCGGAGTCACCCTGACATGAGTCTTTGCCACCATTGCGATAGCCGGCACAGAGCATTTCCTGATAGATGACCACATTGATGCCATTCTGTCGATGCCAGCGCTCACAGATGCGATTCTCAATCACAGGCACATCGACGGCCTGCAGAGTCTTGGGACGCAACCGAGAGCCTGGATTCAATGCACCCCAGCCTGCAGCCCAGCCGAATTTGCCCAGAAAGTCTTCGTTCTTCTCGGGCAAACAAATAGGCGCTGCAATGAGTAGAAGAGACATTTAATGAGTGCTTTCCATAGTTAGGAGAAAGTGCTGAGAGTTTACCTATATGTGGCATAAAGTGAACGGTGCGCTCCAGGGTCAACACGGAGACATCAAAACGATCCGCTTGAGGCGTGAATTTGAAGTAAGGATGCACATCGATGCGACGCACGCCAAAGGTGTAGGCAGGCAGCGGTTCAACCGCCGAGTTGATTACATAGTCACCTAGCGTAACGTGCACCTGACGGGGCGTGGCACGAGCCACACAATGCCCAGCAGTAACCACATGACGTCGCGATATCAACGATCCACCACATCTACAGCAATAATAGATGCAAATTGTATACAACATAAACATGTTAAACTATCGATTATGGCATTTACCTAGAGGATCCAATGCGTATATACGCCTGCCAGGGGAAGGAGCCAAAGCCAGCATCATCTCCGCCCACAATGCGACGCTGTGCCGTCTGCTTGGCCAACGATATGCCACAGCCTGTTGTGGAGAGAGAGAGAGATGTAGAAATCAAGTTGCTTCAATTAGTGAGTTCATATTAAGTCAGTTGATGAGTTACTATGATACGAGTACAAAAACATGATTAGTAGCAACTAGCAAAAATAAGCGTTACGGGTGACCATCAGCAACAGTAACAGCAAGCAGAAACAGCAGCAGCAGCAGCAGCAGCAACAGTTTTGCAGGTCAGTAAAAAGCCGCTTGGAACTGCCAGCAAATGTTGTGATCTGTACGAGTGTTTGTAGACAGCTCGAGGATGGATAGAAAGGGTTGAGTTGGAGTTCAGTTGAGGTGGGGAGGGGTGGGGGGTTTGAGTAGGAACATGATTATAACTTTCTAGTCGTTGAAGTCGTTCATAGCCCTTAAATGCGACTCAGTTATCATTAAGTCTGGTAATAAACATGCACATGCTTTTATAGGGCATTTAAAAGGTTGCTGTTTTTTTTTTCACTTTTTTTCTCTTTTTTCCATTTGTTTTCTTCTATTTTTTTTTATTTTCCTTTGTGTTGGGTTTACCCCCACTTTCCCATTGTAATTTGTAATTTGTAATTTGTGATTTGGCAGCAGCTTCATCATTTTAGTAGCGTGTCTTAAGGTTACAATAAATTGCGGCTTAATTAAGCACTGACTAACTTAATCAATTACTAAATAATACAAACTAAAGGTGCGCAAAGCATTCATAAAATATAGAAATAATAAATCAAAGCAAACACAAAACATAAAGAGACAAAACATAAAAAAAAAGTTACTACAACGAAAAATATATGTTAGTCATGCATAAAAAAAGTTGTTTAATTATTTGGATTAATCCATTGCATAATGCTGAGAACCGTTGTGTACAAAGCTTAAAGTTGAAAATTGTAATTTGATTTTTTTTTTTGTTTTTAGTGTGCACGTGCTTGAAGTTTGTTGCAAGTTGATTGTTGCATATTGCATGCATTTGTATGTTTTTTTTTTTTTGGTTTTTTTTTGTGGTCTGCCACACTCACTGGGTTCGTTGCTGACCGGTCCAAAGTTCTTTTGGGGTAGATCAGTTAGATCAACTGTATTGCCGACATAGTCCGAGCTTCGCAAATTGGCCGACTTGGCCGTACGATGGCAACAGCCCCGCAGCAATCCATCGCAGGTGCCCTGTATGAGGCCGCCGGATAGCCAGCAGCCTAAAAAGAATTCGCATGTACCGCCCCGATGTTGACACTCCATGTCCGTTGTGATATCGACTGTCGAATGGATTTCGAATTTTGGTATGGAGTACATGGATCATGTATGGTGGTTCAATGGTATGCGTATGCATGTATAAGTGAGTGTATGTATGTATATTGAATGATAAGAGGATAGGAAAATTAGCCCCAGTGCAAGCAGTTCCCAGCAGCGACACTAAACTGAAGCTTAACTTAGACGACAAGCAGTGTATATATCGATTCGTATCGATTCGATTCGTTTTTCTAGGATTGCATTGGAATATTAGAGACTGATTCTTACCTTTTTCCTTAAATGTACTCGCCGATTGGGGACTGCTTGTAGCCTCAGAGACGCTATCCAAATCCTGCAGACTAAAGTCATTGCGCACATCCTGTACAGCAGCCAATTCGTTGATGCCAAAGTTCTGATCTCTATAGAAAAGAAAGTGAATTAGTAAGGATTATCTTCTATAGTAGAAGGGGAAAGTCGGTTTTCCTGTTTATCCTTAACCAGTTCTTTCCATAACTGTTCATAACGCTTACCTGAATGCAATATTGTCGCTAAAGTAGACACCTGTGCCGGTTGGAGCACTAGATCCAGTGGGTCCCGTTGTGCCAACATTGTCATTGCTGGGAAAAACAACTCGGGGACTGCGTGATGACTTGTAAGGGAAGTAGCGACTTTTCCGAGAGCTCTGATAGTCTCCAGGTCCGACATACTCGTTGAAGGCCTTCTGCGGTCCAAATTGCCTTATGGGATTGGGTCCAGTGCGGAATTCCGTATCACCAAAGAAGAGACCACGTTGCAGACGTTGTGGCAGCGCTGTGATGGGTCCATTGATATCTCCAAATTTGGTCACATCATCGCGATAAATCTTGCCAGCTGCCACTGCCGCATTGAGCGTATGTGGCTTAGAGTTGGCTACCAAACCGGGAAATTCAAAGCTGGACGGTGATACATCCGAGTCGAAATATAGCTGACGTGTGTGACGTGCATCATGTTCAAACTGTGTGGGTGAGGGGGCAAGCGAGGGATCCTCGCTGTAGAGTTGAGCATCATAGCCACCGTTGCTTTCCTCAAAAATGGGACTGTCCTCACGGTAACCCTGTGGATAAAATGGATTGGCTGGCTTCAGGCTGTAGCTAGGAAACTGGAAGCCTGCGCGTCGGCTAGTGTGCTCTGGCTCAGCATATTCCAGCTTATCTGTGGAGCTAGATGCAACGAGCAGATCACTGCGTTCCGTGCGCTCTGGTGGCGTCTGCTGCTGCGCTGCCTGTGCTGCCAAAGCAGCTCCAAATTCATTGGCTACTGCAGCCACACCATCTGCCGGTGGACCTAGCGCTGACAAACTGGCATTACGACTGGGTCGCAGTTGCAGCAGAGTAGCTGCCGTGCCAGATTCCGCCTCCGACTGCAGCGGTATGTACATGTAGTTTCGCTTGCGTCCCTGACGTGTCACATTCTCCGGCAACGTGGGTACCAGCTGCTTTGGTATGGTAATGAGCTCATTTTGTGGCAGCTCCACTGATGGAGCTGGTATAATCTCAATATCAGAGCGACGCTGAGCTGTTGCTGGTGCGCCGGCTGTTAATTGTCGCGCTGTGCGGTAGGAACCAAAGGATTGCACAATGGTGCCATCTGTGCGCTGCCGCACATCCTTAAAACTGATGTCATCCTGCTGACTAAAACTCTGGTATGGAGCATACAGATTGCGCGCTGTGGGCGCCGCTGTTACCGACCTCGCACCCGTGTGACCTCCAAAGGCTGCAGTCGTCTGCCAAGGCGCCAGCTGTTGCCCTGTAAGCAATGCTGTCGATAGGGTTGAGGTGGATGCCGAGGGGGTGGCATTGGTGAAAAGGAGGCAGCTGATCAGCAGGCTAAGCGTCAGTTGGGTCCAACTACTGTGGCAACTGTTGCTGTTGTTGCTGTTTTTGTTGTTGGTCAATAACATTTTACATCAAGCGGAGATGAGCGTGTAACGTGGTTGTTGTCGTAGCTGTTGTTGCCGCTGCTGCTGTAGCTGTTGTTGTTATTGTGGTGGTAATGACACTGCGCCCAATTAAGGTGCAGTTGTGCAACTTCCTGCTTGTTGCAGTTGCAGCTGGATGTAGTTGTTGTTATGGCGATTTTGAACTTGAACGTTGCCAAGCCAAATGCTGGCCCGTTTCGCTTTTCTTATGCTCCGCTGCTCCGTGTTGCTGTTGTTGTTGTTGGCAGCTGCGTGCCGCGTTCATTGATCCCTCTCCAGTTGTTTGTTGCTGTTATTTAGTTGTTGTTTTTGTTTCTTATTTTTTGGCTTTAGCTTTGGGATTTTCCGGCGCCTGATACTGCTGCTGCTGCTGCTGTTGTTGCACGTTGTTGCTGCTACAGTTCAGTTGAAGGAGCCAACGAAGAGTTGGCAATTGGATTTACTTGGTTTCGATTTGTGCCTGCCACGGATATCTCGTGTGGCAAGTTTCGATGGGTGTTGATAGTGGCAGTGATGGTGGTGCTGTTGTTGGTGATGCTGGTGGTGCGGTTATTGGACTCCTTGCCTCTAGCTCTGGGGTGTGTATGCTATATTTTGTATATATTGTATGTTGTATGTAGTATGTATATATGTTTTTTGTATGTCTTTAGTTTTTAGTATGTGTATTTGCTGCTCCAATGGCAATTATGGCAATTGCTGTTGACGCTTCAACAGCCAACGTTTCATGTGGCTGCATTCATGACGCTGTTGTCTGATGATCTTGCAACAACGGCAATGGCAATGGCAATGGCAGCAGCAACAACATCCACATCCACATCCAAACACATAAGCTTTAGCCACAAATTACTTCCTTAATTGCCTGCAAGGAAAACAGCAAACCAAAAAAAAAGAAATACATGAAAATCACAAAAGAAAACTGGTTGGTATTAAACGCAACAACAACAATAACAATAACAACAACATCAGCAACAAAGAAAAAGAAACATTTTGGTCATTTAATTGCCACACGAGGCATGACATTAAATGTGGGTGTGTTTCTTATAAACCATATAGATAAATGTTAGTCATGCTATGGAGCTAGAGATGGTAGTCAGCATAGATTAAAGAAAGAGAGATGATAATGATGATGATGAGGTTGGGTATGGGGATGGGGATGGGGTTGGTGTTGGTGTTGGGGAAGTGGCTAGGTGAAGGGGCGTAAATATCCATTAGCTACAGCTAAACGATCAAATGAGCTTTCATCTGGCAGTTTTAATCAAAGATTTGCGCATTAAATGCACATTAAACCGACAACAAATTAATTGCAAATTACCGATTTGAGCTACGTCTTGCCACAGCTTGGTGGCAGCAACTAGTTGCATGCACTATCAGCAGCAACACCAAATATTAGCAGCAGCAACATTACGCGTTTCCTCGGTCGTAAACCACAGCAGCAACTGCAGAAATAGTTGCAGCAGCAGCAGCTGACTTTTGGCAACAGAGCCAAAAACCAGTTAATAAAAATAAAAGTTGCTGCGCCAACTGGAAAGCGGCAAATTCGCAACGTTTCTTGTTTTTATTTTCATTATTATTTTTTTGTAATATTTTTTTCTTTTATATATTTTTATTTTTATTTATTTTATCATCGTTTATTTTTATCTTTATTATTTTTTTTTTGCATATTTTTTAAAATTTATTTTTTACGTTCGACGATAGAAGGAAACAAAAACGAATCGAACGATTGAAACGAATAAAATGTTCGCAATAAAAGCAAAAGTAAAATTGCAACTGGCAACTGGCAAGTTGCAACAAAATAAAAGCAGCTCAAACGGGCACTTACACTACTACAATTTCAGCTAGATTAAACATAATGATTCGCTACATAAATAATAATAGTTATTATTTATTAATATTAACTTAAACGTTTCTTATTTAGTTGCTTTTCAATGAAATTTGTTTCGGCTTCTGGCATTGGGATTAACTCGACAGCCTACCATATAAGCTGTATATATATACTATAGCTATACAATATGTTACGATATATTACTATAGTATATATATATATATATATATATATATATATATATATTGTACAACTTTAAACAAAAGGGAAATGCGATGTGGAAATACTTCTGGTTCTTTGCGCTACTTTCTTTCTGCATTCATTCTAGGCAGTAAAGGTAGCGCTACAATGGAATCAACTTATATATATACTTTTATATATATATTACAATTTTTTAACTTAACAATGTGCTTTAACAAGGCTTATGTAAGCTCAAACACAGACTAACTACCCAAATATCATTTAATTTAATTTTTCCTTTCCAACTTCATGAAAATTTGTTGAAGTAGAATAAAAATTTGAGACTTGACATAGGCACAAACTACTTTTAGAGTTATAAATCTCATAGATACTCAACTATATATTAAACTTTATCTGACAAATATGCTTAGAGCGTGTACTAATTGTAATTTGATTCAAATTTGTTAATCAATTGCATATTTCTATCTATATGAAACCCAATTTACAGCGTATACTTCAAGCCTTAAGAGAACATAGTAGCTTTTCATTCTTGAATCACCCTGTGCTTAGCATTGCTGTTAGAGCATTGCAGCGTCGACTTGTCTTAATTATATTGTTCTTTGTTGCTTTTGTCGTTGTTTCTTTTTGTTGTTGTTTCTGTGGTCAACGAAGCAGCAAATCCAACTCAACAGCTTTGAAAGTAAGAGTTGGCAACTTTTTTTTTCTCTGTTTTGCGCTCAGTTGCGCTGCAGTCGACGTCGTCATCATCGACGCTGCCAGCGAATTTTCACTTTCATTTCGAGTTCAAGCACCACGCGGGCAGCTGTTGTCGTTGTTGTTTTTTTTTGCTGTTGCTATTGCTGCTGCAGCTGCAACTACTGCTTCCTCTGGCGTAGGCGTTTTTCATTGCCCGCCTACTGCAACTGCAAAAAACTTGACATTTTGAACTTGATTTTCAAACAAAAGCTTACATTTTATATAAGAAGTTGTACCACATGTGGTTAGCAAAAGAGAGATGGAGAGAGAGAAAGAGAGAGTGGGAGTATGTATAGAGGAAGGTCATGTCACCAGGAAGAGCTATTGAATCGTGACCAGACGCCATGTTTACTTATTACTTCCTTAGCAACTGAAGAGCCATGAAGATCGTTTTGCATAATGTTTAACACATATTGAACGCTTGCTGTAGCTGCGGCTGTTGTTGATGCTGCTGCTGCTGCTGCTGCTGCTGCGACAGCTGCTAATAGATTTTTGGTTATGAAATTTGGCGCCTTAACTGGTTTGTCAACATGTGATTGATATAGAGATGCACGATTCGTGCGAATAACGTATATAACATGTATGATGCAACCAGCGGCCAGTGTAGCAAAACGTTGCAGTAGTGTTCGAAAGTCATATGCAAAATATATATGTTATATATATATATATATATATATATATATATATATATTTATAAAAATACATATATATAAATGTGTATAAAAAAAAAGGCCTCAAATTGATTACATTTGGTTATATAAAACGAGGCATTCGGAATGCGTGAAGACAGCTGCTTCATTACTAACTTAAGTATCATCATTATTATTATCAACATCATCATCGTCATGAACAACAACAACAACAACATCATCATCAACATTATTATGGTGAGCAACATCAGCTTGAAGCAATCAACACATCAATTATTGCAACGGCCTTGTGAAGGACGCCGGAAACTGGATTTACTTCTTTTCTTCTTCTTGTTATTGTTGTTGTTGCTGTTGTTTGTTGTTGTTGTTGTTGTTGTTGTTGGTGCTGTTGCTGTTTGCCTTTCGCCTCTTTCTTTTTTTTTCTTTTCTTAACATGTTTCTTTTCATTTGTTATTTGTATCGTTTTCACACTTCTCTTTGCTGTTAATGTTGCTTCTTCTTCTGTTGCTGTTGCTGTTGCTGCTGCTGCTGCTGCTGCACGCATAATTCACATTCATTTTTTACTGTCTGACAGTTTATTTGTTTTAATTAACAATTGTTACTGCCGCTCTTGCTTCTGCCTCTCTCTTCCTCTCTCTGTCTGTTGGCTATTTTATTGGGCCCTTCTTTTGTGCTGCTCTTTTATCTGCATTTGCACTTTGTTTTAGTTTTGCTCTTTGCCTAGTGAAAGTTTATTTCGTGTTATTATTGCTGCTGTTGTTTGTTGTTGTTATAGTTATTATTATTGCTGCTGATGTTGTTGTTGCTGTTGTTGCTACTGTTGCTGTGTCTCTTGCTGTTGTTGCAAACAATGCGTCGTCGTACAATTTCGTTCGCTTCGTTTCGTTTATTCGCTGTAAACAAGCAATTTATATACACTATGTTGATCTGTTTTTTGTGTCTCTTGTGTCTCTTGTATTTCTACGTAATTGAGATAAATGCATTTTAAATGCGCAACAGCAGCAAGAGCAGCAAAAAAAACAGCAGCAGTCACATGCAGCAGCAATAACAGCTGAAGACGCGGATGCAACACATTGCGTATACGCCGCATAGCCGTAAACTAATCATAGCTAAAAAAGCTCTATGCTTATCCCAAAGTATGTGTGTGTGTGTGTATGTGGGGTGTTATGGGGGCTGTTCAACTCTTTGTCACGCATAATTTAAAGCAAATGCAAGTCGCTTAGACAAAGCACAAATCAAAATAAACATTAAAACAATGCTCAATGCACAAAGTCACAAAATCACAAATCGTTGACAACAACGGCAACAACAACAATGGCAGCCAAATGTTGCACGTTTGCTGTTTGTGTTTGTTGTCATTGTCAGTTGTCTTGTGTCGTTTGTTTGTCGTCCGTTGTTGCTGTTGCTGTTTGTCGTTATCATTGTTGTTGCATCTCGTTTGTGCAACGTTGATGAGCTGCGCATAAATAAATGTCAGCTCTATGGAAATATTTTATGCATGAGATTTGCGCAAACTGCGAAACTGCTTAAATTTTCACGACATTTTTATAATAAACTAACTATAAAAAGAAAACATATGCTTAAACAATTGAAAGAAAAAACTTTATTAAGCAAAATTCAATAATAAACAAAACTGTTTCCCGTTTTCAACTTCCAAACAAAAACCAAAAAATTGACAGGAAAATGTAAAGAAAATGGTAAAGGTCGAAGGTAAATCTCTCTATCAGCAAATGTTTTCTGTCTATTGAATGTGCATCCAAATAAAACTGCACTCTTACGTCTTAAAGCAGCATTATATCTGATAGGATTAAGAAGTTTAATCCTATATCTTTAACTCCATAAGGCACAGCATTAGCAATTCCTTTGAAACCTTTCCTTTAAATAGTATTTAGCATAAAGAAATCTGCCACCAAAAACCTCTACTCACTTCTTTATACTATTCTTAACTTTTGTTAAATGTTTTATATTATTTCTCGCAGTGTATGCAATTTGCAATTAAGTAAATGAACTTCAAAGCAGAAAAACAAATAAATAAAACAAATCTTCAAAATGTGCAACAAATTAAATAAAAGTTTTGCCAATTATTTGAATTGCTACCAATTGGCAAATTACAAATTATAAATTGTTTTTGGGCCAGGCCAATGCAAAAAGATCAAAGCATTTGATTTTCCCATAAACACAAACATACACACACACACACACAGACACATACATACATACATCCATCCATTAATACTTATAGTCTGTGAGTAGGTCAGCAGCTCAGCTGCAGCCTGAACTCTAAACAAAGGCGCACATCGAATGGAAATTGGTGTCATGCCATTGGCATATTTAGCCAGGCCAAAAGTAAACACACTCATACATACATACATACCTATATAAATACAAATATATACAGGTACAACGCAACACAGTGGAAAGCTAAAAAATATATATATATACAACTATTGGGTAAGGTAAGTGCCGTTGTAAAGTTGCCAGAGCAATTTGGGCTTTGGCCAAAGTGTTTGTTGCCACATCGCAGGCGGCACACGCCTGGCGACTGGCCACATAATCAATAGATGTTGCCAACAGCTGTTCGAAAGGTGGTGGCCCAAACGACACACTGAGAGTGAGAGTGTATTGGGTGGCTAATAGAGCGAGTGGAGGAGGGAGGGAACAGTGTTAATTAATATTCAATACACGCATCCGCTGCGCAATTGTTATGAATGTGTGAAGTCTACAACGGCAACAAAAGTAAAAAAGAAAAAAGACGCTAAGAAGCAATAGCAATCAGACTAGCAACAACAACAACAGCAACAGTTAACAACAGCAACATTGCATGCAAATCGAGACAGAGGCAGCAGCAGCAACTGCTTTTTTATTGATAATGATTATATAATTAGCGCCACTTGGCGTATGAGCAATATTCATAAATCTGTTGCACATAACTCAAGCGGACCTCTTTCTAAATATTAGATAAGAGCTATAAAACTTAATATATGCATTACATATATATATATATAACTATATATATATATACAACATATATAGGATATTATTTCATTCACTTTACGCTAATCTTTCGTGCAAATAATGATATCAACTTTTATATATACGGTCACTAACCGCAAAAAGCTGCTAAAAATTAACCAAAAGCGAGCTAAAAGCTAGGCAAAAATAAACTAATGACCACATGCTAATCAGTTCAGATTCATAAGATATACATTTTGAATATACATATTATATATATATAAAATAAATCCCCAAAAGGAAACAGTAGCCATCATCCAATTAACAAGAGTCCAAAATGAATGCATAATCGATTGCAGCTCTTAAATTGGACGCGCATTGAGAAATCATTTACATTTTCTCGATTGTTTTACATAAGCCATGAAATGCATAAAGAGAAAGAAAGAAAGAAAAATATAACTATATATATACATATAGATATATTTACATAAACAATAAGAGAAATAAAAGATATAAAAGCAAACGACTGAACCAAGCAGCTGTAGCCAAGAAATCCATTGCCATGGTCACAATTTGGCGGAACTTGTTTTGTTTTTGGTCAAAGCAAAGCAAAGCAGGCAACAGCAGCAGCAACAATAAGGCCCAAATAAATTTGGGTTTATTACCAGATGATATTATGTTTAAAAAAAAGGGTCTCGGCCTGAAAAGAAGAAAAACCCAACCGGATTTTAAAATTCAACTTGAAACACCATCAATAATCAACCGAGACATAAACATTGCATGACTGAAAGCTGCGCTGTATGATCCTGTTGCATTCCCTGAGATCAATATGAATAGTACTATAGGCTATAGTAGTAACCCTTTGCAGTACATACTACTCTTATAGGGTATTAATAAGCTGGCCTAAATGAAGTAATTTGCGTCGTCTGCTCAAGCAGGCAATGAAAGTTCTCAAGTTTGTGCCCTAAGTCTTTCGTAATACCAGGCTGGCAGAGAGTAGCTGAAGCAGCACAGACACAACAACAGTACAACATACAACAAACAACATACAACAACGAGGCACCCAGTTGGATATACGATATAACATGCTCTAAAGAGCATGCAGAGCAATACGAGTTTCTCCGCTTATGCAATAAGCAAAGCCCTAAATAAAAAAATAAAAAATAAAACCACTTCAGGAAAACAAAAAAAAAAATAAAATAAAATCGAAACAAGAAATGAAAAAAGAAGAGAAAGAAAAAAGATGTTACCAACATTGGCGTTGGCGTCACTTTGTTGATAATGAAGTTCAGGTCATATATATATATCTATATATATATATAACTCTATAGGCATTGTGTAGTCACAACACACACACACTCACGCACTTACGCATACATACAAAAAGTTAACCGACCAAAGCTATAAAAACCTTGCCAAATAAATGTGTGTGTGTGTGTGTGTGTGTTTGTATAATATTTTTGGGCCGCTTTTGTGGTTTAAGCAAATTTAGGTTAAATTTTCGTAGCTTGCTTTGCCCTTTTTTTTCCTTAACGCACTTTTATTTATGTTTTCCTGTTTGTTTTTGTTTCTTTTCATCTACTGATTCGCCTTTTTTTCTTTCTTTTGTTTTTGCATTTTGCGTTTTTATGTCTTTAATAGTCGACTTGACATGCTTTTTTGGCTTTGGTTTTTGGTTTTGGTTTTTGGTTTAGTTTTTTTTATTATATTTTGTTTTTGGCTCAGTTATTATTCAATGCGAGTATTCATTGCAAATGTTTATTATATAATAATTAACAAGTTGTTGAAATTAACTGTTGAAATATTATTTATTGGCCAAGATACCCTATGACAATCGTAGAGCTGTAATAACTTGTTTTAACCTAAAGGGAACACATGTTTTATTTTAGGGCAAACTTTGATAGAATTTAAAGCAGGCACTGACACAGTTTAAATTCAATAGAAAAGTTCAAAGTTACTTATGATAATGCATATAACAGGATTATAACAGTTTTGAACTGCGATTTGTTAAATTTAATCGAACTGTCGCCTTATATCATATGCTCAAACCTAACACCCACTCGCTCTGTGCTACCATAAACTTATCATATAATTTCTACAGCAAACATGTCTGCATTTGGGCCAGAAAGTATAAACAGTTTAACACATGATTTAGTATAACAAACTCGTAAAAACCTTAAACTAAAAAAATAACGACTATAAACACTCCCACTTGTGTTCATAACTAAGTTTTTTATGCCCTGTATTACTACTAGCTTATGCCATCTGGTTTGTACAATCTAATACATGTCTAATGCTATCTCTTTGTGGTAATTGCTGTGGCCACTTTCCACATGTTGCAAGAGATCGCGCCATGTTGTTTATGCGTTACATGTTGCACCTACATATATATACAAATATATATATATATATATATGCGGGTATCTATATCTATATGTATATTGCAAGATTTATTAGATAATGACACATTAGTTTTTTCCTTTTTTTGTATCTTTCTCTTTCTCTTTGTTTCTGTTTCTGTTGCTTTGTTGCAATCTGAATGATTTAATCGTTAGTCGATTGCTAATAAATGTTGATTAATTGTGAAATTTATGAACATTTGATTAGATTTGCATCGTTGTTGCTGTGCTGCTGCTGTTGTTATTGGGGCAGAGGTGGCAACTAGTTTGATCAAGCAACTTACCCAACTTTTTAATTGCAGAATTAATCCAAATTTATTTGGTCAATTGAATTTTTTTACTCCTTTTTTGCTGTTGCTAACTGTTGCTGTTGTTGTTGTTGTACTTGTTGTTATTTTGGATTTGGCTATAAAAAATTAAAGCACAGTTTGGGTTGAAAAACACGTTTAAGATATTTGTTTACGAAATTTTGTTTTTTGCTTATTTTTATATATTTATTTTTTTTTTTTATTATATATAAATCAAATGGAATTTTGAATTAATTTTCCTTCTTTTTTTTGTGGGTAGTTTTTTGTTTTTTTTTTTTTATTTTTGAGGCTTGGCTGAGTGTTTAGTTTGACGTTTATAGAGTGGCTATAATAATAGTACCAAACAAATCAAATCCAATTGCAGCTGAGCTAAAATATTGTTTACCAACAGCAATAGCAGCAGTAACAGTAACAGCAGCAGCAGCTGCAACTATAGATTGCAATTGCTTGGACTGAGAGACTCCAATTGCAAAAATCAAATCACTTTCACTGCCAGGCGCACAGTTGCATAGTTGCATAGTTGCATGGAGTCACAGTGAGCTGTTGCCTCAGCTTTGGTTTAGCCTTAGAGTCATTCACAACGAAAACAAAAACGAAAATTGCAATTCACATAAACCAACAACAATTTTCCATTAAATCAAATATAATTCAATCCAATTTCAATTCAATTTCAATCCGTAGCACTCAATTCCAACTTGAATTCCACTCAATTTTCACTCACATTGATTCAATTTAGTGCATTCAATTCTATCTATTGTTAATCCATACGATTTATGTTAATTCAAAAGATGAGCCTTAGGTCCTTGGGCTTATCCTACTATGCATGCACACACATACACACTCACACATACACTCGCATAAGCAATTAGCGGCACTTACGATACGCTTACGCTGCGATAACTCAAATAACACGACGAACCGTACGAACCCGATTAACAATACGAACGATACGCAACGAGCTTTTCTGCTTCTTCTTATTTTCTTCAAACTGTTTTTTTTTTCTTCTGTTATTCAGCGAGCGCTCACACGACCTTCTTGAGCGACGTCTCAAAGAAGTCTGAACGCAAGCGCAGCACCAAAAGCTCAGCGAAGCAGCTACTGCTGGCTTCAGTTGTTGTTGCTGCTGCTGCTGCGCTGTAGCTGAAGCCAAGTTTTTCATGCGGTGGCTGCGCAGTCGCAGTCGTCATTGCTTTTGGCTCTTCCTACTCTACTGTGTGCGTAATACCCTGCATACAATTGATGTGATATATATAGAGTGTAATATAAGGTATATTATATGGTCTAGTATAGTATAGTGTATAGCATAGTGTATAGCATAGTTTATAGTATAGTGTATAGAATAGTGTATAGTATAGTGTAAAGTATAGCGCGTACTATACTATATATTAATTTCTTCAGTATTACTATCATCTAACTGCTTAGAGAGTTGAACTCTCCCGGAAGGAAGCTGTTGAAGAGTGCTTATTTTCCTTTGAACAAACATAAACACACGTTTTGGTTAATATGAGTATATTACAGGGTGTCTTATACTCTAATATATATAAGTTAGCTTGCGTTTTTTTTTTGGCAGTTTAAACACTTAACCACAGCAAAGTATGGAAAAACAGCTGTGGTTGCTGACGTCGTTGTCGCTGCTGCTTCTGCTGCTGTTGCTGCTGCTGCTACTACTGTTGTTGTTGCTTTAGCGATGAGGCAACAATAATGTATATAAAAGGGGACAACGACGCTTATGACGTTTGAATGTTTGTATGTGTGTACGTATGGTTGTATTAGTGTGTGTAACTATCTGCATTAAACGGCTGTAACAATCAGTTTATTGTGGAAATACTTAGCAAAATAAATTATTGCTTAATATTAACCAGATGGTAGCCGGCCCAGCACCGGAGCAATCGACCTCGCCCCCTTCCTTTAGTTATAGGGGACCCCACGCACCCCTGTAGCAAATGACAGGCGTTCATTTCGTAAACTATTATTATATTATGGAGTCGTAAGGCATCATTGGCCGCCATGGTCAATAAGAAAAACAAAAAAGACTAAGTACTGCTCGTACTGTAAGTCGGACTTTTAGTCGTACTCATACTAGCCATGGCTTATAGCTCTGCTTAATTTTGATAGCACAACAACTGTCGAGCCATGACAAGCTTCAATTAAACACATTTATCAGTTTTTGGTAGGAGTATATGAAAAAGAAAACGATATAAGCTAAAAGAGAATAACAAAAGTATCGACACGTTTTTAATGCTTTTTGACAGCCTGTGACATGTCTCTGACTTGGCTTTAAGTTGACTCCAAGTTGGCTTGGACCCGGCTTGGCTATGACAGCTAATTGCAGTTAGGTGCGTGTCAATTCAATTGAAATGTAAACTGGACGCCAAATACCAGTCAACAAGTTATAGTGTAAGACTTCATCTTTAGGTCTTAAGTCGAGGGTAGCTGAGCACAACGACGATTCAACATTGATTCGACGTGGCTCATTGTTAATTAATGCGACTAAAATATAGTCGGACAATATTATTAAGTTTAAATATGAAGTCCAAGGGTAATTGTTATAGTTTGTTATAAGGCTAGGCCATAATACGATTGAGAGATCAAAAACTTTAAGCGAATGTTTCAAAGGTAATAGTACTTTTCCAGTATGATTTGGCCGTCATTGTACAACAGGAACCGCCCTCAATACTTATCAGGCCAACAACCATTGAATTACCAACAATAGTTCATCTTTCAACGCAACTTCTTCATAGTTCATTGTTGGCTAAAAATCGAAAGAGTTAGGCAACGAACTTGTGCTGAATGCTCAACGATTCAACGTCAAGGCTAACCAAGGAGCCTTGATCTCAACAGCCAACGGTCCGAGGGAAACTCCCAAAAAAAAGTAGTTGACAAAAAACAGCTCACATGATTGCAAACACAACATATCACACACACATACATATGCATAAACGCGTGCTGGGTGATACAAACACACACATGTGGTATGGCCTTTGGAAAACCACGAATACGTTAACAGAGACGGAGTTGAAGTCAACGACGATGGCGACAGCGGTCACAGCACAGCATCCGCTGCCGTCAAGTTTAGATGAATCATCGTAGTAAGTTTATTTTTACGATTTCTTCTATTTTGTTGTTTGTTGTTGTTGTTGCTGTTGTTGCTGTTGTTGTTGCTATCACAGTGTGCGCCTTGTTATTGGCAAGTTAAAGTCCGTTTTGCTCTCATTTTGCACACTGGCGAATTGAAAGTGAAAGGAGCAACAGCTCATTTCTACAACTGAAGTTGTAGCTCTGCATCTTTACTTGTACATCTGTATCTGTACTTATGTCTGTATCAAGTACATATATATAAATATATATATATATATATATCTATACTTGTATCTGTAACTGAGTCTGGAACAACTCAAACTACAGCTGGCGAGCATGGGCCTTGGCATTGGTGCGGGTGCTGCTGTTGCTGTTGCTGTTGCTGTAGTTGTTGGTGTTGCTGTTAGTGTTGCCGCTTGCGGATGCTTATGCGAGTTGGAAAGTGTTTTTTTGTGCTCTGACCTGGGCTTGGGCAAATATTTGCATACACATACAAATAAATATACAAACACACACAGACACAGATACACTTTAACCGCAAAGTCGAGTAGCAATTGCTCTTAATTTCATTTCACTGGCACAATTTAAGCAACTTTTAAAAGCAGCTGCTGCCATCAGTCAATCACTTTATTTGTTTATAATATATATATATATATACATATATGTATATATGTATATGATAAATATATGTGCTTTGATTTTGATTTCTCTGGCGTGAGACAAAGAAGTAATCATAGTTGTATTTTCATCCATTAAGTAATGTTGCTGCCACACTTTTCTCCAACTGCATAACACACTTGTCCCATACTTATGCGATTGAGCCGCGTTGCAATGAGGAAGTTTTTAGCGTCTTTGGTAAGTTGCGCTTCACAGTTCGACGCTAAAAAGCAAATAAAAATCGATAATTGAAAAAATAGCAACACAAATATTTGCAACAGGCACAAAAAATATGCATTACACACTCACACACACACACACAAACTCATAGCAACATATACAGAGACTCATATAGAGATTAGCATACATTTTGCGCACTTTACATATATATGCTTGTATGTGTTTATGTGTGTGAAACAGGGTATTCACACACAATGTCATTGCAACAGCTGCCTACATATATTTATGTTTGTGCATTGCTTTGCCGACTTGCCTTATGCACTCCCCACTCCCCACTCCCCCCTTTCCACACTGTTGTAGCTGCAGTTGTCTTCGTTAAGCAGCCAAAATGATGTGGCAGGAAAATGTTCGCACATGCTTCATTTACGTGTGTGTATCTCAGTGTAGACTGAGAGTGTGTGTTTGTGTGTGTGCGAATGCCATCATCACTTTCACCCAGAGGTGATATAATGAACTACCGGCCTGTAAGCTGAAACCAACTGGCAAAAATCGCAACTGCAATCTGTCCCCCTGCAATATACAAACAGCTGGTCAGAGTGCTTCAATGCAACTGTTGTTGCTGCTTGTGTTGTTGTCACACTGTTTACTTTTGTTGAGCCTAAAACCCAACGCGTGATGCCATTTAGCGCCCTTGATAATACAAGTGTTACCAAGAATTCTGTCAACATTTTCTGTTGTCTGATGCCAAGTTCGTGCTCTAAGTCTTTTTGTATTTGTGTGTTTTTTTTTTATTTTGTGAACTGCAATTGGTTAGCACCATAATCCGTTTCTCACCATATAGACATATCTAGATATATACTATATATAGTTAAAAACTCTAATTCAATTAACAATCCGTAACAAATTGCCTATAATTAATTATTAATTGCTTAAAACAAACGAAAAACAAACGTTATAAAACCGAATAACAATAGCTCAAGCGGATGAGCACGACTAGGAAGCAAACTATAACCGGATCTAAAGAGTTGAAATTAAGTAACTTTTCTATTTTTACTTACAGAAAACTCAGCTGGAGGTCAAATTCCTTATCAATTGCTAACGAATGAAGCCAAAAAGGTAAGCCAACATCTTTTATATATATTCATTCATAATATTTTTATAAGAAAAGGGGCATAAAAAGAGCCCGAAATACCCATATTGATTTCGATTTTATAAGAATTTTATACAAATATTTTGGCAACTTTCGACTTTGGTGAATGTTTATCCGTTGGCATTTCTATACACTGAAAGAAATTTAAGTTATTTCCTCTTAGCAAGAAGAATCTCTATAGGATTTGATTTGTAGAACAAAACTGAGCAGTTTTCTATAAATAATTCTGTTGACCATTTTAGTTTTATATTCATTATAATATATGGTATATTTATTTCTCTCAGTGTATTCACACTGTCAGTTAGCACGTGCTGAACAGTCCAAACTTATATCAACATATTTGCGCCTCGAAGGCAATTAGTGGGAATTTGGTAACAACAGATCACAATAACAAAACAATAACAAAAAATAAAAGATACCAAAAAAAAAAATATGATATAAATGTGCTGGAGCAAAGGAAACATGATTGTGATATATGGAAGCGCATATGACAGCTGCCATAGAGTGTGGCCTAAGTGGAGTGGAGGGTAAAAGAGACTGTCATAAATCAATTTTGGGGCGCCGGCAGAAGGCAGAAGGCAAAAGGTGTCAACCAGTTTGAGGTTATTCCATAAGCTGTAAAAGCTTTGACTGCCAGATTGTCTGGATTGCTAAATGACAATCCATAGACAATTGTACGGCTTATGGAAATATTTTCTATGTGTGTGTATGCCTATGTGTGTAAGAAAAAGGCCTAAAACACTTTTGTTGCCGCTATCTTTTAAACAATTTTTTTTTTTTTTTGAGTTTTGTTTTTGACTTTTTCCTACTCTTTTTACATAGCCCTTTTTTTTGGCTAATTACACAATTGTCTGTGCAACATCAGTCCGAGTCCCAGTCACAGGCACAAAAAGTGTGACATATTTATGTACCATGTGAGGAACTGAGGGTTACACAATATACACACACAATGCTCAGACACTAGACACTAGATTGAACGGGGCATGCGTAACTAAGGGTGTATTTAGTGTTCAGTGAAATGAGTTTTACGAGTGTATTTATGTCTCTGGCAATCTATGTACCTTAATATACATACATACATACACACATACATACATACATACATACATACATACATAAAAAGATGCCATATGCAATAACAATTTTCATAGGGAAATATCTCAACTTCCCGCTTCAAGTTGCTGCCTGCAGTTGATTACCTTTCAGCTCTGTTTTTTTTTTTTTAGTTGCAATTTGTGAAAAATTTTATTGTCAAAATGAAAGATGATGACAATATTTAAGATATATGTAAAGGAAAAGAGTTGAAATGGGGTAAGTGGTGTAATAGAAAGAGGTAGAAAGAGGTGGGAAGAGTGCACTGAAGAGAGCTATTTAAGCAATTTGCATAAAACTAGTTAAAGTACAAACATTGTGCAGCTGCCATGGGGCGTGCACGCGTCGATTGGGAAATATTTGAAAATTTGTAACTGTGTTTTTTGGGTTTTGGGTTTCGGGTTTTTGGTTTTGGGTTTTAGGTTTAGCAATTATTTAAATTGTATTTAAAGTAATTCGTAACTAGGAGGCTGACCTAGAAAATTGCTGGCAAATAAGTTAAACAGTTGGCATTTCATCATAAGCCACAGGTACAAACCAATTGGCAATCATCAAATTGGCCTGCTTTTCGCAATGGTTGTAACTGTTGCTGCTGCCAGGAAATTTACTTGTGGCCCATTAAAGCCAATTTCAAAATGGCAAAAAAAAAATGCATAAAATAAGAAAAACAACAACAAACCATACCAAACAAATACCAACTTTAAATACAATCTTTAAACAGACTTTCATTGTTTTGTGCAGTAGGCGAATCAAATCAAATAAAATTGCCGCTCAAATTGTATTTTTTCTCTTGTTTTTTCTTTTATTATGATTAAATTGCAAATTACTTGTGCTTTTAAGAAAAAAAGATTTCCTCATTGAGTACAATCTTTAAACTCCCATTCACTCCCAAACAAATCAAATACTCAGTCACTCACTTACTCACTTATTCACTTACTCATTTACTCAGTTAGTCAGTTAGTCAAATCCTCAAGAGTTTCAGCAACATCAAGTGGTGGTTCGGATTAAAAAGAAATGTAAAGGTATTAAAAGATACTAAATATAATTGAATTGATTTAACAATGGAAACTAGTGGAAAAACTTCCTGTCATAGTGAATGTTGTTGATCGTCTCATTGGATTGTTGTTTGTTGCTTGTTGATTGTTGATTGAGTTGTTGGCACAAATATATTTTTGATAGGCTTCTCTGTAACATTTGCAACATAATCAAAATGCAATCAGATTGAATAACTAACGGCCCAAAAATAGATTTAAAACAGCAGATGATTTGATAGCTTTTTGTTTTTGGCCAAAACAAAAAAAAAAAAAAAGATTCATTAAACCACTCAAACACACACACACACACACAATCATAGAGAGTAAACGAAATGAGCTCTGCCGAAAATGAAAGTAAAATTAATTTTATTTTGATATTTTTTTTCCAACTCTTTTGTTGCTGTTGTAGTTGTTGTTGTTGTTGTTGTTGTTGTTATTCAAGTGGTTCGCTTGCCGCTTGGCTTCTTGGCAATTTTTTGGCGATGATGTCAACAATAATTTCTCCACCTACACAGCAGGCTATCCAACAAGCCAACAATCCATCCCATCCGGCCATCCGTCGACCCGACTACCATCCACCATACGTCTCCATCTCCAGCGGCAGCAGCACCTCTGACCCCTTGCGTGCCTTTGCTGCTCAGGCAGAGTATTTAATTTAAGGCGAGCACGCGCTTATATAACCAGGCGGGCTACAAGCTGAGCTTTAAATCTTGACGCGCTTGTTCGTGTCTTCAGTCTTTTGTTTTTCCATTCGCCATTGAGCGCAAATAAATGCTAAATGATTTGCATTTCAAGCCTTCCTAAAATAACAAACAAAAGTGTAAAGAAAATAACAAAAAACTGTAAAGAAAATATCAAAAACAAATGAAGAACGCAATTAAGTTCGCTTTCCATTTAATAATAGTAGTAGTAGTAGTAGTAGAAGTGTGAAAGATTTACAGCTGAAACTTGATCATTAAAGCAATGATGATTTACATGCTTAATCCTCAAAGAAAAAAGTGGGGAAAACCTCAACACAATGTGGCATACAGCTGGACAGCAGACAGCGGACAACTGACAGAGTTTTCTTAACCCTCAAATAAAAAACAAAAACAAAATGAAATGCAACAAATGATAATTATGGGCATGCTACATCATTGTGTGTGCGACAGCTGCTGCTGCTGCTGTTGCTAATAATAATCATAATAATAATGAAAGAAAGGTTAACAACAACAACTGCAATAATAATAAAAAACCACAAAAAAAACAGTGCCTGCAGATAGTTTTTTTTTGTTTAGTTTATACCCAGCATACAACATATTGAGGACAGCAGCAGCAGAAGCAACAGAAGAAGCAGCCACTGCAGGTTCGTGCCATCCCATGGTGCGTATACATAATACATAATATAATGCTCATTTCGTGTGTCGAGCGTCTCTTTCGCATTCCCCAATTGTTGCTTGGTTATATATATATATATATATATATATATATATATATATATATGTTTTATTGGTTTTTATTGCTTTTGTTGGCCATCATCGCAGCCCGCGTCATAATAAGTATACATAATTTCTTAATTGCTTAGGGTCAGTCTTTAGTTGGTTTTGGTTTTGGTTGTGGCTTTGGTTGCTTTATTAATGTTAACCACAAGGCACATGAGGGCGATGCATTGGGTAGAGATAAACCATTGATTGTATGGGTATGCGTGTTATTGATGGAAATCTCTAATTGTTGGTTGTATCTTGCGTTGATAGCTGTAATTCAGTTGTAAATTGCTGGTGGACGGAAAGGTAATAATACTGATTTGGAAAAGGATTCGCAAATTGAATACTCACTGTGGGTTAACCAAGCTTATGATAGACTTAACATAGTTGGAAACTAAGTCTGTATCTTTCTACCCACAAATGAAATATGCCGCTACATTACATAAATAAAAAAGTTGATTTACTTTTTAGGTTTTTGTTTGGCAGATAGGAAATTGGTTAAACATTGACCTCTATCCCACAGTATATAATTGTAAAACATATATAAATATGATAATTATATTCGCAGTTATTTGTGTCTTTCTACTCTCATTTTGCTGGATTGTGTTTTATTTTGTTCGTCTCGTTGCGTTTCGTTTCGTTTCCTTTGTGCGAAACCAATGAGAAAATATTTGCTTAAAACGCGCCTCTTGAATATGTAAACAAAATTTCGCATTCGCAATTTGCAACAGAGTAGAGAGAGAGAGAGAGAGAGAGAGAGAAGTAATATAACATAGTGAAGCAAGGGGATGCAGACACAGAAACACATAAACAAATATAGATATAGTTATATAGAGGAGAAAGAGAAAGAGTGAGAAGGAGATGGAGACATTCCTCTATATGGAGCGATTTTTGGGTTAATGTTAATGCATTTGTTGATGGCTCATGGGGCAATTTAAAAAAGTTCATTTTAACCAAATTGGCTGACAGCCGCATGTAAATTTCATTTAACTTGTTTTCCCTTTGTGCGCGTATAAAGTTTTTTGTTTATTTTTTATTTTTGGTGGCCTTTTGAGCATTTTGCATATAACCAAATGAATATAGCGATAACGATGTGGATATAGATGTGGATAAAGATAGAAATGGAGACAGCGTTGGATACGGAGATGATGGTGGCAATAGTAGAAGTAGTAGTAGTAGTAGTAGTTGCTGTAGTAGTACGATTGCTGGCGTGGGTGCCTTTCACTCAGTGGCAGCGACAGCAGCAGTGGCAGCTTCAACATCAACTTGAAGTTCACGTCCGGCTGCTGGCAGGCGTGTCTCAGCTGCCGTGCCATGTCAAAGTTGGAGCCGTTTGGAATTGTGTATAGCTGCTGCTGTTGCTGTTGCTACTATTGCTGTTGGTATTAGTTTTGTTGCTGCTGGAGTATAAACTGTTTAATTTCATGGCCATTCATTCCATGTAGCCCCCTGACTGCAATTTGGCGCAATTAGCAGAAGGGGGGCTAGAGAGGTGGGTAGGATTGAGTATAGTGTATGGGACAGTACACGCAATGCAATGGATTCGTTTACCAATGCCGCCCCAAAGATTAAAGACAATTGGAAAAGCAATTGAGTGAAAGAGCATTTGTCTAGCTTAACTTGAAGCACCGCCTGCTGATTACCCCAGCTGGACTTCCATCTATATTCAATTCAAACGAAACTGCAACCAGGCATAGAAATGGAATGACCTTGCGGTATGACTGTCATTGCTCAATAGTTTGGTTAGCTGCAACTTGGCTAATGACCGTCATGTACAAGTCAGCAGCTAAAGAGTATCGCTGACCTTTCGCTAGACAGTGTTGTTTGCAAAGCAACTGAAGCGTCAAGCCTCAAGTCCGGCTTGACAGAATTGCAACGTAGTGGTCATACAGTAATCCATTGGCTCATGTTGTTGATGCCGCACAGCAAATGCTTGTGGAATGTGTATAGTGAAAGATTTAAAGAGAAAGAGGGGGAGAGGAAGACAGAGAGATACAAATATGTTGCATGTCATGTTGTCTACCAAAAAGTCGTCGACGTCTCCAACATGGAGGTGGATGGATGTGCATGGGCATGAGGTTGTCGATGTTGATGTGGCTTTTTGGCTATTGCATGGATGCAATCAAGCGATGAACACACAATAAGTTTAGCTGCGCTCTGTTGGATTTTAGCTGCGACAGCTACGATTTAACATTGCAACACTTTACTAGACGCATGACGAGGGCTCTTTGCGCTTAAAGTAAGCAGCTCCGCCCCTTCTCGCTGGATGCAAAACAGCCAGCGGTCATTTGTGGTTAATCTAACGCAAAGAAAATGTAAAGTGCATCGAAAGCAATGCTGCTAAACAGCCGCAACGGATTATATGGCTGAATAGCAGTTTCTTATGAAATGTGCCTAATCATAGACAAGTTGCAGCATATACTTATATATACATATACATTATTTATTACATATAAATCTAGCGGTGCATATGCAAACAGTTAGCTAGAGTCTTGAGTAACCAAAGAAATTCCTATAAGAAATTCCACAGTGAAAAACTAAAGAACCGTTGACTTAGAACCAAAATATATATCTCCAAAGTATGAAAATTAGTTCATACACTTTACTTATCCGTAAATATTTCACTTTTTTTTATATATTAAATAATGTTTTTATTAAAAATTTTATATTTACATTTCATCTAATATTAAATAACTTTATATTTATTTTTGGTGATTTGTTAATATAAATTATAAGTATAATTTGAAAGTTTGAATTTACCGCCCAACATTGGCTACTATGCTACTACAGTTGTCTCGCTCACACACGCACATCACACGTAGTTGAGTTTCGCCGAAGCTTTAACAAGAGCATGCAAGACAAAAGCTGCCTGCTATGCTAGTTCGCTTTCGGAACTGCTATAGTTGTTGGTTTCAGTTTTAAGTGTTGTTAAAAATGCTCAGCAAATTTCGGTTATGTTCAAAAAAAACTTTCAGTTATTTTAAGATATTTTTATTTATAAATTCCATTAAATTAACAACACAAAAAGCAAACGTGAAAACAAAATTTAAACAATTTCTGTAAAAAGAAAAAAACATTTTAAACAGAACTCAATTTGATAAAAATTGTGAAAAAAAAAACTTACTTTTGGTTGTTGCGTTCCAACCTATCTTCACTTTAGTCTGTTTATTGTGGTTTTTAAGCCAATCGACAATAGGTTGATAGTATTCCAATAGCGCCAAGCTGCTTAGGCCGCTGTTTCTGGGTAGAATTTTACCCACAACTTCCTTCCAAGGTTTTGTAGAGCCAAGAGACATCATAGTTCTAAATAGATATATCTTGTTAGAGGCAAAAAAATTTAATTTTTTTCATTTTACTTACTTGAGGCTGTTGCCTACTGCCAAATTGCCATAGAAATCACAATTGTGGAGCGAACCGTGATGGTTGCTCAACTGACAGAGCGAGCGATAGAATTGGTAGCCCAAAATTTCGGAAATGAATTTTCTGAAGAGTTAAATTATTAAATAAGAAAAAATTTTATATATGTTCTGTACTATATCAGTTACTTGGTCTGATGATTCTGTTCGATGTTCACATAGAAGTTATAGGGGAAATCAATGGCAGTCTCAGAGCGATCTATAGGTGGCTCAATGCCAGCATGCTGCTCGAGCAGCCTCCAGTAGTGCTTGTTAACGGTATCCATGTCAACAGTGCCGTTCAAGAGATCGTGCATCACTTTGGTGTGCACGTAGTAAAGTGGAATATTCAGTATGGTGTGAATACCCTATAAAGACGATAGTTAATTGTCTTATAATCAGTATAAAATTCAAGCTAATACTAACCATGCGGAATAACCTATTAGTCAGGAGCTTTTCTGTAAACTGCACTCCTGTTGCGAGTCCACGGCTTGTGAGATGCGTAGGCGAGGATGCTGAGAGCACAACAGCTTCACCCACAGGATACTCCAGGTTGTATGCCTTAAAGTAGTAGGACGGCAGCCGCTTCTTTTGGTCAGCATAGTAGACACGGGCCATATGGGAATGGTACTGCATTAGTTTTCTGAAGCTGACCTTTTCGCAGTACATCAGTAGTACATGTGGCGTAAGATCGAAAACCGAGGGGCGGCAATCATCCCCAGGTCTCTCCTCATTCGGTGCCTTTAGTTGGTTCTTGTGGAAGTCAGCGCTTAGTGCTGTAAATCCTAGAGATGTATAGAACCTCTCAGATTCATTGATTAGTTGAGTGGCATTGAGTGTTTTGACAAAATCATCATATTGGGGCAGCTCACTACGTGGGAAGTAGGATTCGATAATACTGCCTTGCTCCCAAGCCTGTTCTACTACCTGTTGGAACAGATGATCGGGTATAGGTCCGTTAGCATTGACTACATCTCTGCCGTACTTCTTGTGGAGCTCATGGCGCACAAATGCATGAAGCTGCTGATAAACAGGCTTCAGCTCTGCCATCGCGTGCTCCATTTGCTGCAGCATCTCTTGGCTGTCATAGTGATACCAAAGCTGATGCACTGGTATGTCCAGAATTCTGGCTGCCTTTTGATAGGACTGCACAATTGTATAGAAGTTGACTGAGGCCCAGATTTGATTCTTATCACGCCAGGTTTCCCAGTAGTACTTCAGCTCATCTGTATCGTTACTTCTTTGCACAATCTTTTGTATATCTGGATAATAGGACAGTGGACTGTCATCCTCATTGGGCATCTTCGCTCCGCCCAGATAAGGATCAATATCCTTGTCTGTGGACATCTTTTGCAGGGAAGCCAGATTCATTTGAACCGACGAGAAGTATTCCTCACCTAAAACAAACAAATCTCCCACACTGCGCAGCTCTTTAAGCGCCAATTTGTTCTCCGCATTATCTAATTTGGTCAAATTAAACGCACTGGCCTGTCGTGAGATGGTAACCAACTCCTCGGCAATACGCTTAACATTGTTCAACTTGGAGAAGAGCGCATCGAAATCCTCCTCATTGTTGGCTGAATAAGTCTCGGAAACGATTTGATTGTACAACCTGTAGTATCTATCGCTTGACTGTTCAATGAATGTCTTGGCCTCTCGGTCAAATTTCGAGATGGTTTTTGTAGCCGCATGCTGAGTATAGTCCAAGTAGACAGTGTCTATTAAGGGTCAATGCGGAGATAATACTTTTCGGGTATACTTACAGCAACAGAAGCTGATATCAACAGCAGCAGCAGCAGCTTCAGGGATTGGCACATAGTGCGCATATTTTCACTTTTTCACTTCTACTTTTCACTTTTGCACCACTCTAGAGCTAGTCAGAAACTGAACCACTTGAGCGGCATCAGCTCTAATATAAGCCTATAATCAATGATCAAGAGAGGAGATGCGAGAGAGTGGATTCCCGTGATCTATCAATAGCACATGCCGTACACTGATAAGCGTAATCAATGATTAAGTGAAACTCGTCTAAGGCCACGCACGGATAGTACAAGTATTCGTAGTACAATTGAATATATGAAATGTTGTTTTGTTTTCTTTAAATGCCAATGATGGGTTTATTATAAGCTCAATAAAGTTGCTACAATGCTCAAAGTGCTATCAATTATATCTAGAATATGATTATATATATATACTTATATTTAAAGTGTGTCTCATGTGCAGTGTCATCAGTGCGAGGGTCATCAAGTGGAATGTTTTCATTGTCTGAACGAATCAGTGTTTAGGGTTGGCGTTTAACTGTGCGATTCTCGTGGCGAATGTTTACGTCCACAATGCTCATGTTAGGTGTAAGGAAGTTGAGTAGGCGATCGGCGCCAGTGCGTGGCAGACGATCGAATGGATAGCCCATAGACTGACGATCAGGGTACAGGCGATCGCGTACACCGCAGTAGCTGGCAGCATCGCTGCAGCGGCCGACCAGTTGCTGATCGATCTGTGGAATAGAATTATATATATTAGTAGATCATTTCTATGTAAATAGAAGGTTATTGAACCTACCCTATCGTTTTCATAGTTGGAGACCATGACAAAGAGATCGCAACGCAGACCTTCAGGCAGACCCTTGGGAATAAGCATGTGATTGGGCCAGCCGCAGCCGCAGAAGTTGAACTCCAGCTCCTCGGCGGTATTGGCACCGGGACGGTTGGCGTCCAAGTTGCGGAAAGTACGCTCAAAGGGAATGGTTACACTAGACTCTGTGGAACGACGGCGTATGGTGTTGGGTCCGGGATTGAGTGAGACAACAAATTTGTCCAGTTCCACCATCATTAGACGCTGCTCACGCAACAGCATAGGTTGACCACGTTCGTCATTCTTTGGTGCGATGAAGATGCGCACATAACCGAACCGCTGGGCGCCACCGTCATTGTTCAAATTGATGGTATAGGTGAAGGGTAGATGGGTGAGATGAGTAAAGCTGGCAAAGACATTGCCACGTGGTGTGAAATCGAAGCCACGTGAGAGATCCAAGTCAGATTGCTGCCAGAAAGTGCTCAGTACATTGGCTTGTCCGCCATTGGAGGCTACCTGTACACCTGTGATGGAGATGCCGGCATAGTTCAGCTGAGCATCAGTGTAGGCAGGCAGACGAGTCTTGTGTTCCTGGAAGATGCGATCGATGTATGCGTGCCATCTGTAAAAGGCCGGATCACGCATAGCTGTTGATGAGTCACCAATCACACCGAAGGATTCCAAATGCTTATTGTTGGGATCGTGGGAGTACGAGATGAAAACATGGCCAAAGTTATGCAGATCTCCATACAAAACGCGATTCGGTGAGAGAATGGAAGACTCCAAAATGTTACCCAGAATATCAATGCCTCTGGCTTCGTCCAGTGGAATGCGTTGGCTACGTTCCTACAAATAAAATACAATTGTAAGCTGGTTGGCAGGTTTATCGTTAACTTAAAACTTACATCCAAGACGAAGCCTTGGTGAATAGCCTCATAGATGCGATCCCTCCAGCGCTCCATATCGGCAACTTCTACATTGATCTGATCCTGTTCGCGATTCAAGTCGGTGAGACGCGTATTGTCGAAACGTGGTGGCCAGGCACGGCTGGCGACAAGTGAGTCCATCTTGGGGAAGTATCCCTCAACAATGGGATCCCGCAGATTGTTGAATGGCTGCACACGGGCCAGGTTGTTACTAAAACGCTCCATGTTGTAACGAGCCATGATCTGCTCGTGCATGTAGTAGAAGAGCTCACCACGACGGTCCTTGTTGACAATGCTGCGATCAGAAGCCTCGAATGGATAGACCAAATGCCAATGCCAATGATGTAGATTAATGCCAAGATCCTCACGGAAGTACCATAAACGATGCTCTGGCTCAAGATCAGAAGCTGTATAATCGCGAGGTATAACAATTGGCATACGTGAGCCTGACTCTACCACAAAGGATTCCTCACGTAGCTGGCGGAACACCTGTGAATCAACAAAACGATCGGGGAAATTCTGTGCGAATGAGGGCAGATCCAAGCCTTGGGTATCAGGACGATGCAACAATGCCACAGACAAAGCATAGTTGAACATGACCGGGTTAACACGATCACGAGCATATACTGCCACACTCAAGAGATCATCCACGCTGCGCATATTCATGAAGATATCAATCAGACGACCCGCAATACGCCTGTGCTTAGGTATGAACAGAGAGAATTGTTCATCACGGCCCAAGGACATGGGTATGCGTAGATCAGGTATTGAAATCTCACGGACAGGCACATGTTCGGCTGCATTGTCTCCAATACGATTCGTCACTGCAGTGCCAAGGTTACGGTAGCGATCAGTCAGATAGTTGGGTGGCACTTCGAAAACCGTCGTCTCCTTGCCCTTGTCCATGAAGACAGGCTCCGTGGGGTGCTCAAAGAGCAACAGAAGTTTCTTCTTATCGGCCATTCTAAGTTAATTGAGGGATAAACTTGCAACTTTCAACTTGCTACTTGCAACTCTTGCCTTAACTGTGAGAATCGAATCCGCTTCTGGCACTCAACTCAGAGCTGAACTGTGACTATGCTCAAACCAAGCAGTTCTTTTTATAGGCAAATCCTTTACCCAACACCCGGCACCTAGTCCAATGTATATTTCTTAAAAAATATTTATCATTAACCACAAAAATTGCGTTGGGAACTTTCATAGATAACAGGGTGTTTGCGGTGCCCAAAATCGTTGGTTTGCTTTTACTGTTTGCTGATAAGACATAAAAAACCACAGAAAGTTGTTTATTGCATATTTCTAAAATACATTCTTTATTACACACATATATATGTATATAATATCATTATGTTTATACATATATAACATATATACATACATATCCATATATATATTTATATATATTTACTAGTTTTGAGTGAAATTTTGATTATACTTGTATGAATACTATATAAATAAAGTATAATCTCTATATATGCAACAAATACTACACTCTTTTACACACATATATATCTATGAACATATATATATATATTGATACTCTGTAACTGTGATATTTGTTTGAGATCAACAATTTTGATTAAATTATATACTATATAGCATATATATAAACGCGAGATAAAATTTACTTTCCCTAATGCCAAATCTAGCAACTGGTCAACACTCTTGCTGCCTTCAAATGTCGTTTAAAGGACATAGTTATTAAGAGTTAATAATGCAGTTAGTATATAGTGTATATATATGTATAACTAAAGAGACTGGAGACCAGCTCTATACATAGTGTATATACAAATATATATATGTGTTGTAGTTTTTGCTGTTGTTTTTGAGTTGTGTGTAAAAGCGCTAGTTCTTATAAAAAGTATCATAGAAAAGCCCTTGGGTTATGTCCTGTGTTCCTTTTCTTGTTTTGGCCTTTGTTCGAGTTATATGTATATATATATAGAGATATATATGTATAAATATATAGTTTGATATGTTGTGTTATGTTTAAGCTCTCCGAGTTAGAGTTCTAGTAGTAGTAAGAGAAATATATGTCTGGCTGTGTGTGTGTTTGGTGTGTGTGTTTAGAAACAAAACACTTGGTTCCCATAACCAGTAAGAATTAGTAAGTGAGCATTGTGTTACATATATGTATATATATATATTATGTATATGTATTGTATAAATCTCTTTAATCATATCAAAAATTACAATATGTATTTACATAAATTTGGTGCATCATTATAAAAAATCAATGAAATAACAACTCAAAGCTCAAAATACGTACAAAAATATACAAGTGTATATAATATAATAGAAATATAAACAGATATACAGTTTTATATATGTATGTATATGTATATATAGAGAGAGATATATATGCAAACTATATAGGAGATAATCAGTGCCATTTGTAAAAACAACTTAAAACTGTTGTTGCTTTTGATTCTGTGTGCTGAGCGTGTGTGTCTGTGGGTGTGTATTGGTCACAACTTTTTGGAGCTGAAGCAATTTATCTAGAGAGATTCCTATACACATATATATATATATTTATAAAACATTTAAATATGATTTGATAACTTTCATTTGTTTTACAATTATTTTGATATAATACTTTTGATTAGTTTTCATTAAGTTTCACTTTCCATTGGTATATGTGGGTGTGTGTGTGTGTGTATATATATTGGTGCCCATTTTAATTTATTTTTTCTACTACTTGTTTACAATCTAATTTGCTACTTGTAATTACAATAACAACTATTCGATAAATATCATGCATTACACTGACATCCTAAGGAACTTGCGCTACAGTTTGGACTCGTTTCACATTTCACTTTTCACTTTTACTTTCGAGTTAGTTACTTTCCCTTTCGTTTACCTATTAATTGCTGTCTGTTATTCAGCAGTTTTGGAACTTAAGATGTGTTTTTTTTATATAGAATTGATACATTTGGTGCATATATAAGTAATATTTCTATATGTATATGAATATAATAACAATTTGCTTTCTTTACTTAACTTTTCATTTCATTTGTTCTGTTTTGTACTGAGATTCAGGTTTCACATAGCTCGTATCACTTTCTTTCTTATACACACATACTTAGACACACACAGACTATATAATAGTTGTATACACACACACACACACATACACCGTACACCACAATACAAAGAGATCTAGAGCGAGAGAGAGAGAGTGAGACTCAGGTACAAATATTCAAGTTCAAGTTTTGCCCCTTTTCATATCCTTTTACCGCATTGTCCTGAACTTTGATGAAAGTTGGTGCAGCTAAAACAAAATCACAATCACAATATACAGCAAAGAATCTAATCCCATAAGACCTAACCAAAAGTATTCCCGCAATCCTGTCAACCCGTAAATCCGCAATACCTGAAACTTTTCTACCCACAATCAAAACAATCCATAATCCACATACAATTGTATTGTGGCAATGCTTATGACTAATCTAATGACTTTTGGCTACTCCTTCCAATTGCTCTTCCTCTTCCTGTTCCTGTTCCAATTCCCGTTCGTGTGCCAATGCCAGTGCCTGTGCCTGTTCCTTTTATTGCCAGTTGTTAGTTCAATTGAGCGACACCTGTGCGGTGGCATTGTCGTTGTTGAACTCATGCCGGCAATATCCCATCACAATATCCGAACGGCAAACATCGTCCATTAGTCCTGGCAGTAGTACTCCAACGCCCATTATGGTGACCAGTGCACCAAACACAACCAGACCCAAAGCCGGCAATTTCTCCCGGCTGAACAGCGCATGCGGTTCCATTTGTATGTACGCCAGACCGGGCAGTATATATGCCAAAGGTATGGCTGCCAGGAGACCCTAAGTTATTGTTAAGTTAAGAAAATTTGCATATTATTACAATACTATTTCTTATTGTTATTTCTTTCTGTATATCTGTATATATATATATTGATTGTGTGTGTGTATGAGTGTGTATATTTCTGATTATATGTACATATTTTGTGTGTACTTATACAAAAATCAAAATGAACCCACATTCAATTCCAATACAGAGCCCAAACAGTCGGTCATGGGCGATATTATAAAGGCGCTGAACACAATTGCCAAGGTAATGGCTTTTGAATACTCATCGATTTCGGCTCCCTTTTCCATATTTGGATCCTTGTCCTGGGTGAACTCACTGATGGGTTCCTTAAGTACAAATCGATGCACCAAAGCGCGCACAATCTGCAAATATGTTGCACAAATCAAATGTGTATCAAAAGCACTAACACTAAAGCAGCTGTGGCACGATTCATATGAAAGTGTTGCACAAATGAATGTTCCATGAAAAACTTTGGTCAAAATAAAGTGCTAACATTACAGCACATATATCAGAGGGTTGACTTTATATACAGTTGCACGACTATATCTATACCCTATAACTGACTTCTAATGGGAAAATATAACTTTATAGAAGAGTTAATATATAAAATGATTCATAACTTCCATACAAAAAGTGAGTTCTATCTAGAGCTTCTATAAAAACACTTAATCAACTTGAATTAAACAATTATATAGTGTATATAGCTTCGGCTGGGCTCATCCGGTTTATATATAAAATGATGCAGGGTGCTTTCACTTAATGGAAATAGACAAACCTCACGTGAAACGAAGCACTCGATGGGGAACGTCAGCAAAATGGATACAGAGAAGAGCACACGCGAGAAATTCATCAAGTCATCATCCCAGCAATAGTTCTCCAGCAAGTCACCTAAATGAAAAGGAGGAGAAGGAAGCCATTAGACCACTTAAAGGACACAACATAGAAAATCAACTAGAAATAGTAGTGGAAGTAGAAAGTGAAAGTAGATGTAGAAGTAAATGCTGCTGATTCATTTAGTTTTTAAGGAAATGCAATTAAAAATGTTAGTGGAGAAATGCTGTTAATTGTCAATTAAATAGTTTACCTTGTGACAGGGCTCGGAATGTCGAGTAACCCGCAATGCCAAAGAGCGCCGCAACTGTCCAAGCGAAACCAATTGAGATGTGTGTGACCTTCTCCCAACGTTCCATGGTCGCTTCGCGCATCGATTGATAAACGAGAAAAGTATTGTGATGACACATGAAAGCTATATAAATGAGATAGAGATACAGAGAGAGAAAGAGAAGGAGTGTAAGAATTGATGCAGTATAATATAAAGGATAGCAATTAATTTTTGTTTCTGCACTTTACAGCTAAGGATAACTTAAGTACTTCTATTATCCCTTTATAATACCACAAGCTGTTGCAAAACAGAACAAAATTCAAGTAAATATATACCAGAAGTATATAGATTATATGGCGTCTCTTAAGCTACTCACCAAAGACCATGATGCCTGTGGCAGGTATAAGATCTGAATTTGCGAACCGCCAAGACTCCTCGGTATCCGTGCTGCTCACAGCAACAGTCCAATATATTAAACAAAAAAAAAAAGAAGAAAAGAAAAGGTTTTTTAAAGAGAAGTGGGAAGAAGAAAGAAAATTACAAAAAAGTTAACACCAAATTAACATTTCGTTGGGTTTTCCCCAATGCCACAAAATGTAAAATATCGTCTTAGCCATAACCAAAGCAAAGCAAAGCATACAAAGAAAACCAAAGGTGAGGTATATATGTTTACGGCAGCATAAAATGCTGCAAAAGATAAAAGATACCGCCAGACACACAAACAGACAGGTGGACCGACGGACGCGAATAGGGGCGAAAGTAGGAAATGTTTGGTAGATGAGTGGAGAAGGGAAAACAGGAGATGAAAAGTACACAAATTGGAAATTTATTTAAATTTTATGCCCAGCAACAGTGGAGGGTGCTGCGCCGTAACTGAGTCTCCTCGAGCACCCGTTGACCATGAAAAACGCAATGGCTGCGTGGCTGGTGGATGGTGGATGTAGGGACATGGGGTAGGGATAACAAGGTGTGTACGGAAACCAGGAGCAGAGGGCAGACGAAGAGTCAGCTGCACAATCAAGTGATGCAACAGTGGCAACAACTAACGACTCGTCCAAAGGATGTTTTGTGCACATTCAAAGTTGCTACTGCAACTGTAACGGTGCATGCAACACAGTGCAACTGCAGCGAGTCAGTCTGTTGCTGCCACTGTGAGAACTAATGAAAAGCCATAAAAGCCAAACAAGTGGCATACTACATTTTATGAGCATCGTTTTCCGCTTGCGTCCTGCGTCTTGCGTTCAATGCCACCAGGGTCAGTTGCTGCCACTGCCGCTACCAGTGCCAGTGCCACTGCTACAGATTTGAAGGAACTAAAGCGCCACTTAGCACTAAAGCGACCAGGACACAACCTCAACTACACACACCCAAAAAAAACAATAAACGCAAAGCAAAACACAAAAAACACAACCAAAAGCAGCGCAGCTTTAAACCAACTGTACACATATTTGTCTTTGTGTGTGTGTGTGTGAGGTAACTGCTCATAAATTTGTTGCCTCGACGCACACAAATTGTAATTAAAATGCAAATAAATCTTTACGCGTTATTAGACAACGTCGCCACTTAATGAAATACAAATTTTTTTGCCTAATTTTTATAAATTGCAAAATCTGCCATAAACTCAGACAGACGAAGGTGTTCAGATGGAAGAGGAGATGACAAGACGTCTAGGCTAGGTTAACATTTAAAAATCATTTACATAGAGCATTAAGCATAACCTTTAAAGCGTAATTTAAAGGCACTTCAATGGGATGAAACTATTGTTAAACCTAAAAAGGCCTTAAGGGCTTCTAGAAAAGTTTTGGGTTTACTTTTTGAGGAAGCCAACGAAATGCTTGAAAAGCTCCTAAAACTTTATAGTTAAAGTTATGATAAAACTTATAATCGTAAGTGTATATATATTGTATGTATATATGTATGTGTGTGTTTGTGAATGTGCGGTGTATATTTATACTCACACTTTATAATCACCCGAAATAAGTTTGATTATGACGGCAAACAATATGAAGACCACACAAGCGAGGCTAACGAAACTGGCTCGAGCGAGACGAGAGACATTTTTATAGAGGCACAGGGGTACCACAACACCCACAGTGACAAAGAAGACGACACCCAATCGAACGGCACCCATTGAATCACCCCATGAGGGAAAGAAGCGTACCAGCACTTTGGATAATGTATCGCCCACAACAACGTTATAGGATATCATGGCTGTAAATGGATAAGCAAAAAGGATAATTTAGTTACATTTTATATATTGTTGGTTAACGATAAAAGAGCACGAGAGGGCTGATGGGATTTGTTGATTAGTTTTGTATAGTTTTAACTTACCCAAAAAAGGATACATGAATTGCAGCAGGGATAACAAATAGTAACCGTATTTGCCATAGGCTGCCTCCATAATGCCCGGATAACTGAATCTACCGCAGATGTGACCGCATCTAACCTAAAAATCAAATTAGGCTTATAAAGTGCGTTTTTCTCTCTATATATTTGTATGTGTGTATGTGTGTAAACAGTCCTCTCATTAATTATGCAAATACATTAAAAAAAAAAGTTTTTTTTTTTGCTGTAGCGGAAGTGCAATAAACGTTGATAAACATTTTAAAGCGTTCGAGGCACGCATCCAATTTCCGTTTCCGTCCAGCAACAGAAAATTTTAAATTTCTCGCCAGCTTTAACAAGCAGCGTCATGGTAACGTTTGATGTGGGTGCCACCGCCTAACCAGCTGGCCAACTAACCGCAGGACAGCATTTACTCACCATTAGTATGAGGGAGTAGTCGGTGATGTAGGCAACCAGGATGAGCAGAGCTAGTCCCAGTCCAAAACCGGCACGATGCAGGGCATAGGGTATGCCAATGACGCCGCTGCCCACGATTGAGTTGATATAGTTGAACGATGCTTGTGGTAATGAGGACAACGTGTCGTTGGGAATTCCATTGCGTTGTTGTTGTTGTTGTTGCTGCGATGATTGCTGCTCTCGTGGTAGTTGCTGTTGCTCTTGCTGTGGTAATGTTGCTTGATGATGTTGTTGTTGTTGTTGCTGTTGTTGATGTTGATGTTGGCCCTGTTGCTGATGTGTCTGATGGTCGTTCTAAAGGCAGCATTAAGCAAAAACAAAAGTCATATAGCAATTGTGATTGTGTTAACGTTTCTCTGTATATTTGTGCTTTCGCTGTGCCTGTGTTTATGATTGTTAGTGTATGTGTGTGTGTATATATATATATGCCTGTGTCTGTATCCGGTTCGGTTTGGTCTATTATTGCACGTTGATTGGGATAAGAGCGCAAAATTGCCTCAAGTGCCTCTTTACATCAAAAGCAAACTGTCCTCCAGACATTAAGCATACATACACACAATCACCCAGACAAACAGAAAAATACACACAAACATTCATATCACATATATATACAGATAAACACACAGAGTCAACGTTGCGTATACGCAATTTTCAGGTAACGTTACGTATACGCAGCCTTATCGTAAATTGTGGCTGCCACAACCAGTTACAAGTTACGTTAGCTTTGCCAAAGTGCTGGAGTGTTGTTGCTGCTGTCATTTTTATGACAAACGCGAATGTCTGTTGACTGACCCCCAACCCCAACCCCTAACATCCAACACCACATGCCCAATGTTGATCCCATGCCCTTGCTACCGGTGTAGCCATAAAAGACAACTTTATATGGAAAGGCTTACACATAAACCTTAATAAAATGCCACGTAACGAAACAAGGCCAATGTTGTGACAGCCAAGTTAAGAGAGGAAAAAAAACACCACAGAGAGTTGCATAGTCGCAGTAAGCCAAGTTAGCAGTAGTTGAAGCATTTACTGCATTGCTAGGGCAAAACTTTTTAGCAGCTGTTTGCAATTAAAACAAAGTTTTTTTATATTTGTGCACCCTTCCCTTTGACTATTCCCCGCCTATCCCTTTGTCCATTACTTTTGGCTGTTCACTGGAAACGGCAAACAGAAAACAGAAGAAAAACAAGAAAAAATACAAAGTTGCACGTTGACTATTCCACTCTCAAGTTAGGAGTAAAACCGAAAGCAAATATTTGGTCAGAGCTACTTTAAAAGCCTTCTTGATGCTGTGCAGCTGTACGTATTGGTATAGGTGTGCGTGAGTGTGTGCTGGCAGGTGTTGGGGCATGATGCTGGGTAATGAAAATTTCCAAAAAGCAAATTACGTGCGAGTTGAGTTTTCAATTCAATTAAGTGGCGACAGGTGGCAAAAATTCGTTGCATACTCGCAATCTCTTAGATGATGTGCTGTATGTGGCATGAGATATGCGGCACGTGGCAAATTGCCATTAAAAATGCCACTCAGTATCAAAGCAAATGGCTAATTATGGCAACAGCGGAAAAAAAGGCAGCCAGCCAGCCAGACAGACAGACAAACTATAAGAGTGTGTACACAGGCGATTGCCGAAGAGTCAAGTTCAGTCTGTGGGGCAAGGCTCTCAATAATGAAACAAAGGACAGCTAGGAGTCACAATGCCAAGGATGCCGAGCAGCAATTTACGAAGCAAAAACAAATGAAATTACAAAGTGTCCTTCCGCAGCTGTACAGCAAAACAAATTGCGGCATCGGATGAGCGACAACGAAAACGCTCCCAGAAAGTTCAAAGAAGCGGATAAGATATAGGCAAGTAAGACACAAAAGAGAGCGAGAAAGAAACAGAAAAAGAGAGAGGAGATGGTCGTTAATCTGTCACAACAACATTCGAAGGCTGTTTACCCTTTATATCTTGTATTTCATGTATTTCTATCTGTCAAATCCAACAGGCAGCCTTGTAGCGTCCCTTGCGAGCTACTCGTATATCTGGGCAGGTGCATGCCACATTTAACTGTCTACTTTTTAAGGGGTTCTCCCCAGTTGCAGCCTTTGTTCTTAATCCATTTAATATGAGTAAAAATGTGTAAACGGGGACTAATAGCATAATCAAGTTATATATTTGCAACCTTAAATGTATTTATTTATTTTGTATTTATGGTAAGGATATCTAGTAGTCGGGCATACTCGACTAAAGATTTATTACTTCCTTGTTCTAATTTTTTTCAATTTCCTTTAATATTTAGCTTGCACCATCACTTACACCCATTAACAAGCTCAACCTGGACATCGCCAATCTAACTACTTCGTGACATGTTTTAGTAAGGAACTGGCTGGGAGGATGAGCTACTGGGTTATTTATAAAAGAAGCAGCCTAGTTACCTGGACACAGAAAAAAAAAGATCTGCGCTATTACCGAAAAGCCTTTAATACCTACTAAACACTTTAATGCTGGCTTCACATTTAGCGGCAGGATAATTGATTTTTATGTTCTTTATTATAGCTAGTTAAGTTTATAAATAATGTGCATTTGTATTTATTAACGGAAAGTATTAGTTAAGTCTACTGAACTTAAATTAAGAAACTATAAAATTTAATTTGTAAAAAAACTTAAAAACTAGCAAAGCTATATTAAATAACTCTTGATTAAATCAAAGTCCTTCAAGAGACGCTTTGATTGACACCAAATTAGTAAAGATAGTCCGAAAAATGACAGAGATATAAGCCATTAAATCTACACGAAGAGGTCCTTGTAAAAAAGTAACTTAAAGGATCTTTGTCCTTTGGTATAAAGTTTTAAAATAGGCGATATTCCCTTTATATGTGTGCAAAATTTCATGAAAATATTCCTTCAAATGACCGAGTTATAATAAATTCGATTCAAGCAAATATTTATTTCAATTTTTGAATGCAAATTTTTAAATTTATTGGTTTCGTTAAGTTTTCTTAGTGTGCGCCAATCGCATTTTCATTTGATAAAATTAATTTTTTTTAATGAAATTATTGCGTTAGCAAATTGTTAACGAAGGTTTTTAAATTGGCAAGTTTCGTTAAGTTTTTCTTAGTTACATTGGATCGCATTTTAATTACATACTTTCAGGAGCAGATGTGTACAAGTCATCAACAAATAGCTATATCTCAGCCATATCCTTACAGATTTTCAAAGGACATGGCTCGTTAGAATGGCAGAGACCGTCTCTATTGATTGGCATTCTAGGATATGGGGGTCATCTAAGGATCAAATACTTGGAAAAATTTTGGTCTGAGCGCGAATTAAAACATAGTGAAATCACCAAATCCATGATAACTCCGAAACTACACAAACGATTTTGATGTCCTTTGGCAAGTTAAGAGAGCTTATTGTTAAGCTTCGATTGACACATGGATCGTCAGGATCCGTAAGGATACGGCTGAGTTATAGCGATTTTTTTGTACAGAGAAAAGTGCTTATAACTTGACTCCTGCAAGGATTTTCGTCCTTTAAAAAATAATTTTCGTAGAAGAATCCCAAGGGCTATCTGTGTGCCAAAGGACATCGCAGTAGACCTTAAAATGGCTGAGTTATAGCCGATTTTTTGATTTTTAGCCAATTTTTGCATGCATCCCCCTTGAAAAAATTTTTTAAAAATTTTTTTTGAAGATCTTTGAAATTTTTGAATGCCAATCGATAGATTAGGTGACCCTGAGTACAAAAAACTGTATCCTTTGCAGATCCTTGCATAAATAGCTGAGTTATAGCTATAAGAAGGACGTCCTTGCATGAAAATTGCCTCTAAGTTAGCTATATCCTTACAGGATGTTAAAGGACATGGTGCTTTCGGCTACCAAACATCGTTTCCACCGAATGGCTTTCAAGGATATAGGGGTAATCTAAGGATCATTGACTTGTAAAATTTTATCTGGCCGTGATTGAAACGCAATTTCATTGCATACTTTCAGGGGCAAATGTGAACAAGTGATTAGAAAATTAACCATATCTCAGTCAAATCCTTACAGATTTTCAAAGGACATGGCTCGTTTGAATGCCAGAGACCGTCTCTATTGATTGGCATTCTGGGATATGGGGGTCATCTAAGGATCAAATACTTGGAAAAATTTTGGTATGAGCGCGAATTAAAACATAGTGAAATCACCAAATCCTTGATAAATCCGAAACTACACGGACGATTTTGATGTCCTTTGGCAAGTTGAGAGAGCTTATTGTTAAGCTTCGATTGACACATGGATCGTCAGGATCCGTAAGGATACGGCTGAGTTATAGCGACTTTTTTGTACAGAGAAAAGTGCTTATAACTTGACTCCTGCAAGGATTTTCGTCCTTTAAAAAATAGTTTCCCAATGAGGATCATAAGGGCTATCTTTGTGCCAAAGGACATCGCAGTAGACCTTAAAATGGCTGACTTATAGCCGATTTTCTGATTTTTAGCCAATTTTTGCATGCATCCCCCTTGAAAAAATTTTTTGAAAATTTTTTTTGAAAATCTTTGAAATTTTTGAATGCCAATCGATCAGATTAGAGTGCCCCGAGTACGAAAAATTGTATCCGTTGCAGATCCTTGAATAAATAGCTGAATTATAGCTATAAGAAGGATGTCCTTGCATGAAAATTACTTTGAAGGTTATTCAATTATAGAGTTTATTTACCAAAATTGCTTTTCTCAAAGAATTTTCATTTTTTAATTGTTTTTTGCAGAGCAGCCTGAAAAGGACATTTTATTGTGCCAAAAAATATATACAACAAAAGAAAAAAACAATAAAAATAAATTAAAACGTTTACTTTCATAATGTTTTATAAGAATATGTTTATATTTAGCTTTTATCTCTTTTTATTTGTATTTATGCTTATGTCCTAGCTGTATCCTTAAAGCAATTACAACAAAAACAAATCATAGGGTTTATCAAATTATATAAATAAAAGTTATATTAAGTAATAGTGTAAGATGTAACAGTGTTGATTGGAGTATGTGTTCATTGTAAACGTTTATGGAATCCGTTTGTCCAAAGGATGAGACAATTCAGCTGCAGATTTTCATATATTTCCTCCAACTGGCACACATTGATTGTAACAGGACATAGCAGGATTAAGTATATAGAAATTATCATGAATATTGTACAATTGTATACAAAAGGCAAAGCTACGACTTATTTTAATTATTTAATTATATATAATTAATAATTATTTTAAACACTGTTTACTAGCCACACAAGCACCTACATCCTGGCTAGCCAGGACTACATACAACACATATTAGTTGCTCTAAGCGGTTAGTAGTTACTTAATTAATATTCTATGCTATTATACTGGGGGTTATATGAGGTCCTTGCAGTAAATGTATACAAAATGAATTGTCCTGTCAAAGTACCTGTAGTGATAATAAAGTTGAAAAGGTGGAAGGGTATAACAATGTCGACTACTTTTAAGTGGAGTATTGTTACTGCGATTACCTTACAGTATAAAGGCAGCCACAAGCACGCTTGAACCCAAAACCAACTACACAATCTAACACAGGAAAAGGTAGATAGAAGAGAGTAAGAGAAAGAGATACATTTAACTTGTGCAATTTAAAGGACATTTTTTAAAGTATTACACTTATCATTTAAATCAGTTTAACAAAGGATTGTCAAACCAAAAAGGAAAGCAATAAAAAATTTAAATGCCAAAATGTGGAGAAAGGTTGAACGAAAGGTTGAGCCCCAAAAGATTCAGATTTCAAATAATATTTATACGAAAAAATAATATTTATATATAATTCTCTTTTTTTACACATGTTTCTTTTGTTAACTGGTCCCAAGAACCTTAAAACGCTGTCAACCATGAAAGGTACAAAAATAAAGTGAAAAGTGAAAGAGGAAAATGGAAATGGGTAAAGGGAAAAAGGAATTCCGACAAGGCGTCGACATAAAATTCCATATAATTATTATGCCTGCTTATTCATGTTTGAGATTTTCACTTTAGAGTTTAGATCCTTAGCTCCTTGAGGTAGGAGTGGCACTGGTTGTGGGAGTAGGATATAAATGTTGACATATGTTAATATAACTCAATTTATTCACATTTACATTTTATGTGAACAACAGTCAAATAAGTTACAGTCTTAAATCCTTGCAAATATTGTCACTGGTAAATCCTCTTAAAAAATGTCAAACTCACAGCTAGCCAATTAAAGCGCTCGATCCAATTAATTTACCAAAAGGACGCAAAAAAGGTGGGAGAAAACATGCAAAAATAAAGCTGGAATATGAGGGGCAAAAAAAAACAAAAAAGAGAAAAAGCAAATATCATCTAGACCAGGTCGAAACTCAATTGAGCCAAAGCGTGTGAAGCGCAAAAAGGCAACAAGAAACAAAAAGAGCAGAGCGAAATGAAAGAGTCATGAAGTACAGTACACTACCAAAGCGGCTATGAACGACTCCAAAGATACCCTGCAACAAAAAGAAACATTGATTCGGACACTTTGCGAAGGACATATCAAGTATGTAAGTTTATTAACTCTTATGTTCAGTCTTTCAACTGATATCTATACTCATTTGTTATCCTTTTTGTGTAAGGATATTAAAATGTAAAAAAAATGTTAGGGTATTACCAAACTTTAGACTCACACAGAGAAGGTGATATGTGGGCTAGGTATATGCTTCTAATAAAAGGCAAACATTGTCCGAGGCAAACACAAACACAAATAGGAATACAAATACAAATACACACACACATATATTTATACATATATATATATATATATAGGGGAAAGGCAATCTAAAGGAATCCAATGCTTAGATAGGTAGCAAACAAACCTTTTCATGCATTGCACGATTTTAATTAATAATATTCATGTTCGCTCCAAAGGAACCTACACATTTTGCCAGCACGCTGCCGTCCAGTATACCACACACACACACACATATACAGGCACACTAACACACCTTTAGCAACGCCTATACGTGTACTACACGTCAGCAGCAGAAAACAAAAACCAAAAAAATAACTGTACTGGGGAAAGGGCAAATTCAAAGTTTGTTTGCCTAATGAAATTAGGCGCCATGAGGAAAAAGCAACAATAAACTGGACATGGAATATGCCTGCCACGACACACAGCAATGTGTGGAGGGTATATGAGTGGGGGATGGGGCGGGGGGTTTGTACAGAGGTAAACATTTTAATTTGTTGAAAACGTTTAGGCTCAAATGTCAACACAATCTGAGGGGCAGCACCAGCAACAGTAGGCAGCAGGCAGTGACAGCATTGGGGGCATGCAATTAACATGCCCCCAGACCAAAATGTCATACCGCAATTATGCGCATGGCAAATGTGTCGAGCGCAGCAAGCAACTGCGCTTTTTTAAAAAAATGTTATTGACATAACCGTGTTGGATTGTTGCTCTTACTGTGGCTGTAACTATTGCTGTTGCTGGTGTTGTCGCTGTTGTTGTTGCACATACAGATAAACAAACCCTTAGAGCAACTACATCACCCATTTTTTTCTGTGCACTTCCTCTCAGTATATCTACCTCTCTCTCTGTCCCTTTATCTCACTCCTTACTCGTAAAATAACAAGCAGACAAACACAAATATTGCTACCGCAGTTGAAGCAAGTAAATTAAAAATAAGTAAGTACACGACTGGCAGCAGCCCTTTACCCCTGTGCACACATACTATAACATTCTGTAGGCTGTTGCTTGCTGCTTCTGCCACCACAGCGCTGCAATATGAGAGGGTTTTTGTTGAGTTTCTTTCATGTTTTGAATTGCAATTGGAAAATATCTCTAATACAAGTTAGTAGTAGACTTGTTGTGCGTACAAAATCCAGGAACATGCCACATTTGGTTGCATCATCACTAATAGTCTGTAAGAAACAGGCATTCATTAGGTGGGAGAGAAGCACAAAGAGCAGATAAACAGGACAAGATCGTCTGAATTACTGATACTGAACTATAATATATATACTATACTTCGCCCTCCTTATATAGCATACTTTTGATAGTTTCACCAAGCCATCTCTTTTTCCCTTTTTAAAAAGGTAAACAGGAGTAAAAAAGAAAACAAAACAAAAGTTTTGTGACCTTCTTCGTCAGAGTTTTCGCTCCATGTGTATAACTTGTGGCGTTTTATGTATAAAATTCTAGAATTTAATTAGATTTTTGGTCTAAGCTTTTGCAATTAATAAGTTCTTTCTGTAGAAGTTGTTGTTTCTGATTGAAATAAAGTGCATAAATTAGCTAAGCTCAAACGAAAGTCACAGACGAATACCACAAACAAGGATAAAACAGTTTTGTCTTATAGCCGCAAAGTATTGAAATAGGATAGAAAACAAGAAAAAAAAAGAGAAATAAAAATAAATTTAGTAAGTTTGTTTTGGCCATATTGTTAAGAAAGCATTTGCCAAGTGCTCTCTTCGTTTCTTTTTTACCAATGCCAATTTGCCTTTCGCCTGGCCTCATTTCGCTCTGTACCCCAACTGCCATTAGTTGGGCAAACAATCAACTACTTTGGCCAGGCTTTAGCTTTCATTCGGGCACACGTCTTGGCTGGTTTTTCATTTCCACTTACTTATTTTTCTCTCTTTTACTTGTTTTTTTCCCCCTACTTTCTTTTTGTTTAGGCCTTAATGTAGAACCTATTTTGTATAGTATTCTCGTGTAGCCTTGTTAGCTCTAATGGCACTGCCAACACTTTTAGTGTTACCCAATGAAAACAATGCCTATACTTATACATATACACGCACACCCCCACCCACACACATACAGGATTACTTACTATGCATAGTGTTGCATCAACATATCAAATAACACAAAAATTACAAGGTTTTAGTTGACGCCTGAGTAAAAAAAGTGGCAAATTTGTTGCAAACTTGAAGAAAATTCTTTTTAGGCTTTAAATATTTAAATTGTTATCAATTATTTACAAAGCTTTTAGTTTGTTATAAATCAAATTGAAAAGTTCATTTCAAATGTAATTTAAATGAAATTTTTGTTTATTAAAATATGTTTTATAAATGAATTTTCTCAAAGGAAATCGCTAAGAAGTCTTTCTTCAAACTAAAAGCACTAAATACTTGATGACTTATGGCAAACTTCAAATAAATATTTGACTCTCAACATTTCATTAGTTTCCTTTTGACTACCGAATCCTTTTTAAGCTGATTTCTCATAAATAATATTAAGTTGTCCTAGTTTCATATCCATATTGCTATTATTATTCAATGCAATTATTTTATGCAAATGTTAAATTAAATTTGATTCAACAGGAGCAATCTCTGTCTAGCATAAGCCTTCTATAAGTTTAATATGAATCATATAATTAAAATATATATACATATACAGTCTGTCAACACAACTTTTCATCACACTTAGTAACTGGTCTATGGAACTTTTCTTTAAATTGCCTTCTGCTTTAATATATATGAAGCATTAACTGCTTATACTAAGGATCATATAAATAGATATATAAATTTTCTAGTTTCAATCAACACAACTTTACATCACAATTAGTAACTGTTGAATACAATCTTTTCATCAACTTTTCGTCTTCTTTAATATATAGTAAGCTTTATGTATAGCTGCCTCTATTTACATACCTATACATCAAGCATTAAATGTATATTCTAGGAGTCATATAATCCTATATATATTCTATATATATCTTATATATATTCTATATCTATCCAGTTCCAATCTAGATATCACCTCTTTTGATCAAGTTGTCTTCTACTTTGATGTATTGCAAGCTTCATGTATAACTGTCTCTATTTAGATAACGATACATCAAACATTCAATGCTAATACTAAAAATCCTATAATCATATATATATATACCTGTTCCATTTCTAATCTATATATCAATTCATCACAATTAGCAACTTTTCTGAGTTTCCGCTTTGATAGCTTGCAATCCAAAATGTTTGGCAAACCTGATGTATAGCTATCTCTATTTATATACCGATACACCAAACATTTAATGCCATGCATAAAACATTAATTGCTTTGATTTAATGTACTGAAATGAAGCTGTGTTTTCGTTAGATGAATACTATTATTCAAGTTAAATGAATACTATTATTCAAAATTGAAAGAAACATAACAAATTATTTCATTTGTTGCCATTAATCAAGTTGTCACCTTTCGCTTTTAACCAATTTTTGTGTTATGTAATCAAACTCTTGCTTCAAATCTCTATACCATTAATTTAAATTATTAAGAAGAAGAGGAAGAAGAAAAAGAGCTGAAGTAACATCAATTTAAAGGGACAACAAAATGAAATTACATTTCATTTTTCATAATTCAGTTTTAACTACTGCTCGTTGGACGTGGAAACGTTTTTAATAAACTGAAATTGAAATAAAATTTAATAAAAAAGACGTCAAAAGAATGAAGAAAAAAAACCATGTAAAAAACAAGAATAAAAAAACAAAAAGAGAAACTGTACAGAGGCACAGAAGGCGTCAAGTGGAAAATATTTTGAAATAAGTAAATTCTTTGATGCCGGAGACCAAAAGCAATTTTCTCCAAGTTTCCAGAAGGTTGCGGCCAATGTCGGAAAATGCAGCCCGAATGCCAAGCCCATAGTATGTGTGAGTGTGTGTATATATATGTGTAAGTGAGTGAGTGTTATGTACTTGGAATTTAATGAACATGAATATGAATGCGAATGCGAATATGAATGTGAATGTGTACGTATGCAAACATGTCAATTTGCATGCTGATAGAAATGGGGCGGAGACTCTATGCAAAATTTGGGTCAAAAATTACCTTCATTAAATTGTTGAAGTCATCAAATGCAAAAGCTTCAGCACTGGACCCATCATTGCCCTGGGTTATAGTAACATCGATTTGATAATTTTTTCATATATATTTATATATGTATATATGCGATTTTTTTTGAGCAAAAAATAAATGCAAAATTTCATTAGATTTGAAATTCAATTTTTAGTTTTGAGTGCAGTTTTTTGTTGCTATTGGCAATACGCTGATAGGGGCGGGAGAGGGCGCAAATAAAACGGGCAGTGGCAGAGCTATGCGTTGTAGAATTTATGTGAAGGGTTATAAAATAAATTGAGCTATAAAAATATGCACATAACATACGAAGTTATAGCAAAAAGAAACCAAAAACGCATGCCAAAAACATATAGATTGAACGCGTTTCTTTTTGTGGCTAATACCACGTACATTTAATTAAAACAGGGTATAATAGGAGTGAATGTAATGAAGATATATGAACAGTTATGCTATATATAAGTACTAACTGTAAAACTATTAACAACATAGTACAAATCACAGCTCAGAGCGTACTTCATTAAACGCAAATAAACAGCACAAATTTCTCCCTTGTTGTGAGAGCAGCAGACAACACTTGTGTTTATCCTTGTTAAGGATATGATAATATCCTTCGCTAGCTGCATTTTGTTTAGTTGAGCGTATGAGCAAGAGCAAGAGCAAGAGCAAGAGCTTTGACTACTTCAATGCTAAGTACAGAGTATCTGAGAACTGAGACATACTTGAGGAGTGAAGCATATCTACTTGTTTTATGGTTGAAAAGTAAGGCACAACCCAGTGAACTCTGTGCTGTTATTTTAGCCAACAATTGTTGGTTTTCTTTTTACCTCCTATTCAATTTTTTTTCTCTTTACATTTGTTTTTGGTTTGTTTTGTGTGTGTTGTTGTTATTGTTTTGCGTCGCCATCAGTTATTCAGATATACAAAAACAAATACACAAACGGAAACAGATTCAGAAACAAACTGACTGAGACATATAGTATACATGTATATCCATGCCCATACCAGGACCCAAGAGGCATACCCAGAGCGCAGACAAGTCGCTTCAGGATTTAGCCCAGAGCGCGAATGTTTTTATTGTTTTGGCACAGACACATACAATACACACGTTGAATCCATCACAGAGGCATAAAATCGGCATGAACGTGAAATCGAAACCATTTAAAGCAGCAAAGCCATCCCTAGAGAGAGAACAGACTGAGAAATGGCAGGAGCAATGGCAATGGCAGTGGCATTGGCAATGGGAATAGCATGGGGATAGAGGATTATATTATTATATGGAGCCTGTGGGCTGTACGTTGTGGGTGTGGCATGGTGTTGGCACACCTTAGACAACGCTTTAGCTTTGGCATTCTCACTTTGGCAATTTTTTATGTGCGGCTTGAGATTTTTACTGCACTCATGCCAGGATAATGGATGAAATCCTTAGCAGCAGCTGTTGAATGGCACCATATATAGCATTATATATGTATACATATATATATACATACATATATATATATATATATATATATATAAAGTAAATAATGTATAGAAGTGAAATGCTGGACAGATTCGATTGTCGATTGACTGAGTAGTTTTGAAGTATGTGCAACAGTTATGCACTTGATGCATTGCATAACTTGCACTTGTGCTCAGTAGCTAACACATACTCACACTGACACACACACAGAGCACAGTGCAATTTGATTTGTGTTCAGTTGCAGCTCTACACAAGTAGACACGCCTACACACACAAAGAAAGAGAGAGAGAGAGTAGAAGTAGACACGCAGAGCCATTCATATAAACTCACTCAGCCCCTTGACACACATCCACTTAGTCATTGTCAGTGTCAGGAAAAACGATGATGATGACGCTGATGATGATGACTATGATGGTGATGATGATGATGATGATGATGATGATGATAATGAAGTTGATGTTGATGATGTTGCTGTTGATAATGATGGCGACGACAGCGCCATAATGTAGGCACTGGCGCTGCATTGACCTTCAAATCGTTTAAATAGGTTTCTTCTAGGATTTGATTTTAAACAATTACGTGCATATTCCATTGGGCCATGGTCAATAGAACGAAGAACGTGGCAATTGAATTGGGTCAATATTGTTGGTGTAATGTGGCGGGTGTTTCTTTTTTTTTTTGGAAATGACTTCATTTTGTGCACCTTTAGCACATTACGTTACGCATACGACACGTTGCACAGTGTTGCATATTTGCATATCCATTAAGTTGTAAACACCACATAAAATCAGCGTTATTTCATGACAAATACATATATATGTATATATATAATAAGAGACTTTTGCTTCTCTCTCTTTTAGAGGTATTAAGTATTGTGGCATGGAAGGATTCAAATGCCAGAATACTTCGAACTGTATGCGAAACAGGTTTGTCAATATTTGCAGCTTTGCACGTGCTGCCACAAACGTTGCACTCACATTTATATTCCAATTGTGGCACTGCTTGCTGCCTGCTGCCTGCTGCCTGCACAGACGGCATTGATTTCTGTTATCGCAACTTGTCGCAAATGGTGAAGGTGATGGGTGATGGTAGAAGACATAAAAAAAAAAAGAGAATAGAGTAAAACACGAAAACGAATGCGAATGTGAAGTGAAAGAGAAAGAGGCGCTAACTTGACAATGGGCTGCGAGTGCCGCTGACGTATTTATTTGATATTTAAACAATGCCAACGCCTGTGAGGCAAGACATAGTTGCTGTGCTGTCGTATGTCCTACGTCCTATGTCGTATGTCGTATCCTCGCCATGACAAGGCCCGCTAAAGGTCACACCCTAAGCCGCATGCCTTGCATATTAAGCAACGATTAAGATGAAGCTATGCCACATGCTGCCATAAGCTGGTACTGCTGTTGCTGCCACTGCTGCATGGTCATCATAACAATGCTGTAAAACTCATCAAAATGTTCACCAGGCGCTATAAATCCGCTAGATGTATGAGTGTCTCTCTCTCTCTCTTTCTCTCTATAAGTGGGTGTGTGTGTGTGTGAATAATATGCGCCAGTGTTGTGTAATTAAAGGTTAAGCAGCGCGGCTTATCGATTTTATTATCAAGTTGCAGCATAAAAAACAACAACAACAACGACAACAGCAACTAAAAAGCAAATGGGATTGGTAACTGGATTCCCAAGGGCGCACGCCAAGATTTGCCACGCCTAATTAAATGTTTAGGATGCTTACTTGGAAGTTGGAAAAACAGGCGCTGCTTGATGTCCTTATGCCTTATACATTTTCCCTTGACAGACAGGCACAGTCACAGTGTACACACATACACACATACACACACATATATATATATATATATATACAGATGGATTCACAGTACCTGGCAAAGGCCACAGTCAACACAATAAATAACTAAACTTGCTGAAATTTTTGTGGGTTTCAACTTGAACCTATATCATACACACACATAGACATACACATACACACATACAGATACACCCACACAGTCACATACATACACGTAGATCCCTATCATTAATCATAACATATTCAACATGCCGAGGTGTATGTTTTGCATGTGATTTATTAATTTTTTGTGCAGACTATTAAAACCCATTGAGTTATCACTCAATCAGAACTCTATTAGGCCACATTGATATTTTATTGATATTGGTTTTTTTTCGTCTTCCTCTTCTTCTTATGGTTATTGTCTATTGTTGATTGTTGATTGTTGATTGTTGATTGTTGATGGCTGTACGAAATGTGTCATTGTCTTAATGCTGAAAAGCGTGTGTAATTTTCCACTGCTGTTTTCACTATACACCAATATATTTTTTTTGTTTTTCTGTTTTTCTTTTCGACTGGTACTCCGTCATCAGCATTAGAGCGAGCACAAAACAAATTGATTTCATTCATGATTTAACAGTTTGCTCGATTGGGCGCACACGCAAGCCAATTTCATAGCAGATTGTTTATTTGCCAGTTTATGTGCAACACCAAAAATTCTAATGAATTTCTGTCAGCTAACCGCAGCAGAGCCAAACCATTTACCCATTTACCACAAAACCTACTTACTACACCTCCCTCCTTAACCTCATGTGTTCCAACACCACTCCTCCATCACTTTAACAACTGCTACTCAAGCTACAGAGCTTACTCTCTCTCTCTTTCTCTCTGTCTCACACACAGTTTTGTATTTCTATCTGAATAATCTTAAGGGATTATCGGTACGTCAATAGCTTTTGTGCACACCAACGCCCAATCTATATATACATATATATATATATATATATATGTATATATATAATATATATGTATGCATATATAAATATATACATATGCTATTATATATATACATATATGTATAGGATGTAAAGTAAAAAAAGTTTCATCGGTATGCCTGCACACAGCATTCATATGCAAATTTCAGTTGACCGCGTGATGTGCCTGTGAACAACTTTATCGGATGATAGACAAAGGATACCCGTAGCACACACACACACACACACACACATGTGTATGTTATTATTTATGTAAACGTAATACATAACATGCTAATGCTTGACTTAAATACCTATTTGTAAAACATTGATGCATAGATATTAGAAATTTGTAGTGAACCCAATAGAGATATAAGTATACCTCTGCATATAGCTAATCTGAACCAATTTATACAACATAAACCTACAATCCCAATGCAACAATTCTTTACTTAAAAACGATCTATTTATCTATGAAACATGTAATTATTCCTTTGTGATTTTCATGTTAGTTCTATTTTCAGCTAGCATTCATCAATCAGCGAAATCAAATAAGGCCAAAAGCAAATTTTGATTGATTGACAACGCAATTTAGTCGTTAGCATTGAATTTGCATTTGACTGCCGTGAATATGACAGATATGTATGAGTGTGTGCGTATGAGTATCTTTTTATGATAAATCGTCAAAATTGTGAAAATTGTGAAAATTGTGAAAAGGTTAAAGTTATTTATATTTTATGTATGTCTGACAAATAGTGCAATATGCAGAAAATTGTTTTTTAATTCATTGAAAAGTAATTAATTTCATTGAAATCATATTTTATTTTCCACTTTTCCAATGAAAAATATGCTGAAAAGTTCATTAAGCATACGCCATGTGCAACCAGTAAAGCGAATGCCAAAGGATGCTGATTTAATTAAGTGACTTGCGACAGCGATATGTAAAGGATAGAGAAGACAGAGGGAGAGGCGAAACAGTGCACTTTTAAAGATGTGCAGTTGAATTTTGTGGTTGCTGTTGCAGCATCAAGTGCAAATGCAAAGGAAATTCATACTAAACATTTGACTCTTAACCACATACACAGCAATTACACAGTCACTGAGTAACTGGTTTGCTTTGTGTGGTTGCAATTAGTTGTACCGTGTATTGTGGCAAGTTAATGAGTGCAATTGCACGTAATTTAGTTGCAATACAAAACAAATTTCTAAGGAAATACACAGAGAAACTGCCCAAAATGCATGCAATTAGTTGTGAGTGGTTAAGGCAAGTGGTTTATAATGGTTTCCTTTATAAATTTCTATGTATACTAACGGTTATTTAATATATACGTTAGGCTTTGACTTACCTGCCGTTGCAGAATATAACTAAATTCCGTTGCCGTGTTCCGTCGACTGTCGTTCATCTTGTTTCTGCTTGTTGTTATTGCTGTTGTTGCTGTAGTTGGATTAGGTTATTGTGCGAGTAATAGTAAAAGTTTTAACAGCTTCCTTCCTTGGTATAAGATTTAGCTAAAGTTTAGTTTAGATATTTGTTTAGTTTAGTTGAGTTCACTTTAGGTGGGTGTTGGTTGGTCTTGATATTGTTGTAACGGTACTTAGCTGCATTCAATGACATTTGAAACAACTAATCCAAAATCCATTTAACAAAAACAGCATTCGCCTGAAAGCAATGAAAGCAATGAAACCAATTAGCCACTTCTATGCCATATAACATATCTATTTTCTGTAATCAAATTATAAGTTAACTTAAATATCTCTTAATGGCCCTGAGAGTGTGGATTAAATTACAGAATGGCAATGCAATTCATTGAATTGAATGTAATTTATCCGCTAATCTATATAGTCTTCTATTACGATTATTCACACTTTCCCTTATGGCAGCTACTTTCACTTTCGATTGCCGCAAATTGTTTTAAGGAAGTAATAACAATAATAATAAACTTAACGGTATTATTTTAATATTTAAAATACTTTTAATTATTTTAAAATATACGTTTTTATTTCAAAATTTTTAATTAAAATTTTGTTTTGTTTTTTTTTTATTGCATTCTATTTACTTTCGGATTTTTAGAAGCGTTTTTGATTGGATGCGAATTTGTTGGTTCGACGTTTACGTTGAGACTGCTGCAATAAATATATATTGCAAAACTCTCAACAAGGATAACGTTAGCGTCGTCGTTGTCGTTGTCCTGTCGACTGCCGATGTTGTCCTCGTCGTGTTCTATTTGCCGTTGAAGTTTTGTGCTCAATGCTTCGCAGCTGTTAGCTGCGCATTATGTTGTTGTTGTTGCCGTTTGACTTTGAAATCGCCAACAATAATGCACACACACACAAACATACACAGACACAGGGACATAGACACACACTCACTCCTACACAAACAAATACAAATGAAAACGCTGCGCGATGCTCACAATAACAACAAAGAAGCCGGAAACGAATTTCATTGCTGCCAGATTATAAACTAGTCTGTTTACCTTTGAAAGTTTAAGGAATTATTGCTAAGCCTTCATTAGAATTGTAAGTGTAGACGCTAAAGTTCTAATAAGTTACAATTTTAAATGCTAAATAGTAATAAAAGTCTCACAAAACTTAAACCAATGTTATTGCATAAAATTGCAACAATCTGGCATCACCATTCCTTAACGTTCCATTCATATTCATGCAAGACAACAACAACAAAGCGAGAGAGAGAGAGAGAGCAGGAGCCTATAGGCTTAACAGCTTTGCGCACGTGTTCCTTTTTTTAAAAAAAGCTTTTGTTGGCGCCCGCTTTAAGGACGGACTAAATCTGCAGAGGATTATGCATATATAATACACTTTATATTGTAGTAAAAACTAAACACAGACTTCACTCGTGGTGGACTATTGAAACACACAATATACGTCACTGCATGTCGTACATAATGCAACATTAAATGATCAGCCAAATCTTTATAATGCCCAAAGTGATGAGTTGCAAGTTGTATTCGACACAGAAAGCTTTGGCCATATCAATTGTGTTATAATGTATTGTTTTACTGCATATAATTTGCAAATAAATTTGCTGTTAAAATTAAGCATGGCTTCTGTAATGTTAACAGCGAGCCATGCTGAGTTTACAGTGCGCAATTCTGCGTTAACACTTCACTGTTACGTTTACGTGTACCATTTTGAGCTTACGTTGAATGATAACGTTAACTAAAAGGCATTTAACGGTGACTAAAAATTGATAATCAGAAATAATAATTACTTGCTTAATAAAAAAAAAGATTTTATAGTTAATTCATTTTAAAGTATTTACTTTATACTTTGATTTAGTTTATCTAAACTGATTTTATATCTAGTTTTTTTTTTTTTCTACGACAAGATTTGGTTGCAATCTAAATACTGGAGTTATTATTAAATAACATCACAATATTATATATTATATATTATTTAGTTTACCGCCAAGGTACTATACGATATTCATCTTGGCGTTCATCTGGAGTATAAGTTATGTCAAGACATTCTTGCCTTACAACTTCAGCATCCAAAAGACGCCGCACAATATTCGCAGTATTTGCATCAAAATCATTTCCATACAAATGCAGACGCTTAACGCAGCAAGGTTTCTTAAGCGTCAATAGCATTAGATTGATAGCATTGGCACCAATACCGTTAAAATTGAGATACAAATACTGAAGCATTAGACACGAGCTAAAGTACATAGCAATCCATTCGCCACCATGTGTACCAATATTATTTCCACTGATGTCGAGTAGCTGCAATAAACCACCTGCTGAAATGGCACGCATTAGGAATAATGTGCCATCAGCAGATATATTATTGAAGGCTAGGTTAAGTTTTAGCAGAGTACAACATTTTTTGCTCAGATACTCGGCTATAGTTTCCATATCCTGAGCAATAAATTCACAGTTTTGCATTGTAAGTTCTGTCAGCTTATTTTGCATGAGTAACGAACCCAAAATGCAGCTGATCTTCTCTGTGTCCAGTGTCAAATTGAAACCCACCAAACGATTGGCACTTAAATTACGCAAGCTGGTAGATTTGTACACTCCATCCGCTATTATGGCAAAGTTATATTGAGTTAGACCACAGCTGGATACGTTCAATGTACGAAGAGTTGTGCTACGCAATAGAAAATCACGCAGAACACCCGCATCTGTGGTTGATATTGGACTGCCTGGGACAAAAGCTTAGTAGGGAGTAAACGTGAGTAAAGGTGTGATCCACTTACCCTCCAAGCTGAGGTCTACAACTTTCATTTGAAAAACATTCAGAAGAAAAATCTCAAAAAATTCGTGTGGCAAATTGCAGAGCTTTAGTTCAATTTTTTGAATGGATATTAAAGAGTGGACAAAATTATGCAGCAAGCGCTTATCACGATTGGTCACAAAAACGCTTGAAATGGACACAGATTGTAAACTTGTGTGCAACAGAAATTTGACAATTACGAAAAAGTCGCGTATACAATGATATTTGCGTCCCATGCGCTCCTCGAAATCGAGACGACGAAGCCGAAAGTGTTTATAGGGTCGTTTGTCATACTCCCGCTGCCAGCAATGAAGTAACAATACGGTAAGTGGCCGTTTCTTAGGTTTCTCCGGTGGCGGACACAAACTATCATCGTATGTACAGAGATTTTCACACATTTTTTTGCGTATAACAATATCTATTCTTTGTATATATAGGATATAAACTAAATATATTCTGTTAACTTATGACAATTAGAACATTGACTGAATTGTTAATAAAATTTCAACTGCCGCAAAGTATGTAATGAAATTTGCGTGCCGTCTCCATCACCCTGTGCCATAGCAGGAAGGCTGTCAGGCAAGCAGGTAGGCAGACAGGTAAGCAAGCAAGCAGTCAGTCAGTCAGGCCCCTCAATGTCTTTGGTCATTAGCATAGTTAGCAGAACTTTCAGCAAACACATTTAAGGCATAAATTGCCCTAAACGATATTTCATTCACCATTTACCACTTTAGCTCTGAGTTTCAGAGATAAACAGCACAACAACCACAATGAATTAATTCAGAGCCACGTGGACAGAGGAACTGCTACGTACTATATATGTACCGATGTGGTTAAATGCGTGCCGGCACGCGCCGTCTGCCCTATAAATAATCAAGAGACAGGAACGACCCAATACCTATATAGAAATTCATATGTATATAAGTGAATATATATATAATGCAAAAAGTTAAGAACAAGTCACTAGGCAGTAAGGACTAACTTGCTGTCTGTGACTTGGTGGAGTTGCTGGACTTGGACCACATCGTTATGCACGTAGCGAATGGGGAATGTCTTGAGATACTGGAACCATTTAAGGCCTGGTTGCATCTTCATTTATTTGATTGCCTTTTACGCGACGAATGCTTAAAAATAACGTGCTTCGATTTCTGACTCAACCTAACATATGCGTAGCATATAGAAGAGCTCGGATATTTTGTGATTGTAAGTAGCACAGAAGTTGAATACTAGCTATACAAACACATAGACATTCAATCTTTAGCAAATGGACTGCAACAGGTGCCCAGCCCATTCAATAGACAAAATGCGTTGAAGTGAAGTGAATGCTATTCGTTTGGTTCGTAGGAAATCAGAATTATATTTCACTTTTACTACCATTTGCGCTCGTTTTGGTGCCACATTTTTATGTGGACGATGCTTGACGAGGTGCTGCAATTATCCAGTAATTTATGATCAGCTTTTGGTCAAGACAAAACAGACAGGCAGGAGCCGTACGTAGTAGGCAGTAGGGAACAAGCACTTGGACATTTGCTTAGTCATGCAACAAGATGGCCGACGATGGCAATTAACAGCGGCGACAATTTGGTGGCATGTTGCCTGTCCAAATTGAAAATTTTAACTTCGCCTCTGTCTCGATGGTTATCTCTACCATATAGAGGCTCGCTTAGAAATCAGATAATTAAAAGAGCAAAAATTAAAAATATTGTTAAAGGCAGACAGCCAGACGCTCATAATTGCAGACAGTCTCAGTTTACAGCTAGTGTGCAGCCAGACAACGACAACACCAACAATACCAACAGCAACAACAACATCAAAACAGATACAACAATGACAACAACAACAGCAGCAAATAGCATGTGCATATCATTTAAATAACTTTTCGAAATGCAAAGTGTGAAACTGCAGTCAGGCAGACAGTCGAGCATGCAGTCAAGCAGCCAAACTATGCCCATGCCCGGACAGCAGCCAAGACGTCTGGGGCGACTATTTTACTGTGGTTTGCCTTATTCACCTGCCAGGGCAGTGCCAGCAGAGCCAGCAGTAGCAGCAGTGGTCCATATTTGGATGCATCACTTAAGGACAGCAGCAATGCCGGCAGCAGCACCAGCATCAACATCAGCATCAACATTGGCATCGACATGCACATCAACATCAGCGTATGTCTGCGACGGCCTCCAGACAAACGGCAGACATATGAGATATATGCACTTGTCTCCGACGTTGCCTCAAACTTTAAACTGTGTATATGCTATACATATGTATATATATATATATATATATATGTATATATAAATACATACATACATGTTTGCATATGCATGGACATAATCTGTGTGTGTGTGTGTGTGTGTGTGTATTTGAGCGCATTCATTGTCAATTTTGACAATCAACAAGATGCGACTACACGCCTGCTTAAATGCCAACATCAACATTACTTGCGTCTACGTCTGCGACGGGCTGTCTGGCTCGGGGTCTGGGTCTGGGTCTTGGTCTTGGTCTTGGTCTTGGTCTTGGTCTTGGTCTTGGTTTTGGTCTTGGTCTTACACTCTTGCACAAGTACTCCGGCTAACTCTAACTTTGGCCGATTGGTGCTGGGCAAAAGCCAAACGACGGCACGCGAAAGGAGTAAGAACCGAAAACAAAATGCACGAAAATAATAACAACCAGATATGTAAAAACACACACAAAAAAACATAATTAATGATTGAACCTTAAATGATGCTAGAATACTCTACAAGTAACAGATTATGTTACATCATCAATGTGGCAGATGCACATGTGTAATGATATAAATAATTTACTGAGAAATTTGCATGAACAGATTTTAAAATTAGAATTTTGAAAAAATTTTCGCATTTTTTTTTTTTGTGAATAATTCATTTTGCTCTAATTGTAAGGTCAAACGTTGTCACATAGTTGTAATACTCAGTGCAAGGGTAAAAGACAAAAAAAAAATGAAATTAAAAACAAAAATAAAACTTAAAAACAACAGAAAATAAAATAAAAACCAGCAGCCGCAGCCGCAGCTGCTGTACGACGACAACACGAAGAGGCGGCTGCAACGGTAGCAGCCAGCGGGCAATACATAACAAATTGGCTCCTGGTCTTTGCATTCCACATGCAATCTGAGACAACAATCACGACAACTGCATTCGGCGACTGCACCCAGCACCCAGCACCGGCAGCAACAACAACAACAACAGCAACACCGGCTACGACAGACATCGGTCGGTACCGGCAACACCCAAGTGCCTCTGGTTTGCTGGCTGCTGGCTGTATGCTTGAGCGAGCAGCAACAACCATCAACCGGCTAACTAACCAACATATTGAACTTGGTCTGTGTCTGCATCAGCTTTATCTTTAGCTACAGCTTCTGATTCTGATTTTGATTCTGCTTCTAGGCCCAAGTCTGGTCTTAACTTATGAGACGTCTGGTTCACCGGGCTAAAAAATCATGCATGTATTTTTAATAGACCTCTGGCTATCTGCAGCACTTGCTGCTCTTACAACAACTGCTGCTGATGTGAATATTATTAATGCAAGGGGTGGGTTTCCTATTATGTGAACTCATGCAACACCAGCGTTCAAGTCACAATTATATTAATTATGTGTTAAATTGATGCTCAAATGCAATATTTGATGCAACATGTACAAGTCAAGTACTTGGCCAAAATGGTATAACCAATAAGCCAATAACTAATAACCAATAATGCAATCTCAACATGACCAACATATTAACATTATATAGTAATATTGTTGAACTTAAAGCTTTGGCTAGTTGATCAATTGGTTACTCGGTTGATTATCACTAAGCACTTTTAGATAACATCAGGATGTGATAAGAAAAAGAATAGTTTTTACAGTGCTTAAGACTTTTATACGATTATTTAATTGATAAGTGTTTCTTTATTTATAATAATAATAATAGTTATTACTTGTACTTATTTCATAGGCATAATCTATCAATTTAAGTGGTTTATTGACCAAATGCTTTCTGGTTTTTCGCCAATTCTGAACAGTTTTTATCAAAGCAATTCAAGTTTAAGTTGTTAGCCAAAATTATAAAATACTACCCTAAACTTACTTTCAATTAAATAAAACAACAAACAATAAATAGTAATCAAACTATTACCACCCCCCTTCCCTTACCAACTAATTAAACAGAAGCTCGAAGGCACAGCTGAAAATTGTTAATTGATTTTTGTGTTTTCAATTTTAAATTAACTATTTAAGTTTGTGGCGTGAGGCATGCCAAATATTTTTGAAATTATAAATAGATTTTCTATATAGTTTGTTCTATACAGAATTTTCTATATAGAATTCCAATATTGAATTCCCATTCTATTTAGATCAAAGTGACATAGGTATTCATAACAATTACTCTACAACATAATTGCAATAATATTAATTTGAATGTTGAAAACAAGCCTTGAAATTAAATGAAATATTGAGTTTTATTTTGTTTTGACTCATTTCGCATTCCAATTGTCGTCTACTTGTTTATAACAATATTCGGTATGTTTATTTTTGTTTTCGTCTATTGTCTGCGAAGTGGGACAAATTCTATGTAAATGTGCGAATAACTCAAATAAATAAGCATTATTATAATGTCTCGACAAATGTCGTTTTCTTTTTATTTTTTTCATTCTATGATTCTATCTCTTTCGCCTTTAGTGTCTTTCTGGGGGTCTGCCGATTGAGAATGAGCTTATACCGTTCCATACAGTTTATTTTTTATTTATTTCTTTCCGAGATTTAGCATCTGTCTCTCATACACAAGGAGCTAGCTAATATGATGCGACTGCAACTTTGCATAACAGACAACGTCTGGCACACACACGCTTCTTTAATACTATCTAGGTGTTTTATATCACAACCGAAAAATGTGTGAATTTATATATACATATATATATTCATATATATGTGTATCATTTAACAGACAGTTACGTAGTATAATCAGACTGTCTGACAGAAAGTCGGTGAGAAATGCAGACATTATAAAGTGCTTCTAAATTATTATATATACTATAATTTGAAATTCAATTTGGTCCAGACGGCAAAAGGAGATTAAAAAAGAAAGAGAAAAAAAAACGGAAAAACAAAATAACAAACACCAAAATAAACAAAAAATATCCAAAATAACGTAACGTTGATGACAAAATAACAAAAAAAAAAAAAAAGTAAATAAATAAAAAAATCAACAACGTCCTTGAAGTTACGCTTGGTATTTCCGTATGCAAATTGAACAAAACTGAAGAATATATATATATAAATAAATACATATATATATATATATACATTATTTTTGTTATTATATGTGATTCTTTGGAAAGAGAAATTGGGCCGTGCCTGCAATAAGATCTAGCTCAATTATATACTTTTTGTTTACGTCTGAATACAATATATATGAATATATATATGTACAACAATGTATTCATTTGAATGGGTTGCACGTGTAATTGATATATTAATTATAGAGAAAACTTTTAAAATTTAATTAGAATTCAAAATTTATTAATTTGTATAATAGTAGCATATAAAAACTATAAAACATCAATAGGCTTTGCGAACAATTAGTAATCAAAGGAATTTCTTTGGACATACTATATACTTAAGGGAAAATACTCAATCAAGACAGAAGAAAGTCAAATTATAAAAACTCAAAAGAATTCCTAGGTAAAGTTGTAAATAGAATGTAGGTCATTAGATAGAACCAAAATCTATAACACTATATATTCAGGAATCAAATAGATAAAGGTCATAAAAACTCGTAGAGTATTGTATATGATTCTTTAACGAGCACTAAAATAACGAAAATACGATGTTATAAGAACTCACTGCTCAGTCATCCTTTTAGGATGTACAGGAGTTCAGACAACCTCTGTAAAAGAAGGCTACCTTCTAACCTCTTCTAGTTCAAATGCCAACCTCCTTCACACCTCTTCTGGTTCTAATGTACCTAAAAAACGTTTTGATTAGACAATATACGGCGGTTATAAGTGGTCAAAGGTATTCCCATCGAAAAGCTATAACTTGCATTTAGATAGATTCAGAGTCTTGCAGCAAGCTATATTTGAAAACAAATTATTATATATATAAAATATATAACAATACTAATAATTTTAAACTATATAAACCACTTTTTTACAACTATCACAAGCATATTTCTGTCAGACTATTAAAGTTAAATGGCAGATAGTTTGGTTTAGCTGTACCAGCTTTGTTAAGTTCCCATAGTAAAATTTTGAAAACAACTTAATAAATCATAAAATGTTATAAATATCAGAATTAAGTTGTATTCCTAAAATAGATAAATTCATAAATATCCTATCCAGCCTACGTCGGATTAAAGCAGTGCCTGGCACCATCTTTCTACACGCATCATAATAGATTATTTCCGCCGATTTTCTTAGATAGGCAAAACAAAAAAAAAATCAAAAAAAAAAAACCGTGTACTTGTAGATGTACATGATTATCATACGCACTTTTTATAAAAACTAAAATAAAATTATATTATAATCAGTGAAAAGAATACGCACAATTCAAAATACTTGTCCACTTTAGAGCAGATAAACAAATTTGACATCGGCATACGTGAAATACTTAAAATAGTACAATGTGCAGATTTCTACGATTACGCAGAATATAGCAAAAATAATAGCACCCTAGTAATTTCGACAAAGTCAATGACAGATAAATGAAAAAAAAAATGGACGAAAATATATATACAGTATATACCGGCTATAAGCAAAACCTACAATGTAGAAATTTTTTTGCTTATATTCGATATTTCCTTTTAAGCATTCATGAGTAATATGCCAATACGTTGTATTTAAATGAATATTATAAAATAAACCAAACGTTTAGAAGTTTATTTAAATTTATATTTTATGCTGTTCGTCAGATTTAATGCTATTAATATTAAATATAAAATGAGATCAAAAATTTTAATATTGCTGTCCTACAGCTTAGAATTTGTTTAAAACCGATAAAATTTATATGAACTGATTCCAAATCAAAGATTTTTAATTTGCATATACACAATATTTTCTTATATACAGTCAATTTTTCGCTTTTATGAGACTAAATTTAGTGTTAAATAGTTTTTTTGATGTTTGAAAATAACATAATTTTGCTTTTAACCAATATTTGCTTATTAAGTGTACACCTTATAACCGATATATACTGTATACTGTTCTATGTATAGATAAGATATGGGCATAGATGTGTTAGTATTATGTATATAGTATGTACATATATATATATATATATAGTATGCCGGTTACTATAGTGCATAGTAAAATAAATTATGAAAAGTGGCAGAATAAATTTGATAACATTAATAATACGCGCTTTATTAAGTTGAAAAACAATTTGATTAGAGCTCTATGAGCTACTTTTCAACTATAATATAGTTTCTAACTTATATAATATTACGCAACTGGGTTCAATGTAGCCAAAGATCAGAAAAAACAGATTAGAATATAAAAAAAAATAACTCCCTGAAAAATTTGCGAAAATTTTTAGACTTCCTTTTGACATTGATAATAGTTGGCGGCACTTAAAAATAATTATATATATTATATTAGAATGTTGTTAATATATTTCCTGATACAATGCGATCTTTTACCTAGAACTAAGTTATCTGACCCATAATTAAAATCACTTTGCGATTCATATTCATTCACGAATATCACTTTCTTTGTGGTATGCGATAAGAAAAGAGTTTAAATACACATACATGAACATACAGGTATACCAAGTACCACACGCATGTTTAAGATAAACAAACATACACACAAACACACACAGAGAGACGCTGCAACAGCGCTGTCAGCGACGACTGCGACAGCCACACGCCAGATCCTCTTAACAGTAGCAGCAGCACAAATAGCAACAACAACAGCGTCGACGACAACGACAAAGACGACGCTGATTTTGATTGGTCGACGACGACGTCAATACATAAATCCGAACTATCAGCCGAACCAAATACACAGCAAATTATAACTGTGTAAGTTAACACGTTGCACAGTGATATAAATCTGCAAATCAAAGATTTCTTGTTTAAATGCTCATATTAACTTGTAGTTAAAAGTTATTGGCAAGTTTATTATTAGCATAAATTAGATTTAAAATTAATAATGAAAATTTCTTATTAATTTTGTAGTATAAAACCTACTACATATATCACTTATATACTTATATACTTGTACAACTTTAAGTTAGTATTTTAGCGTTGGTTTAACGACTCCATGTAGGCCTGATTAAAAGAGCTTGTTTAAGTTTTCTTGCAGTGTAACAGTAGTATATGACCACCACAACCAAATATTTTCTTATTTAAGACTAAAAAAACGACTCGTGCAAATCACTTCATACTTGGTTCTTAGAGCGAACACATCGAGAAGCAAAAAAAAAATAAGAAACAAATTATAAAATACAAAAAGAAAACATAACTCAAAGAAATCAACAACAACAATAAAATAAATAACAAAAAGTATAAACCATTTATAATAGTTACCAAAAGGAAAAAAAAAAACAAAACTGTTGATAAACAATTTTTGAAAGTGTTAAATGAAAGTTTATCAAAATAAACAATGCATTAAATATTTTGGGGAAATTTTCAATTAAAAACGAAAGTGTTAAAGATTGTGTTTATACCAATTTAACGTCTGGGCCAATTGCCAAGAACTCGCATTGCCAATACATTTATTGATTGAGCACTAACTGAAAATGTCAAGTGCTTTGGGCTGTAAGCACAGCGGCAGGTGCTTACTGCCGCTTCTAATGACTATACTATTGATGCTATCCTGCAAGGCAGCTCGTCTCAATCGTTCTGCCTTTCTGGGAGACGCTGTGCATTCCGAGGTTGTCGATCCTAATAATAGCACCATCTGGACCACATTCAATCTAACTGAGTCGCAAATTAACCGCATACGCAGCAGTAGCCTGAATCACAGTGGCAAGGACGAAACAACTCAGGGTAATAAAAATCGTCTATTGGATCGTCAGGCTGAATTGAGGTAAGTGCAGGGATCAATCCTAACAATATCTATCTATATTATGCGGCGTGTGTTAGCTGTCCTTTTATGACTAGCCGTGTGCCAAATATCTGTCAATCATATATCTACGCATACAATATAGAAACATCAACTCAGAGAACTAAAAACCTATCAACATTTGATTGATGTGAATTGATTTCACAATGACTTACAAAATTTTTCGATTTTAAACGTAGCCACACGAAATGAGTTTAAAAAAAGATTGGCAATTTGCTTGCAAAAAAGAAATTTCGGAAAATTAAAATTGATTGAAAATAAAACGAGTGCACGCTGCAATAAAATGTGCTACGAATCATTTATAATATATATTATATATATATATATATATATATATAAGAAAAAACCTGTATAAACAAGATGTTTCTAAAAATTTGGAAATAATTTGCGCCGTGATTAATTTTTATAGAGAAACAAAGGCAATAGAAGCATTCAAGGCTAAAACCATATGCACTTCTAATTTGTGGCAAAGCATCCAGCCATTTATATATATATATATATATATATATATATATATATACATATATATAAATATATTTCTATAGATATAATTTTTTATTGATCTTGCGGTTGAATACATTTAATGTTCGGAAACGTTTGCAACTGTGCAGACAATAAAAATAAACAATAAACAAAACAAGTGTAAACTTAGCCAAAAGCAATATACTTTCCACACGTGTTGCGAGCTGATAATTGAACTACATTTTTGGCATAGCTGCAAACCCTTTCACCAGCGTCAACTGTTAAAAGTTAAGAGCTGATAAGAAAATGTTTAACGACACCAGCTAAATGCAGCAGCCCACAATACTAATGCCTATTTGATTGACCGATTGTGTGACTGCCTGACAGATTGGAACTTGCGCTATAACCTTACAATTGTCCAACTGTCCATATGTCCAACGTTTATCCAAGCATAAAAGAACTATTCAACTATCGTTGTCTGTCTGTTGTCTGTGTATTGTCTCAGGTAACGACACAGTCTGAGGGCTGATTGCATGCATTTGAGTAGCTTTGCATGCAAGAGTATCTGTGTGATTGTATCTGTATCTGCATATCAGATACTACTTACAGCTGGCAAGCACTGCTGCACAAAGCAGACACCCACAAACACAAATACAGGAAAAAAAGTATATATATATATATAATCACATACAAAGATAGGTCCACTGAGAACTGAGACTTTCTGGCTGCAATTGCAACGAATTCCGTCGTCGTTGTCGTCGTCGGCCTCTGCGTATTTGTATATGTCGATGTGACCGGCTGTCTGGAAAATGTCTGGGAAACGTCTGGGCCATGTCTAGCTGGCTCCGTTAATGAACTTTTTGTAGGTCGTTGCTATGCGAGACAACACTCTTTACATACATAAATACATATATATATAAACATATCTACATATATACTGATATAAACAACCAAATGAAAGAAAAATAATAATAATAATCATAATAATAATAAAAGAAGTGCCAAATAAAGCATTTGATTAATGCTTAGAACCAACTGATACTCGTATCTAAATGGTTTCATCTTATTTGATTGCTTTTCTCTTGCTGTTTACTTCAAAATTATAATTATGACGTATGAGTAATATCGAGACATGGTCATATGTTTGCTCAAACTCAGACTCAGAGTCAGACTCAGACTGACAAAGAGACGGAGATGGAGACGGAGACAGAGACAGATACGGAGACTGAGTCCAAAACTGAGATTGAATCTCAGTCGGAGAGACTGCCCGCCCATTAAGCAAACAGTTGTAGGCGTACAAGCATATTTGTTCTTTTTGTGGCTACTGCCAGTCAGTGTTTGTCGTTTGTCTGACTGTCTAAATGTCTGAGTCGTTGACTGACTGACTAACTGAATGCCGGACAACATACTATGCTCTACGGTCTACAGTCTATGGTATATGGTACATGTTATATAGTCTATAGCCTATAGTCTATGGACTATGGGCTATGGGCTATGCTCTATGGTCTATAGTCTACGACTACTGTTCGTCGACGCATGATAATGAAGTGCAGCCGGCGAGACAGTGTCTAGCCGCGCATTGTGTATACGCGCACACAGAGGTAACAAGGCACAGGCGGCGACTGAGACAGAGGCTGTGGCTGTAGCTATGGCTATGGCTATGGCTATGGCTATGGCTGTGGCTGTAACTGAAGCACATGCAGTGGCAGTGGCAGTGGCAGCAATACACAGTCAACCAGACAGATGAGTTGTAGGCAAGACAACACATGCTTTTGGCCAAAGGCAATGGACTGATACTGCAACTACAACAGCAAAAACAACAACAGCAACAATTACAACAGCAGCAACAACAACAACAATAACAATAACAGAATCAACCACAAATCCAAGGCTGAACAGAGACAGAAGACAGACATGACATATCCAAAGATGCAACTGAACTGAGCAACAACAGCTTAAGTAATAAGTTAACAACTGGCAGTTAACAGTTGACTGTCTGCCAGCTACCAAATGGAGGCCAGAGATTCACCTGCAGCAATGCCTTTTAACAGCTACTATAAAAAAAGAGTATTTCGTACAACAACTACTACTAATTCTACTACTACTACCGTGACAGCAACTCCTTTGCGCATGCTCTTTGGGCAAAGGCATAAGAAATAGCAGTAGCACCAACAATAACAACAACACGAGCATTTGGGCTGCGTGACTCACGCCACGACACGCCATGCTCAGCTCCTGGTTAGTAGACACAGACAGCTGCTCTAAGACTAGCCAATAAAAAGTCACAACATCGTCGTAGTACAGCAGGCGTCTAGACAGGCCCCAGACAGACAGCAACAGTAGTAGCAGTAGCAGTAGCAGTAGCAGCAATAGCAGCAGTAGTAAACAGCAGTGAACAGCTTTAGCCGCAAGTTAACAAGAACAACAACAGCAGTAACAACAGCAACAGCAACAACAATAACAACGAGTTTTCAAGTTCATGCCACAGCAGTTAGCAGACAGACAACGAAACTCCTCAGCGGGCCATTTTGTCTGGTCAGGCATTCCTTGGCCCGATCGCTGCTTAACCAACATCAACATATCTATATATACACACACATATATCTATGTATATATATATATATATATATAAATTCGAGTGTGTCTTTGAAAGAGAGACATACCGATAATAAGCCAAAAGTCATTTGGTCTTTGACTTGATGTTGTCTGGCCTCAGCTTGGCCCGAGCTTTGAATTGATTTTACTTAACTTGGCTTGGTTCACTTTCAGTGCATGTTCCCATAATTATTTGGCTAGACAAAATGCGCCGCAGGCAGCAATCAGCAGCAACAAAAACAAAAACAAAAACAAAAACAAACAACGAACGAATACAATAACAATTCAACCATTAAGCCAAAAAATAATATTTGTTGACCGAAACGAACCAATAATTAATCAGTTCAATTCTTTTATAACTATTATTGTTATTATTTTTATTATTTTATAGCGTCTATTTTTACTGCGCCTTCCTTCATAACTATTATATTGCCAAATATTATTATTATTATTATTATTATTATTATTATTACTTTTACTTTTATTATTATTTCTATGAGTAGTTGTTGTCTCTTCGCTGGTGGCATGCGCAAAAATTTTATGAGCAACATTTTTGCAAGCGCTTCTCAATTACCGATCCAGACAGATATACACTCATAAGCATAACATACAATTGTTCAATTGTGTGCGTGTGCGTGTATGAGATTATGTATATATTCCAATGTGTGTGTGTGCCAGATTAGATCATAGCTACCACTTATATACGTCAACTATTATTGTCTGTCCGTGCTGTTTGCACTGAGACACAGACAAAAATCATTTCTATACCGTCTTGATCGCTTTTTAAGTGACACGCTTTGCTTTCTGCTTCTTCCACTACTACTACAACTACTTCTCTTCTTCTTCTTCTTTCCCTGTCTTCAGTTATTAGATATAAAACTAAAACGTTTTATGAGCAACACTTAGTTAATTGAATGTAGTCTCCAGAGAGTTCAACTATTTACACTTGTCACAAGTTTTGCATAAACTTTCATTAGTTTTTCACTTGTTACAAATAGTTTAATAATTTGTTTACAAGAATTTAAGAAATATGCTTTTTAAATACTTATTTCTATTGCCTAAGTTGTGTTGAAAAATATAAAAATAAAAAAATAAATAAATAAAAGTAATACAACCCAATTTCCACACACAAAATAAACCATAAGAATTAGCTTATAAAGAACTAGACATACATGTGGATCGTTCTGACTGAATAAATTGAATCAATGCGCTATAAAGCTCAGCTAAATGGCACGTTTTCATTTATAGTCTACGCTTATCTTCTTCTTATTATAGTTGTTATTGTCGCTGTGTTGGTTGTTGTGCGCCAGTTACGACAAAGTTTAAATGTCAATTAAGTGAACTTTACATAAACACTTGATCCAAATTAGATAGATAGTCATAGACATAGTCATAGTTATACTACCTATTAAAGTAGTCATAGTAAATAAGATTTCCTCTTAAATTACAGACTAAGAGAGATACAATCTCGCATACGACATGCAGTGATTGGACAAGATCAGGCTATACACGAAATGGCTGGATATCCTGCCTGCATTGATGAGGATACTTGGAAATCGACCAACAATGTGACATTAGAGTTTGCCAATACAATATTCCAGCAATATGTTGAGAATAGAGTCAGTCTAGGTAGTGCTATACTACGACTCTATAAGAAAAATCCCAGAGCCACAACCGGAACTAATGGCGATCAGGCAGCAGCATCAACAGTTGCAGCGCAACCTCTGTGCCCGGAACCTTTCATTGAGTCACAGATACGCGTCACAGCTTCCATTGTATATCAACAGAAGAAGAAGCGTAGGACAGGTGAGTACATAGAAGAATATGAAAGATTTGCTAGCAATCGATATTAATTATATTTGTATATATATGAAACTATACAATTATAGAGCGAAAGATTCGCACATGCAATACGGTAATGATAAGCAGCGCTAAGACCGGCTGGGTGGAAATGGATATTAAGTGTGCACTTAATTACTGGGCACAACAAGCACATGAACAGAGCACTCAAGCTGGGCTGACACCACTACATCCACCAATTTCTGTGGGTTCACTTATGATTACACTGCACGATGATGAAGAGAATCCACTGCGACCCGGACTTCATTTCATGCCACCCACTTGTGATAAGGCAGGTAAGCGTGTTGTTTGCCAAGCTTAACTAACTGTCAGACATGAGTGAAACCCTTAGATCATTATATAAATATATAATATATATATTGGTATATAGGAAGAAAGAATTTTTCAATTCGTTAGATCAGAACTTTTCACTTTATCGAAACTGTTTTCCCATATGACATCAACAGACGCCTTTATTTATATTCCACAAAAAAAAAGTCAATCATTCAAAAGTCTTTCACTTTTTTGGGGGCCGGACACCCATAAAAAAATCAAAACATAAAAATTATTCTTTCGCTGCTAAGCAGGAAAAAGTACAAAACAAAACGTATTATTTTCTTAAAAAAAAAAAAAAAAAAAAAAAAAAAATTCGTCGCATGATTTTGGCGTGGTCAGCAAAATGCTTGGCGCGCCCGGTGAGACGCTAAAATAAGCACCAAAACAATGAAAGAGAGAAAAAAATAACAAAAATAAGAAATTGCGACTGTAAAATTGTTCAAAAAAGAAGGAAACAAAACCAAAAATGCTAAATAACGTTTTGAAATTAATGCAAGCACGTTTTCAATTTTGCTGGCGTCTGTCTAGTCAATTTCGGTGTCGATTAACTGTTACGAAATGCAATGAATTGATTTTGATCGCACAATGAATGTATATATGTGTATACATAAATATATATGGAAGTTTCATAAAAAGTTGCAACCACCCGCTAAGCGGAAGTAAAAGTATGACAATTATTCATAGCATTCAAATGAATTCATGTCGCAAGTTATTTTGGTAAGATATACACACAAAACAATACAGTTTCACATCTGCTGTGTGCTACTAATGCTAATTGCTCATACGCACCGTTGTGCGTTTTGCTGCTGATATATGGAATACTGCAACTGCTGCTGCTGCTAATGCTTTGCAGTATTTCTTTATGTTTATTGCTGCTCTTGTTATTATTTTTGTTTGTATTTTTAATATTGTTGTTGTTGTTGAGGATAAAAAAAAAACATCGTTGCTCTTGCATGTTACGCTATAAATTGTTGCCTGTTGCTTTTCGAGATGTTTTCTTTTGATTTAATTTAATATTGCATGCAGTCCTGTGACTTTGACATTTAGTTATAACAATTTTAATTCACATTTTACAGACATTGCAATCCCATGGACCTACTACCGATCAAACCCGAATCTGTCTAGTGTGGAATACGAAACCATGCCCAAGTAAGTAACCCAATCTCAACCTTTAAGCATTTGCTACCAATTATCGCCAAGATAAACGCTTTGTGATATACGTTTCTCATATAAAAGTATACTATATAAAAATGCAAAAAATTCACTTACCCACTGCATACCTCGAAAAAGTGTTGCATACTTTTTGCTGTAGGATGAATTGTTCACTCGCGATTTTGATTAAAGAGATTGAACTGTTGCGTGTGTAGAGACATCTGAAATTAAATAAACGTTGAATTAAAAACAAGTCGTTTAAAATGCAGTTTATGATTTTAGAATAGGCTATATATAATTAAATAAATTTAAAATAATTATATTCTTTTACAGGTGCCCAAGGTTAGATTTGCAATTGAAGGGCAATGGACCACTAACTAGGGAATACGTTGATAATAAAACCGATACAGGAAAAAGGCAGAATGATAGAATTAGGCGTCAGTTTTCAAGCCTTTGTAGGCAAATGTTAAATACCGAATCAACTATATTAAATTCTCCCACAATGGATAATATGCTAGAAAATAGTGAAAATGAAAGCGAAATTATAAAACCAATACGTCATCATCGCAGACGTCGTCATCACAATCAACAACAACAACAAAAGCACCAAAGACCAGACAGTGTCTTAACAAACTCAAAGGAATCATCGGAGACACAGCATCACTTGCGTGCACATCATAACCACCATCATCAGCAACAACAGCAGCAACAGCTCCAAAACAACCACAACCACAACCATAACCACAACCAACACCAGCACGGGCGCCAACACCATCACAAGCAACATCATTCGGTACAAATCGAAGACAAGATATAATATGCAAAATCTCCCATGCACCAAATGCCACAAACACACATAAAAACACATTTCCCAATACCATTGTCGAAACATACACCGATTCATGTCCTACATGCTGGTCTTAATTTTTAGTCCTTTGTTTTTTAACACAGTATACAGATATATATATATATATATATATATATATATAAATATATCTTTAATGCCAATTGACTTAATTAGTTTTTAGTTTATATCATTCATACATTTATACATATATATATATACATACATTAATACTTATATGTATTTATATATAAATTTTTTTTTTTACCTTGTAAACTAATATCATTTATATTAGAGTTTTGTTATTAAGTTTATATAATTTTTTGGAAAAAAATCACTCGAAATTTGTATTTTATTTGATTGTGTACATATATACATATATATATTTGTACATATGTACACAGATTTATATTTAAATCTCTCTTATATTAGGAGTCTGTGATTTAGATGTGGTTGAATTTGCGAATTTTTTGCTTAAATTTTTATCATGCACAATTGTTGGAACCTCAAAAACAAAAAAATTAGAATTAAAAATACAATTTCAATACGAATATATATACATTAATATATATATATATATATATATAATTTATATTTAATATTCACACACATAACATAACATAACATATGTGTATAACATAGCATAGCATAACATACCGATATCATGGCTATATAACAAAACTTGCAACAAAGATGAAAGATAATTTGAATATGTTAACTGATTAATACTAAATTATTCTCGATTTAGACTGCAGTTAAACTACAAACACACATACATATACATAAACATATATATACCCTTGAGTATTTATACGCACAAATATTATATATATACGCCCACACACACACACACAGCCATCTACATAAAGTTAGCAGTTTTTGTTATTTAGGTCACTAGGTTAAAAAGTGCCTTCCTTAATCTTATATATATCTAGCTATATAGCTAATAAAAATCAGGCAAAAGTCAAGATTTTTATATCATATATCACATACACATACATACACACACACACACACACACACACACATACACACATACACTTTCAATCTCAATAGATGTTTTTTTTTGTGTAAATATTTTTTTTGTTTTAATAATAATTAAATCCCAAATCAGATGTTTTTACTTAATTACATTTAAAAAATTAAAAGAAAATTAAATAAAATAATATAAAAATAATAATAATAATAATATAGAATTGAAAATCGTATATAGAGCATTAACTGAGTAAATATCTGTAATACTCAGCCAATTGCAGACGACAACAATTGTATTGAAACTACCCACAATAAAAGCAACATGTGACTACAATAACAAACGTATGTTTCTTTAAAGAAAAGTATATATATATATATATATATATAGAAAAATTTATTGATATCTCAATTACATATTTATAAATATATATTTAAGCATTTTGCTTGTCTTGACAACACAATAACGAAGTAGATCGATAAGATTTGCTAAAATCAAAGCAAATCAAATTGATAATCCAACACTTAACACGCAATTCACAATTTGGGCAAATGTTAGACATACAGATATATATATATACATACATATATATGTATATATACATATATATATTATTTATATAAATTATCGTCTTTGATTGTGTTGCACATATCAATGTGTAGAACTAATGAATGATACCTTGTGATGCCCTATAAAACGATTAAATAGTTAGGGTTTATATAGTAGAAAGAGCTGAACGACAACTGAATCAATAATAGGTCTATATCATATGCCATAAAAGGCTTGCATTTTACAGGGTATGCAAGATATTTTAGACCTGCACATAGGGTAATACAAAGCACTAGACACTAATCGTACATGATAATCCTTTTGCTTGCTTATTTCACAATTTAAGCCAATAAGTTTTAAGGCCTAATGGGGAATTACCAGGAATTTACTCGTTACACCATTACATGAACTAAACAGTGTTTATCTGTAACAATAATTCATTACTACGATAGTTAAGATGTGAGTTTACTTTAAAATATTTGTCTTTTAAGACGGGTATAGACAAGCTCTAAACTAATAAAGATGCATTCGGAACATCCCCAGGTTGAACTAGTAAATAATTCTTGCAATGACGTCATATGTAATGCAGCAACAGGCCCCCCAAAAGTATTATAAATTATAAATAGATATGGTTTACGCCATTCTATTTAACATTGTACTTAATGATAACTGATATGAATTTGTAGAAGCTGTTGCATATTTACCATATCTAGCAATTTTCGAAAGTTTATTATAGTTACTTTAGTTATCTTTGGCAAATATCGGCAGAGGTACTCAACCAACAGATAAGGCAGTAACCTGTAGAGTATATATACGATTCGGCAATATACTTTGAGCACACGTCTATTTATCAACGGAATTCTATTATTAACAGATTGTTTTTGGTATTATAAAATATATATATATATTTTTTTAAGTGTACCCTAATCAAAACAAAAACTCATATAAATAAGGCCCTATTGGCAGTTAACAGGGTTTAGTTCTCCCGCGACTTTCAATCAGTTACAATGGCAACGCTACGGAGCTAACAGCTGATGTTCCACTGACTGATATATCTGTTTATACTATACACATACGATTTGTATCTATCTACATATTATATATACTATATATGTATAATATACATAAACAAGTATACTACTTATATAAACTGAGGCCGTAGATCGGCAAAGTGACTTTGAAAACGTGTTTCAATTGTTAATATAAACAAAACAGTTGTAACAATCAAAAAAGGCAAAAGTTAATGTAAAGGTGAATTACCCAAAAAAAAACATTAAATAAAAATACAAACTTTTTTTTTATTAAAATTGTGAAAATTTAAAATAATATTTCGACTCATTTCTATTAATATTATTATTTGTTCAAGTGTTTTTTTTTTTCTCACAATTTTAATAATGCAAAACTGAACACTAAAAGAGAGTTAATAAGAGTTGAAGAGAGTTGATCCAAGCTATTTATAAGTTACGGTTCGAAGCGTGCAACGAGAGTTAATGTTATAATCACAATTTATATATATATATAATCAATACATTTTATAATTTTTAGCTAACCAGTTAACTTTTGTGTATTTAATCTTTAATCTAAAGTTATTTGGTAGTAGTAAATAGTTAGGCAGGTGTTGAAAAACATTGCTTAGAAATAAGATTGCATTATCATTTCTCTTTAAATCGAGTAATTGTACTTGTATATATGTATATATATATAAATATATATATTATATATTGCCTATTGAGTGGAATATATGAAATACACATTACGACATATGTCATATATTTGGTCAATTTATGATACTATAATACTGATTTAGAGCATGCGGAATAGCCGTTCCCTTTGGACATACATACATATAGTATATGGCCTTCAACTCACGTTTATGATTTTGCACACCCTTATAACAACACTTGACCAATCTTAGCCAGAAATCACTAGTAGCACAAGAATCAATCCACGTGCTAAAGAGCTTATCGCCAGAGTTATCTTATAGCGATAGATATCTTCAAAGGCAAGTACACTTGAACAATCTACAACTAATGGCAAAGTGAAGCTATATACAATTGATATAAAGATTAGAGTTGCCCCCAAGTGCAATGGACTATACAATGTGATGTGAAAATGATTTAAAAATGTGTGAAAATGATATGAAAATGTGTGCAAATATTTCATAATCAAAAAAAGTTAAAAGAACTTTATAAATTATTACAGATGCCTAGTACAAATGGTGTTAATAACAATTCCTATGAAATGGATCAGGCAGATACAAAATCTGCATTGCAACAGACTGATTTTCAAGTAGATAATATACAGGATCATGATTCTTTGAATCATATAGAACAAAAAGAAGAGCAGACCAAATTACATCGCTGGATAAAGAATACACTGTATTTGCTTTTACATGTTGTTGTTGTGGGTTACTTTGCCTATGCCACATATCATTATAGAGACATAAGTAAGTAGCAATATAAATAAATGTAATTGTAGCAAGTTTTATATGCAACATTTATCAACAACAGATCATAATGAGTGCTGGTATAAGGATCATCCATTATGTGGCATACGGTTCTGTACTGGCTATGGCATGCTCATACTGCTGCTGGGCTTCATCTATTTAGGTCTATTCTATTATATAATATTCAAACCAAAGATTGGAAGATCTATGCATAAGAAATTTCTGCATCCATTTTCCGTTTGGTGGCTTCGGGTCAGCAGAACTCGGTAAGTTATATGATTCCATATGTTTCGAATAGTAAAATCTAATGAACTTTTTCTTCATATTGCAGCATCATATCGCTTGCAACACTTGCAGCATTGCTTGTGGCATTTGCCATATTTTTATACTTTGAGACTAGAAATGAGCCTCGAAAATTGGTGTCCTTGGTGGCACCCTGTTTCTTCATACTCTGTGGCTTTATATTCTCCACAAAACGTACTGCCATCAAATGGCGCATTGTCATCACTGGCATCACCTGCCAATTTCTGCTCGGTGTCATAACCATACGCTGGACAGTGGGCAACGATATCTTTCAGTGTCTGGGTGACAAGGTGGCTACATTTTTGGGCTATGCCACAGATGGTGCGCGTTTCGTGTTTGGCGATTTCCTTATTAACGAAAGTGTCTTCGCCTTTGCCATACTGCCAGTTATATTCTTCTTCAGCTTTTTCATCTCTGTACTGTACTATCTGGGGGCTATGCAATGGGTGGTCATCAAGCTTGGCTGGATCTTGCAGCAATTGCTGGGCACAACGGTCTGTGAAAGTGTTACAGCTGCTGCCAACATATTCTTGGGCATGTCAGAGAGTCCGCTGCTGATTAAGCCATATATTAATAAGTTAACCAAAAGTGAGATGCACAGCATAATGGTGTCCGGATTTGCCACTGTCTCTGGCACTGTGCTGGCAGCTTACCTATCCTTTGGCGCCAATGCTGCACATTTGATTACATCCTCTGTTATGGCTGCACCTGCCACATTGGCCATCTCAAAACTGTATATGCCCGAAACAGAAGAAAGCCAAACCTCAAGTGACACCATTCAACTGGAGAAATCGTAAGTCAAGTGTATTATTACATTTATTATTATGGTTCTCATTAGATTGATTTGTTGCTTAACAGGGAGGATACATCATTGTTGGATGCAGCTTCTAGCGGTGCTTCCAATGCAGTTCCTATTGTTCTGGGCATTATTGCTAATATTGTGGCCTTTGTGGCTTTCGTTGCCTTCCTTAATGGCTTCGTCAGCTGGTTAGGGTTCCTTGTTGGTCTGGATGATATTGACTTCGAGTGGATATTCTCCAAACTGTTCATACCACTTGTCTGGGCTATGGGTGTACCTTGGGATGATTGCGATAAAATTGCTAAAGTTGTGGCCACAAAAACCATCATCAATGAGTTCGTGGCCTACGAACGTTTGGGCGAATACAAAAGCCAAGGGCTAATCGAAGTAAGTCCTTAATTTTAAATTATGAAAAGTATTCTTACTGATCTTTGTTTGTTATACAGGCTCGCAGTGCAGGCATTGCTACATTCGCCATTTGTGGCTTCGCCAATCCCAGTTCACTGGGCATACTCGTTGGTTCCTTAAGTGCAATGGCACCCCAGCGACGTGGAACCATCACCTCGGTGGCAGTACGTGCTTTTATTGTGGGCAGCATTGTCTGTTTCATATCTGCCAGTTTTGCAGGTTAGTACACTGACAATATATACAGTTAAGGGACAATATTCGTTAACGACTATCTACATTCTAGGCATTCTTATACAGGAAGATGAGGAGGAGAGAGCCTATCAGAAAATTTATGAAAAGTTAAGTCACAAAAATATGACAAAATTCTAGTCTTAAGAGGAGCTATTGACGTATTTATTTAATTTTAACTTTTGTTACCAATAAGAAGTCTATTGACTATCATTAAAAAACTGCAACAACTTTGTAAAACTAACATCGTATTTTTGATATGGATTACTAGCAATATGGAAAATACTTCTATGACTTTGAGAACGAACTGGTAATGTCGTGTGTCATTCTTAGAAAATTACATGCGAACCTAGGAAATTTATAAGAAAATAGCAATAAGAAATCTTTTATAACATCCTTACCCTTAAGGCAGAAATCAGTATGCAAAGCATCAAACACATATCGAAGGCTTTCAATGGAATTCGTATGTAATTTAAATATCTGACATTTCATAGAAAATGTGAATATGAAAAAAAGAATCGGCTTACTATACAGAAAAAACTAACACCGCATATTTTTTATATAATACTGCAATAATTGCTAAATTAAAATAATAAAGTTCATACGCGACTGGTATAAAGACAAATTGATCGATCATGAATTATTGATATTAAAAATATACTAATACTGCCTACTATATTAACGCATATGTAAAAGATCAGCCAAATATTAATTATACTATCTTAAAGAATTTAAAATATGGTTTAACTTAGTTTGCTTATACTTAAACTTTACTTGTGGGTCTAAGGTTACATAAATATATATTCAAAATATTTAGTATTCTTACCTAAATTGACATGTTGAGTTATATAGGTGAAATAGAAGTATCTGAAGTGTAGTACTACTCGACTGTTATAGTAGTAGCAATAGTATAGTAGAAGAAGTAGTAGTAGAAGTTATATAGATGGCTGATCCAGAGACTGTTGCTGAAAAACCGAAACCATCGCGAAGAAAGAGAATTTTTTTATTAGTACTTCATATATTGTGGCATATAGTTTTTATAAGTTATTTCATATGGTGCACAGTGGTCTACATACTCTTTGGTAAGTTGTGATCCGGTAATATTATTGTTTCCTCTTTCATTGAAATTTTTAGATCCAAAGAGCTCGAAATGTGATAGAATTTCAACTCCCAATGTCACGGTGACTCCATATCCATTGTGTGAATTCAATTGGTGTTATGGCTATGGATTCCTTGTAATACTATTTGTAATGTTTTATATATTTTGGATATATTATTGGCTATTTAAGCCGTTCATTGGGAAAAAATTATATGACCGATATATTGAACCAGTAATTGATAGATGGATAGCATTCAGCCGCAAATTGTATGTAGATATGTATTAAGACTTCTATTTCTGAAAACCAGTATTTTTTTTACAGTATAGTCTCGATAATATGTCTTGTGATTGTAATCCTATTGGCAATTGCGTATTTGGTAGTTGAGTCTTTCGACACTCCTTTGAAGTTAGTAGGCATGTGTGCTCCAGTACTTTTTATATTATTAGGATTTGCAATCTCTACAAGTCGAAAGGATATACCATGGCGCGTCGTCGTTCATGGACTAATTGGACAGTTAATCTTGGCTATTTTATGTATACGAATTAGTTTTGGAAGGGATATATTATGGTGCATGGGACAAAAAGTAGCAACTTTCCTTGGTTATACTCAATATGGCTCAAGATTTGTTTACGGAAATCGGATAATTGATGAATTTGTGTTTGCCTTCGCTATTCTGGCAGTCATCTTTTTTTTCAGTGTAGTTTCAGCCATCTTATACTATATGGGCATTATGCAGGCATTTATAGGACCCCTTGGCTTTTTGCTGCAATCCACTGTGGGTACAACTGTCTGTGAAAGTACCAATGCTATTGGAAATATATTTTTGGGCATGTCAGAGAGTCCACTCTTAATTCGGCCTTATATACCAATTTTGACTCGAAGTGAACTTCATGTTATCTGTACATCAGGATATGCAACTGTATCTGGCAGTACATTGGGTGCTTATATAGCGTTTGGTGCTTCTCCAGCATATTTGATCACAGCTAGCGTTATGGCAGCACCAGGTGCTTTAGCATTTGGTAAGTTATACTATCCCGAAACTGAGGAATCTCTAACCAGGAGTGATAACATTCAAATGGCCGTTTCGTAAGTGTAATTCCTTTTTTTATCGTGATATTAGTGTATAACCATAAAAACTTCTTATCCTTTAGAGAAGAGCAATCTGTATTGGAAGCAGCTTCTTTGGGTGCGGTAACTGCTGTACAAATCGTTTTAGGAATTGTCGCAAATATAATCGCCTTCCTTGCATTGATATATTTTTTCGATGCTGTACTCCAATGGGTTTTTGAATTGGGCAACATTGAGAATATTACATTGCATTATCTGTTAACCCAGATTTTTAAGCCAATTGTATTCTTAATGGGCGTCCCCTTTGAAGATTGTGAAAAAATAGCTTTAGTTGTAGCTGAGAAGACAATCATTAACGAATTTGTCGCTTACAAGACGCTCGGTGGGATGATAAAAGGAAGAGAAATAACTGTAAGTTTTCCCACTTCATATTTCATATATTTTACTGCAATTAATGTATATTTATTATATTTTTAAAGGAACGTAGCGCTGGTATAGCTACCTTTGCAATCTGTGGCTTTGCCAATCCTGGTTCCCTAGGCATATTAATAGCAGCTCTAAGTGTAATGGCTCCAACACGTCGTGCTGACATAACTAGGGTTGCAACTAGAGCATTTTTAACCGGGACTGTTGTCAGCTTCACTTCGGCATCCATAGCAGGTATATAGTTTATATATTATCAGTCATTTTTATACAACATATTATATCAATAACTTCTTAAACACTTTCAGGTATGCTAATTCAAGAAAGCCAATTGAAACATTTGGTTGGAAGAAATATGTTTGATGATATAGAAGAAAATTTCGAGTTGTCAAAGTATCTCTATAAAATCTAAGCAAAATGTTGTGACTATGGTAGAATACGTTGAAGTCTCTCAATTATTTTGTTCAGATGAACCAGATCATCTGCAGTTAAATTTGCTGAGTATTGCAACAAGTTCTGAGATTTCAGTTCAAGCGTTTGCATTATTTCACTAAGTTCAGTATCAGACCGTTTACGTTTCTTTCCACCAGAATGACATTGATGAAATTGATTACGTTTGTACAACAATTGATTTTGATATCGTATAATATCACATTTAACCGTTTTGGCTCTATTATATATGACTTTTTGCACCATTTCTAATAAAGGAAGCAATTCAATAGCAATGTCATATTGCTTTGCTACATATTTTGTTTGTTCTTGTTCACTACATTGGCAGGCATATAGAAATTTTTGCGCGTGCCAGCAATTATGTGCAGCAGGCATTACAGTCTGTAATATGTGTAACTGTGTAGCTGCACTAGATTTGAGTGCAAGCTTAAAGTACGTACTGGAAAAACGTTTGTACTTGTCACTAGACAACAATTCCTTTACGCCATTTGATATTTGCGGAAGCCAATCTGTTTGGCCTATCGATAACAATTCCATTAATGCCACCTGCAAGGGAAAAATATTTGTTAATAAATCTGGTGAAATATTTAATTGAATATAATATACCATTTCGTAGTACTGTTCATTGCTATTAAAGGGCGCCATTAAAATACGTTTAATTCGTAACAGCCACAGCTGCTGATCATGCTCTGTTCTATCCGAGAGACAATGAATCTGGCGATAGTTTCTTATACTAAATAGAGGTACCTCTATTCTGTGAAGTTTTTGAAAATGCTTGAGCATCCGTTGAACTTGAAACTGGTTAGAGTTTTGTGAGAACATTGCATATAAATTATTGCAGTTGTTCCAATATTTTGTGGCCTGCGAGGCGTCAATTGTACTCCAGCTTTGATTTTTCTTTTCTAGACTGTAATAAATAAAATTTTTAGTTAATTTACGTCTAAAGATTAAAGGCTTAGTAACCACCAACCAAACGAAAAGCATAATCACATCCGCACATACATGTGACTTTATGATATCCCCATCAAAAATTTCAGCGCAAAAATAGTTGAGTAATGGCATAGAGTCTGCTACATGCAACAGGACGCCAAATGTTTCCGTTAATCTAGCATAACGTTCTTCATTCGTAAAATTGAATGCATCTATTTGTAACCGTTAATTAATACCAAATTTTTTGTAAATTTGAATCCTTTTACCTTTAAAAATATATGCGAATATTTTTCTAATTGTTTTGCAGGTATGCTTGGTAATTTCAGTACTGTCAGTGATAGCGGCAGTTAAATAGTCCAAGCAGAGTTCATAGTGATCATCCTCTTCTTCCCCCGATTCAGCCAGATGATTAATCAAGTACTACAAAATAGTTAAGTTATTATTTGAAAACGAATAATAAAATAATTGAAAAATTACCTTTTGAAAGTCCTCCAGCTGGTAAATAAGCTCATAGAGTTGCATAACATGAGGACGCACATATTTCGATAGGAGCATTGGAATACCTATTCCCAGATCATGAGTTGGTTTACTACAAAATAAAGTATGTTTAAATTAAATCCTTTAATGGCTATTAACACTGTACTTACGTTTCACCACCAGTTAATAACAATAGCAAGGTATCCAATACCGTTTCGTTGATACTGTTCACTTTACTACTGAATAATTTATGTAACATTATTAAATAAGCCTGTGTTACCTTCAAATAATCTTCTATCTTTTCAATTGGAACAGAAAGAGTGTCCTAGTAGAAAATAATTGTCGTTAAATTAAGTAAAACTGGTATAGATCGAATTAAAACTATAACTTACCTTTTGATGAACAGTTTCGATATGATTAAGTACCGTGTCGCAAAGATGCAATATTGTCTCTTGTAACCATTCCGGCATGATTTTAGCCTCTTCTTGACACGAATCCATGCATCCACTGTAATGCGCACAAATATTTGTCAATGTTTTGCTTGTTTTAACAAATGCGTTAAGATGTGATACTTTAATTCGCAGAAATTCCGATATGTCGATGAGCTGTCGTATTACTGTCAAAGCAAAATAAGATATATTTTATTATGTATAAAAATATAATTAATATAAACAAACTTACGCGGACTTATACTCGCATTGACTCTTTTGGAAAGAGCAGTTACCTCTTGCAATAAAGGTAACACTGACAAATGTAATTTTATAGCCATTGGTTCATGCTCCTTCAACGTATTCACATTATTTTCATTGCTATTGGCACAAAGTATATGGAGTTATTAAATTAATATTAATGTTCTATTGGATAATGGGTCACACTTACATCTTTTGCAAACAGGTGTATACGATAGAAAGAACTAAAAATGCAGTTGTGTGTACCAATCGTTCACCAGTTTTCGCCAACTTATCCTTTCCCCATTCAATAAATCCAACTGCATCAGCAAGCAAAATAGCAAAATCGCTGCAAGCAGCTTTGTTTTCTGGAGTCACTTCATTTTTCTGTTAAAGCCAATTATGTATTTTTGAACTTAATATGTTTAGCAATATGCTTACCAGTTGAAGGAACCAGTCATATAGGTATTTAAAAACATCTATACAGCATTCGGCATCATTTATATAAGCTCTTAGCAGCTTTCGAAACCATAAACCTAACACTTCCACAATTTTAGCACTGCATTCCTCAACGCACTGGTTGCAAACCTTTACTGCAGTTTCCTTTGTAATACATGTGGTTACGTCTGCGCAGTCAAAATTTTGCAGCTCTGCAAAAGTTACACTGGCTTGCATTTTCTTAGCTTGTTGAACTTGGGATTCCATTTTGCTATATTGTAATAGCTGTAAAATTTATGCACATATACAATTTGATAACTACAACAAATTCGCGCCGTTTACTCATTCACGATATTTCACCCTCATTATCGTATTCGATAAGTTATCATTGACAAATACCATTCACCAAATACACCAACACCAATATAGGCTGCTCAAAACATGGGTGCTTACATTAATGAAATTCTTTGGTAACTATATATGTAAATACAAATAATAATCGCGGGAATGCTTTATAATGCTTTATTTAATACATTCTAACTGTAAATGAGAGATATATACAGGGACTTAAGGTTAGCTGCGAACGCATACATGAGTTGCGTGAAGTTGTCTGCGAACGCATATAACATAATGTAAACGTGGCTGTTAACAAAAACTTTAAGCGCCTGAAATTTGCGTCTATTAATATACTTCTGTTAATATTTCTTTTCCATATTCAATCAGCTAGGATGAGGTTGTGTTTTTTGTTCGCTCCCGATACGGTTTTTAAAGTTTCATAAAATGGTAAGTTAAACAGTTTACTTATTAAAAATAAAGAAAAAAAATAATAGTAATTATTACTATAAATAAAATAAAATTTATTAAAACTTATGCTGTTTTCTTAAATGATGCTTTAATTTACCGCCCCAGTCTGAAAAGCTGTGTTGATTGGTTATTTTAACTGATAAAAACACCAAATACCTATAATTTTTTTTTCTCTTAATGAATTTGTAACTAAATGTGTACTTGTATTAATTTATTTGTAGGTTGTGAGATGTTGAACAATCAAAATCAACTTGCAAAGGCAAAGAAAGGAAAATGTACCCACGTGTCCACGTGTTGCTCGTCTAATGAAAATAGGTTAGTTGAAGTGCATTCAAAGGTTAGCAGCATTTATTGTATATGATGTTTATTAATTACCGCCCCAGTCGGAAAGATAATGTCGATTGGTTTTTTTTGCTGAAATTTCATAAGAAACAAAATCTTATGCCTACCAAAAAGAATTACTTAAAAATGTATTTTTTTATTCTAGGTCCAGCCATGATGTTCCCACGTGTTTGCGCGGGTTTCAATAAAACGTTTAGGCTAAGGTAAGTTCAGAAAAATATTCACTATATAGCTTTTCAATGATGAACACTTTATTTAAGCCAAACAGTTATCCCTGTCATAAAAAAAAATTGATGATAGAATAAAGCTGAAAAAATTTATAAAGAAATGTATCTTGTGTATTTTAATATAACTGTACTTAAAGACAAATTTAACTTGGATTATTTTAGTTGCCAATGTAATATGCCGAAACCTTTTCCATGGAAGGGATTATTCAATAAATCATGGTAGGTTTCATATCTCGCCTATGTATTTTATTCACTTCTCTAATGATGTTTAATATACCGCCCCAGTCGGAAGAATGATGTCGATTGGATTTAATATCTGATAATTCATATTTATATTTTATGATAGATTTACTGGATTTTATGATTAATTTGTCATTCTTTACTTTAGGTAATCTGCTGGGTTTCATATCGATGACTTCTTTAGAAGTGGAAACTGAGGTATGCATTATTTTAATACATTCATCGGCACTTTGTGTACTGATGACATAATATTTTAGACAAGCATATAACTGAATTTATTTGTGTTGATATTTTTTACGACTGAATAAATTTATTTTATATGCGGTCTACAATTTTATGACTTGATTATTAATGTTCAATTTATCTCTTATAGATAGCATCAGTCACTACTGCAACTCAAGACAGTTATTTTTATCATCATATAAGGTCAGTTTAGCATTATAAATCTTTAATTTAAATAAATATTAAAATGATGAATACCTTATTTAAGCCAAACAGTTATCCCTAACATAACTATACTTGATGATAAAAAATATTCTGACAAAACTAACATTTTATTTCTTTGTTCTATAAATATGTTTCATATTAATGATGTGTTTATTTTCTTTTAGATGGTTGGAATAGTGCAATAACTAAAAAAAAAAAAACATGTATACAGTCAAAAAGGTAATTATCACAAAATAAGTTTAAGGAAAATATAAATAAATTTTATGATGTGTTTTTATACCGCCCCAGTCGGAAGTTAAAATGTCGATTGGTTTTTATATGCTGATAAAATACTAAATTCAAATTTCTATGGAAACGAAACAATGGATAAAAAGTATATTTCTTTACTTACAGATTGGTGTTTGATAAGCTTGTTGTGTCCTTGGAAATGAAGTCATAAAAATGCATTGAAAAAAGGTATGTACCTATGGAGTATGAAAGTATCTTTTATAACTGATGATATAAAACAGTAGACAAGCATATACCTGAATTTTTTATGTAGATTACTGTTAGACTGATATATAAAATTTATTACAAAACTTACCATTACTTTACCTTGAAACAAATTTTAATTTGTAAAATTTTTCTCTTATTTAATTGCAGGATAACATGCAAACCATCCATCGATTATACTTTTGTAAAAATTTAATTTGAATAAATAAAAACAATAATATTTGACATTTATTATAACGTGATATACTTTATTTGTAGTTTTATAATATAGACATTAACTATACATATATATATATATTTACATATATATATATATTAATTTGGATATTTGCAATGATACAAATATTTTCGCATTGGAACATACGCTGGTTCCATGCGCGGTATATAAGAATATTTTTTTTTCTGTTGTAAATGTTGGTTTCTGGCAACTACATATTAGATGTATACATGTTTGTATTCTCATTTATATATACCTATATATATTTGGTATTTGTAAATTTATACTCATAAATCTATGCGTGTATACATATATGTATTATACACATCCATAATAAGTACCTTTAATAGATCAAATTGCTTTTTTTACGACAACCAAAGGGGAATTATAAAAATAAAATCAGACAAAACTAGTCAAAGAGAGGCCATTGGCCTCACATCTCTATGCAATTATCGATATCAACTGGGGCTGCTATCGCAATGATAGTGGCAACTTCCGTTTCCGATTGATGCTAATTAAGTACTTACTATATGCATGTGTATATATATGTGTACGTGTGTGTGTGCGTATAGGCACACACACTGAAACATTTTATTGAAAGCACGACGATAAACTGTGAGATTTCAATTTCTTTACAAATAATCATATATATCTGTAAATGTATATTAGAAGTAGATAGGGGCGATACATATAGAGAGTCTATTTTTTGGGTTATTGATATAAAATTTGTCACTACAATCATGGATCGACAACATTTATAAAGTTTTTTTCATTGAAATATTCAGATTTGATTTATGCTTTAACAAACATATAATATACAATCTGTATAGATATATATATATATATATATATAATTATATATATACTGGTACATACAACATTTATAACTAATCAATCAATAGGTGCAAAAATATTTAAAATTTATCAATTTAACCAAAAAAACAGTTCAGTCGAAGGAAAAAAACAATACATCAAATCCAATACTCAAACAAACTTCATTTTTTAATATCAATGACGATAAATATGAAATAAAAGAAATTGAAAAAGACTCAAAAAGATATAAATTTAGTTAGTTATCAATTCCATATGAAATATATATATTTATATCTATATATATATATGTATATATTGATAGAGAAAGAGTTGATTGAAATCAAGTTATATATATATATATATGTCTTGCAGATTTCAAATAAAATTTTATATTATTTTTTATTTCTTATATGTTTTGCATATAATCGTTTTAAATGTTTTTAGAAAACAATAAGGATTCAACAATATTCATAAAATGTATCATTATAGAATATATGATAAATGTAAATCTATTAACTACATATTTCATTTTCTTTCTAATATAATTACTATATATAAATGGATTTTTTTTTATTTTTTTTTTGTTTGTTTTTTTTTTCCTTTTTTTTAGCGTTCCTATTGGAGATTTTTTCTCCTCGTATATTTTGTTTTGTTGTATGAAATAAATAATTTGTATGAGTTTATGTAAATAATAATAATAATAATAGATTGGATAGATACTAGTTTCTAGTATCTAGTGTCCAATATGCTTCTTAATCAGTGCCTCCAGCAGACGCACCTTGGCTTTCTTCTCCTTGTATTGCGTATAGGTCTCCGTTTCCAGGGACTTGCGATCTGGTTTCAGCAATTTACGCCCATTCTGCTCCTCGAATATGGACTCATATTCGCGTATGGTCGCCTTGAGCAGTGTCTTCTCTTCGCGCACACGCTCTAGCTGTTCCCACAACTGATCCAGACTGAGTGCAGCAATGTTTTCAGCATGTGTCTGTTCTGTTGGTATGTTTGTGGTTGTTGTGGTTGTGGTGGTGGTTGTGGTTGACTCATCGGATGATGCATTTTGTGTTAGGGTATTTGGCGCCATGGAATCGCTGGGTGAATTTGTTGTCTCAGTACTGTTATTCGATGAGTACTGCACCGGTGTTGATGTTGCCTCAAAGACCATAGCCTCATGTTCCAATATTGTTGGTAATTCAGGCACACCTGTGCCACTGGAAAACATAATGCTGCGCGATACCAAACGTTTAAGCTGTCTATAACGATCATAAAGTGGGCGTGCAGCATCCCTTTCGTCCTTGGTAATTGGATGACCGTAAAGGCTTTCAAAATACAATAAGCCATGTTGAACAGCGCTCTTCTCCAGCACCAATTGATCAGATGTCAGCTCATCCAGCTGCTGTGAACGATGGCACTGTATGCGTTTCTCACTGAGATTCTATAACACACAATAAAAAAAAAAACACCAAAGAGTAAGTCAAATTGTGCACCTCGTGACAGCTTTCAAACTCATCAATCACATTGCAAATATGGAAAATGAAAATCGATTAAGCGAAATACCCAATGTATACACTAAAATCCAATGTAATACCCAAAATAAAGATAATATACTGATAAAAATAAATCAGGCAAGTGCCTAGCAGGTAATTGGTAAACAAGTTAATTAATCAGGGAAATAGCATTAGGCATTATACGATTTGGTCGAAATGCTCTGCTAAAAGAAAGGCGAAAATGTCATTTGAAAAGTGTAGACCAAAATAGAAAACTTATTTACCCACACAGTGCACAGAGTACACTTGATTTGTGACTGGTACAAAAATATATATAAATATATATGCTATATTTTACTCATTTCATTCCCAATCCCATCTGCTGACCTGTCCAAATATTGAAATACTTCTGCGTGTTTTCTGTCCTCAGTCTTAGCCAATTCTTTGGCAGCTTTTCAACTTATTTGTTTGTTTTTAATATGACAGCCAAGTCAGCCATAGAGGCTTGTCTGAAAAACAAAATAAGTGCTAGACCACTTTTATCTTATATAAAAACATATTACCCAGAAGCATGTCGCTTATAATAAGTATATATAGTATATATATAATCTATTTACTAATGATTTTCTAGTATAAAAACAAATTGAAAATGTTTTAGAAGCGCAAAAATTGAAGCACTTTACGCTCTTTAACACAAGCCATATATCATTTTGTGGTACTAGACATAAGCTCTTTGACTTATAGGTTTCATTTTAGTACATTTTCTTTATAGGTCATCATTTAATATCAATAAGTAAATAACATATAGAACTCTTTGATTGATCTAAACCTTTCCCCAACCTGTTTAAGGCAGAATTTTTCTATTCTTATAAAGACCCATATGAAATGTATATGAATGAAATATGAATTCTTTGTGCAAATAACTTGGCTTATACGCTTACCTGTTCGATTTCGCTAAGTGTATGCTTCATGCGCTCCAACTTATTGGCCGCATCCTGGCTGCTAGGTACACCGCCACCGGTGCCCACCTTTAGGCCCAGAGTCGCAATTGGATCAGTCTTAAGTTCGTGACGCTCCTTACGCAATTTACTTAGCTCAGCGAGTGCATTCTTCATGTACTTATCATTGAGACGTTCTGCCTGTGATGGCCTATAGCCCAGACGTTGCTCCAACGAATCCTCCAGCTGTACCAGTTTCTTTTTGAGTGCTGTAACGCGACGATTGATTGCCTTGACGCGTTCCTCGGGTGTTTGGAAGGCCATCATGGCCACAGGCACAACCTGCTGCATGACGTCACGTGTCCGCATGTTCTCCAGCGAACTGAATGCACGCACAGCATTCATTGGTTCCAAGCAGTCCATGTCCTCACTAAGCAATTGCACGCAACCCGCCTGTTTGGGTTGCTGTTGTGGGTAGGGCATAACCTTGGACAGTTTGGCGGCCGCATCGATATTGCCACCTGCATGATGCCTGGAGTGGGCATAGCGTCGGCTCAACATTGGTGCTGGCTCATCGCCGCGCACCCAGGGCAATGACTCCTGTGCAGAGGTCAGGTTAAGGCTCTGCTGCTGACGTTGTGGCTTAGCCTTAATTGGTGCTGGTGCCGCATTTGGTGTACTGTCATCGCTGCCCGCCGAGCTGCAGGAGCTGCTTGTAGTGGGTGTTGGGGAGATGCTGGTGCTGCGCTTTGTTTGCTGTTGCTGTTGTTGCTGCTGCTGCTGTTGCTCTTGCTGCTGTTGCTCTTGCTGCTGTTGGTGGAAATCGATCAAATTGTTGTCATTGTGATCGGCAACTGTTGCTGCTGTTGTCTGTTGCTGTTGTTGCTGCTGCTGCTGTTGCTTCTGTTCCTTGCTGCTTATAAAACCGCGACGCTCATACTTCAGCGCAGACAAATCATATTTGTAGGCACTCTGCTCGTCTCGTCTGGACGGCAGATATCTGCCTCCAGGACTGGGTTTCTTGGCAACTCCGGACTTACGTACCGGCGGCTGACGGGATTTACAGAAGCGCTCACTGCTGCGCCGCCTTTCATGCTCACATTCGCTGTCATCGCTAGCCTCACGCAGTTGCTGGCGTCCATTGCGAACCGGCGAATGATGCTGGGAACGTGCTGGACTAGTCTCATGGCGTGTACGATCTTTGGTGACCTCACCATTGGCACTCAACGGCAAATTGGCCAAAGCAGCATTATTCTCAAGCTGTTCATTGTTCTCGGGCGGCAAATCAACGCCGGAATCGCGTTCAAGCTCCTGGCAATAGCTGGCATAGCTAGCGGTGCGCTTGAAATCCTCGGAAGAGACACGTCTGATGACCTCACAGTGTGCCTTCTGGCAATGCTGTTGGGCTGTCTGATTTGGTGCTGTTTCCGGCTCAGTTAACAGCTCCTCGCTGTTACTGCGCTGTAGCTTGCGATCCTGGCCAGTGGCCGAGCTGCTGTCCAAACGCTCCTTGCGCTTACGCGATTTTTGCCATTCAAGTGGATTTATGATTTCGGGTAGGTAAGTGGAATTAAAACGCGGTGTCGTCTGTTCCGTATTCGAAAGCTGTGCAACATCAGAAGTCTCTTGGCGCGGCTGCTGTTGTTGCTGTTTTAGCTGCTGCGCTGCAGTTGATGATGAGCCGTTGCTACCGCACGAAGCGGTTGACGACGACGAAGATGATGATGATGAAGAGGATGAACCAGTGAGACGACTTAGGTCGTCTTCGTTAAGGCCAGTTGTGGGATGGCGCATGCCGCACTGCAACACAATAAGAAGAAAAAAAACACAATAAGAAACTTAACATCAATTTATATAAATTAAAAAGATTGCTCATACGCCCCAAAGTCTCGAGATTCAAGACTCAAGACTCAATACTCAATACTCGCATCACGAGTATACTTAATTAAAAAATACTTTGTCCAGGCACATGACGCGATTTAAAACTATTAATTTCAAATTCTTAATAAATATGACAATATATATTGTGTTATAATGAATAAACTATATAGGAAATAATAATATTAAATATTATCAGTGAGGCGTCATTAAATAGTTTAAAGTCTAATCAAATCAAATCATATGACTAATAGACACTAATCATAATCATATATATAGTTAAAAATGCTATGTCATTGCACATTATTAATATTAGTTGAACTCCGTTTAAGTTCAAATAGCTTATGCTTAAACAATGACTAAGAATTCTGTTCATCTAATTACATTTCTAATACTGCAACTGGCAGTAAACTAATTAAAGAAAAACGTTTTTCGTTTTATAACAAGCAATTTTACTTGTGAAACTAATGATTAGAAATATATACTTAGTAGTTAACTCCACGTTAAAACAGACGGACGTGTTATAAAAAAGCCTGATGACGAACTCCGATGTGGGTTCGAAATATTGTTATAAAAATATATAAAATTATGTTTTATTTTAAATAAATAAACACCTGACCTCGAGCCGGTAAACCAAAAACAACTTAAGACACAAAAAAGGTCACCAACACAAAACATTTATTATTTCTTAATATATAATTAGAAAAATATTAAGTTAATTTCATTAGCTGCTGAAAGCGGCTTAAAGTAGCACACAAATTATTACAATTTCTATTTGCTGCTCAGTTGATTAGCTTTAAAATTAAGTTAATGAGTTAGATCTTTACTTAACCTACAGTACAGTACAGATAATATAATGTATGATAAAGGATATATAACTATTTGGCTTAAACTTGAAGCTTATCAATCTCTATGATAGATTCTATCTATGCGATGGGTAAACAACGACGGGAAATCGAATCCAATTATAGGGCACCTGCTTGAATTGTTAGGAAATTTATATATAGAGTAAAAGCAGCTCTTAATTTGACTAAGAAAAGCTATATATGTATATATCCTACATATTTTTATATATAGGCAATGCTGCTGCATAAGTTATACCAAATATTTTCTTTGGTAACTAAGCCCATATATATATTTACTTCCAAGAAACTTTCCCAACTGCTGTCCTTAAGCTGAACACTAAACTGATTAGATATCTCTATATTATATATACCCCAATCTATTTTGCAAATCATTTTCATATTTCTCCCTTCTTATATCCTCCGCTTACTTAATACTTTTATCAAGTTTTTCTTGATATTTCTTTTTAACAAAATATTTGATTGAAACTTTTTATTTTATTTAAAAATTACCAGAAAATATGTTATTATTTTTGGCGTCATTTCAATTAGCTTTCATTTAACACTCTAAACGAATCAGTCTATTTTAATACTAATTATCACAATTTAACACAAATTTATCACAAATTGTCACAGTTCAGTTTGAATCTGATTAAAAGTCATTTAGGTACACAGCAGCACAGTTAAATCTCATACAATTTATTTCAATAAAAATCAATTGAAAATTTCTCACTTTGTACAAATTTTAATATTAATTTAAAAATTTTGAGTTTAATATTTTAATATATTTTTGTTTTTTTATTAGTATATTTTGTTTTATATATATTTTGTGTCAAATTTGTCACAATTTAATTGCATTGTGTATTTCACATGATTTTTATGAAATACATTTTTTTTATTAAGGAATTTATTTTCTTTTTATATTTGAAACGTTGCTTTCTCTGCGCGCGCCGAATTACTATTAAATTCATTTCAGTGTCGACCTCGCGAATTATATGCGAAAATCTTGCGAGAATCGAGCAGTGGGAGAAAGAGAATGTGAATGAGAGAGAGATATACTGTATGGGAGAGACTGATAGAAAGAGAGCGCCTGCGCATTAACGTGTCTACACACAAATCGATCATAAACTGAGCTGAAGAGTGAGAGCGTATATTAGGCGCCAGCAAGGAAATAGTAGAAACAAGAGAGAGAGAGAGAGGGAGAGAGTGAGAGACACACAGAGAACGGAACAAAGGTGTGAATTTTTCAATAGTCACAAAAACAAACGGATCGATATAGTTGTTTCCAGACGCGCAGACTTCAGATATGCATTCATATGGCCTTATCTGTAGACATACACGGCGTATGCTTGATATTCTTTAGTATGTGTTTTCTTTAAATGTCTTTATATTGTTATTATTATTTAGAGGGGGACGAAGACTTAAAAATAAATCGCGTTAATTTCTGAGTGTTTATGGGACATACACAAACACACACACACACACACATACTAAATACGGATTTTATGACTTAACACACTTGTTTACGTTCAAAGAGCAAAAAAATAAATTTAAGCTGTTAGCCAAAAAATTGTTATTGATATGCAAACGGTAAACGTTAATTTTGATGAAGGTAACGAAAAACGTTAAAATCCAATTACAATATATATTTATATATAGGGGAATACTTCCTTAAAACACATATACATACATACATACATACACAGATAAGCATTTCAAGTGCAATGTCACAGCGTAAAAAGGTCAAACACAAAAATGTCTATTGAATTTTTAAACTCAGACAGACGTTGACACTTAAAAATTTCACTTGTGTATTTTTGTATGCTCTGTACATATAATAAATGGGGTATATTGTTGCTATAGATGTGTAGGTAACAGTTTAAGATATTTATATATTACTTGCAGCAGTTAAGTAGAAAAAAATTTAAAAACAAACAGAGCTACAGAGATTCTTAACTGATTTCATATGTTTCATTAGATATTCTCTTCTATATAAATTAAATTTAGTTTTAATTGAATTTCATTTGATATTGTGTTATATATAGATAAAATTTAATTACAATTTATTATAATAAACACAGCAGTTATCAATAAAACTGTAAACTAAATAAGTAATTTCAGTCTGGTTTACTACAAACTTCAAACAACTGTTGCTATGATATATCAATGTCTTGCAGGCTTAACTAAATACTATTTTATTCTATTGTAATGCTTCTGTTATACAGTTATTCAGTGTTCTTCATAAATGTCTGATGATCATCACGAGGGTTCGAATTTCAGGGTAGAAGACTTTGGGCACGTCAGCATCCAAATGTAAATATGGTAGAGAACTGTGTCAGTCACCCTGCTTATGGCTGATACATTCAATTACATGTTTATATGTTTATGTGTTTATGTGTTTATGTGTTTCTGTGTATATGTGCCACACAACATGTACAGTATGAAACAGATATAAGAAATATAACAGAAAAAAATCACAGGGAACACAACAATTAAAGGCCCACGCGCCGCTGACGTCAATCGCCTGTCAATGGCAATGAATGAGCATTTCACAGTTTTGGACGACGTGATCGAAGACACTGGCCAAAGGATACACTGAAACACTGGTATAAGTTATGGCGCGTGTAGGTTATATATTAATACTCAAACTCTATGGTATAGTTAGTAAAGCCTTTATGCGTTGCCTGGCATTAATGTTTATCATATTTAATTGGACTAAACTTAAGCCACAAATGTGACAACTTGAGGCATATATATGAAAGCTGGAGACAAAAGTTTTTCTTTTGGGGATTTCTTTGCATTGACAGCACATAATGAATGTACGATTTGGACACATTAATGACAACAATTCAAATAAAATATATCGATTTTGGTATCAATTTATAAGTAAAATATAGATAAAACAAAGTTTATGCCATGAAGTCAAAGATTTATTGTTATCTTTCTCTTTCTCTGTCTCTTTTGCTCAGCTAAAGAACATTTTGCATAATATTTAGTTTATTAGGAAGGAAGTTGAAATTGTAGGAAGCTATAAAAACAATATAATATCTATTATTAGCTGCTTATTTTATATGTTACTTTTGTTAGCCTGTCATTGAATACATAAATTTGACTTTAACGGCCGTTATCGTAGGTTCCCAAGAAATATTTGTTTATCTTTGTAAATGGCCAACTGTTTGTGATTCACTTCACAGACAAAACAATCAAACGTAGCAGTAAACTAAGTATTTTAAATCCAATACAGGCCACAAGTGATCAAATGGCCTCATAAAGCTATTGAAATTATTTCATTTCATTTTATTACTAAATATAAATAGTCATAAAAGGAAAAAAAAAAAGAAAACAATCATGAAACGGCAGCACAGGTGATACATTTACCACGCTAAATTGGAAAGCAAAACTTACTGTATTTCCGATAAGAAGCAAAACAAATAACAATAACAACAACAACAAATGATAAATGATACAAAATACTACAAGAAACTGTGTAAAATTCTAAGCTGAAGGCAATGAAAGGAAAACTGTCACAAAATCACAATAAGCAGCGAAAACATATAAAAAAGAAATAGAGCTATGACTCATGACCTATTTATAGGCGAAGAGTTTGTTTTTCTGGGGCGGCAATACATGAAAACAACAACAACAACAACAACAACAACAAGAACAAGTAGAGGAAGAGGAATAATAAAAGCACAAACAATGTTTTCCTAATTCTATACAAATGTTTTACCACAAGGCACAAATGATAATTGTAACTGTTGCATATTAGATTACTTATTCATCAGAAATATTTTATATATATATATGTATATAAATATTTATACTTATATACTATTAAACTATATAAAAAACTGTTGTTGATCATTTGTCAGAGTTAATGTTTATATATATAGTAAGCCGCCCGGCAACAGTTACAGTAAAGAAACAAAACAGTTTTTTACATGCGACACGCGCTTTAATCAAATTGTTTACACTGAAAGCAACTTTGAGCAATGAGAAACAAAGTCATGCATACAAAAGATCAACAACACTCACACACACACACACACAGATACACAAACCCATATATAGCGTGAGATATATTCACCCACATTAGTCGCACAGTAATGCTAAAAGATCTGTAGCACGGGGCGTATGCGCAATGTGCGCATTTTAACAAATCCGTGCAAATTCAATGTCAAAATTGTACTGTTTATTTGTATGGCGTGTCAATATTGAAAATTCATTTTCATAGCGCACGGATTTTGATAAGATTTTAAGCCTTAAAACCTGCTGACCAAAACAGCTGCAGACTGGTCAAAGGCAGCGTGGACCGGCTAAAACCGGTGACAGGTGAATCGTTTTTTAACTGCTGCTGCTGCTCTTCTTACTCTCATCAACAAACAACAACTTTTAGCTCTTTACACTCTCTCTCTCTCTCTCTTTCAGTGCCTTTTAAACATCAGAGATTAAGCAGCTAGAAACGAAATTTGGCTAATTATATTAAGAACTAATGCACTTAATATAGACTCTCTGTTTGAACTGCACAATGATATAAGACTATCAATTGTGTGTGTGTGTGTGTGTGTGGGTAGGTGTGTATTTTGCTCTCAAGTGCAGCAATTCATTGTTCTTTGTATCTTTTGTTGTCCAAGCGACAGCTCGTTAATTATGTAGAATACTTTAAAAATAGTTAACTAAATTACAGCAATTCATCAGTTCGATAAGATATGAAATTATTATGAAATAATTTCTTTGATTGAAGAGACACGCACTCATCGAGTATGAAGAGTCTATTAATAATTAAGATGTTTAACAGTTGACTTATTCAAGTGGAAAATTGAATAAGATATGTTAGGTAATCAAGTGATAATAATATAATAATTATTCATTTCTATATTTATACGGAAAAGAACATTTATTTTTGGCAAGCAAACAAAGTGCATTATCAAAGAATGTCTATGATTATCGACTAAACAAAAGTAACCACAAGTTAACCTCTAATAAAAAACCAAAAATCAACTTAGTAACTACCATAAACTGTCTTCTTTTTATTATTTTTCTTCTAGCCAGTCAGTGGTTGGCTTTGAATGTCAGTCACGTGCGCCTTGTGGTTGATGCAGGCTTGAATTATGCAATGCCAGTGGCAAACTTTAGTAATTGCCGGTAAACCAGTTGTTGCTGCTGTTAGTGACGTCACGAAATAACTGTATGTATGTATGTATATGTCTTCAAATGTCAGAAATATATATATATATATGAATACAGGTAATCAACAAACAATATGCAAATGTGAAACACAAGAAATTATAATGAACATTTAACGACTTGGCAACAAATTTGAAAAAAGCTAACAAAGAGCAGCTAAATCTACTATAAATAACCTATATACTATGGAAACTCACCTATTTATATAACCCATATATAAGCCATATATAGCTGTATTAAAAAAGGAAAGACTGTTGTATATAAGTTAGTCTGTCGTATGATATCGTCATGGTGAAAAGTGTGTCTAAAATCGATTCAACTAACTCGAAATTTTCAGTTCAACAACTCGAGAGGAACAGCTTAAACATGGTTACTTAAAGCGACATAAAGAGTATATATATTATATATATATATACATATAGGAACCTTTGTAAGATCTCTTAAAAAGCTATTGGAAGAGCACAAAAAGAATCAATGAACAGAACATAAATCAGTACAAAAATAAAAGTATAAAATTAATGCTTCATTGAACACTGAGAAAAAAATCAAGTGAAAGAATAAAGGCAGAAAACAGAGAATGGGATAGGTAAGGGAAATGTATATATATATATATATAAAATAATATAAATATATATCAATATGGAATTAAATTGAATCGTAGTCAGAGCGTAGTGGAACAAAGTACGCTTACACCTAGATCAATTTTATTGAATGATTGTTTGATGGGCGGCAGCAACAGTGGCACGTGACGCAATCAACGGTTGCATTTCATTGATGATTTGTTGCTGCCAGCGGCATATCTCAATTAATTTATAAATTCGATATTTTTGCGTTATATATATATATATATATTTTATATATATGTTTCGTTAAAATCAATCAAGTTCAATTGAAGCGGTTTGTAAAAATAACAAAAACTATAAATTTCTCTTTCCAGTTTCATGAACTTTGCCAAGCTTTTTGAGCCAGAAACAATACAAAAAAAACAAAGAACGTTTTGATTTATGAGCTTTACTGTCTGCGCACAGGTTTCTAAAGTTTTTTAATTAAAAATATTTAAAATATATATATATATATACATTTTATACATATTTGTTGTATCACATGATTAAAGTGCATAGACTGATACGACGTACCAACAGAAGACTGGTACTGCCAGTAGCACATTGGCTGGTGGTTGTGTGGCACCAGCTGTGGGGCAATCACATGACTTTTGTTGATCTCGTGACCAACTGAGTTGCAATTTGGCTTCAATTCGTAAAGATTATATCAAGTATTTGCATAATCATGTGGAAATAACAAGTTTTTTCTATCAGTTCTTTTTTTCTTACAGAGCGAAATAATAATTTAATTAATGCCAGATGTAATTAACAAACAAATAGCAAAGTGTAAGATAATCGACTACAGAATGCGCTATAAATAGTTCAAAATAAATATTAGATGGTGAAATACATTATTGAAATGTGTTATACATCAATTTTACATCTAAATAGTTGAACATAAAATTGTTTTTCCCATTGAAAACAATAAACTAAACAGCTTCCAAAAATGATAAGAATTTCAATCATAAATGATCGGATTGTGCTTAAATTTTTAATTAGCTTAACAAACTGTAAAAACGTAAACAAAAAATATATAAACTAAACGTCTAAATAGTTTAACTTTAAATTTTTTCTTAAGGCCGACTTTCTGATCAAAAATTAGCGTTTAAAATTTTTACTTTTTGTTTAATGTCTTGAACTTTTCATTAGCTAAAATAAATTCCAATTTTATTTGAATTTGTTTAAAAATAAATAAAAAATTATCTGACGTTATTCAATTATTTAATTAACTCATTGGCTATGCACAAGTGTAAACAATATATATATATATATATATATATATACATTTTATAGCTTGAATCTTAATATAGAAAAATCTTTCAAAAATTAACTTGTTGATAATTTTGGTTCGAATTGAATTTGCTAATTGAGTTTAACAGCCGTGTGAATTGGGTAACACTGCTGGCCCAGAATATTGTTCTATATTTCCTATACATAAAACCCCTACAAGTGCTAGGCAACGGCAGTACGTATAGTATAAACATATATTTGTTTGGTTTAAACAATGGACCTAGCCAACAGTTTATTGACTTTAGTTTTATATAAAATTGTATATGGTACGTCGATATGTCACTCATTTCAGCCAATAGTCTTAAATATTTGAGTATGAGTATAACCAGACAATTGTTATCAAGTAAATAAGTAATGTTAATTGGACTTGATATTAGCACAGGGCGCGCCTAAAAGCACGCAACAGTTTTCGCAGTGCAACAAATGAAGCCACAACAAAAGCTGTGACAAAAAGTAGAAGGTATATATATATATATACAATTTGGTATATATAGAAAGTGAAATAAATTGAACCAACAGAGATGGAAATAGCAACTATGACAGAGATAGCGCTAGAAATTTTGTGATAAGGAAAAGAATTTGTGAGTCATCAAATCATCATTAATAGAGCTCAAAACTAATTGAGTTGATAGAATTGTAATGGAAAAACCCAGCTGTTTGATAAACGATACATAATAATAATAATATTTATAATCGAATATTGTATAAATAGTAACCGAATATTGGGTAACCGAAGTGTATTATCAATATTAACATTTAACTTTACTCTTTCGTTTACGTTTGGGTTTGGGTTTGGGTTTACATTTTCAGACAGATTGTTCGCAAATTGGATAGCAACTGTTAAGGGTATAAAGTCCAAACATTTGTTTTATCAACAACTGGCATTGGAGAGCATTTTCTTATGAAACTTATAATAATAATATATATTAAGTTCTGTTGACTGCCTGGCAGCGCTTGATTTCCATTTCCATAAGCAATGTAAAGTATATAAAAGTTTGTTTATAAAAGAAAAACAACAATGAAATCGAATACAGCTTGGCAACAATCTAAACAAACAATCTAAGTAAAATGTGCAACTTGAGTTAACGATAATTGTGTGTGATGCACATTAAGTGATTGACCTTAGGAATTAAACAAATAAAATTTTTATTTAATATTTAGATGGAAATAATAATAAAAAAAAACTTTTAGACAGAAAAAAAAAAACAATAATTTAAAATCGGAAAAAAAGGAATTGCTTTGACTTTTGTTTTATAACTTTTTCTTTCAGATTTCATTAGCATTAAGTAATTAGTATAATTAATATTTGTATATGTATATATGATATTTATGGATCTACTTACAATGCAAGCCTTAACGGACTTCCAAAGATTTCTCGCAAAGTCTTCAATTTTGCTGATTTTTCCACGTACGTTCGCCAGCTGCACGACGTTGTAGAGTAACACCCAAACCGTAATAATATATAATTATAATTATAATTAAGGCTTAATTAAGTTTACTTTACAGCGTTACCGAACGCACACCGAACCCGAACACGAACCCGAACACGAACCCGTACCCGAATCCGAATTGTTAGACCGTTGCCTTCTGTTGGTTAATTGATGTTGGTTTTCTTGGAGCAATTAACGGCGTTTAATTGTTAGTCCTGTATTGAATGATTGATGGAAATAGTCACATTTCACGTATGTACTCCTTTGGAGCATACATATAAAGCACTTATACAAACGCACGGACGCACGCACACTAGCACATTGACAATGATGCTGTTGATCCTGTTTTTTTTTTTTAAATTTATTTTTATTTTATTTTTTTTTTTTCAATTTTTTGGTTATATTCCTAATATTAGGCTTAATATTTTAACTTTGGTATATTAGCTTCCAGGATATTATTGTTGTTGCTGTCAATTTGGTCCAAGGCGCTATGGCTCAACGTCAATACAATTTACAATTGTTAACGTTTTTCTGTGCGATTTGGTTTCGTTTCTATTTCTGCTAACAATTCAATTCAATTCAATACAATGCAATTCAATGTCTTTGAGTTCAATTCAATTCAATATCAATAACATCAGTTACAGCATCAGTTTAATTTTTTCTTAACCTTATACTGGCGATTACGCTGATCTATGACAAATTCATATCGCGATCTCTGCACATTTTCGCTATCTAAATTAAAACAGCTCAAACCGAGTAGGCGTAGAACTCCTAGCGAATACGTTGTGACTGAATTATAGATCCCTTTTGATGTGATTTTGTATGCCGCTCTGCTGCAATCCTCTGCAACTGTTGCGGTTCCTGCTATCCTTGGAATTGTATTGACTTTAACTGTAGGCTATATGCCAATTATATTTAATACAACACACACGATACACACACACTTTAATATGGCAATTCGTATGCTATTGCAACTGCAACGTTTGGAACGTGAATGAACACAGCCGATGCACCTGATCAACTTTTTATATGCAACGCTTGATTCGTATTTTGTTTTTTCTGTTTTGCTTTGGTTTCGTTTTACTTTTATTCTATTTCTTTCAAATATCCTGTGATCGGCTATTCCAGTGACGTCACACGTCGTGCACGTCGTAACAAATCAGTCTCTTTTGCTGCAGTTGCTGCAAAAATCTCAATTCAATCTCTCTTTCTCTCCCTCTTTTTGTTTGATTTTAAGTTTTTTTTATTTTTTGTTTGAATTTCTTTTCTTATTTTGGCCTAGCGCTTTGTGCTTTAATTTCGCTCTATACTCCTTCACACCCCCAACTAGCGTTGCCTCTATACCTGACTACGGCTGCTTTAAGAAGTGTGTGGATACGAGCCGATATCTAAGCATGTGTCTCTGAGATTTTCGACAACTGCAGCTGCTTTGGTCGCTCTCCGTTAGCTTCGTGCTGCTTTTCCGTCTACTGTTGTTGCTGCTGCTGTTGTTGTTGTTGTTGTTAATTCTGTTGTTGCTGCTGCTTCTGCTTCTTCTTTTTCTTCTACTGCCTATATGGGCAGCAAAAAGCTTTTCCACTTGCACTCGGTTTACGGACGCCGTTATAATATGTTTTTTTGCTAGTTTTAACTTTTCGTTCGCCTTTATTTTTTCTTTTTTATGCGCTTGAGCAATTATGTAAAACGTGGCTCAATTGGATTTGCTTAAGAGCGTTTGCTTAGCCTCTTTCTGTTGCAAGCTTATTTAGCTTTTGCTTTTTTTTTTTACTATTTTAAAATTGTATTTGCAATTGTATTTGCTGTTGTTGTTGCTGTTGTTGTAGTTGTATCTTTGTGTTTATTTGTATTTGTGCTTGTAGTCGAGGTCATCGACGCGCGTTTCTGGTCAGAAGAAACAAAAAAAAAAATCAATATTTTATAGACATTAAGATGTTAGCTGCTACTTAAACTTTTTAACTTTGTAAAAATAACAAGTTCTAATTTATTAAATTTTGTGTATATTTACTTTTTGTTGTTAATTAATTTATTTTTTGTTTGCTTTGCTTGTATTAAACTTTATCGCTTATGCGAAACACTTTTGCATTTGCAAATTTCTTGACTATTTTTATGCTTGCAATGACCGACTGCCAATATAATAATACAATATATGTGATTGAGAGCGGGGGAGGCAGGCGGTGTTGATTATACCGCTGCTAATGCTGCTGACGCTGCTGCTGATGTTACTCATACGAATGAGCAACGAAAAGCAAAGAAAGAAAAACAGAGCAAACTTCACACGCAGAAAAACTTTCCGCTCGTTTGGACGCACGTTGTGACACGCGAGAGACTCAATTTCTATCTGGGAGGCAGCCACAAAGCCAACAGAGAGTTAAGCACGAGACTTTGGAGCATTCAACGAAAATTTGTTGACGTCGTTATATATGCATGTATGTATGTATATGTATGCACGCACTCACATATCTTTACAAACTTACACACAGCATATGTATGTATGCATGCTACATTATTGTTGTTGCCTTTGTATATTTTGACAAGCGAGTTTGCCTTCTTTAGCTATGTACGTACGTATGTATGTATGTAAGTAAGTATGTATGTATGTGTATATGAATATGCTTACTCTCAGTGCAATCGTAATTGCTTATGGCTGTCTCTCTCTTTGATATTGTGCGCAAACTCTTTATGAATTTCATGAATTAATGTAACCGCTTTAAGCCGCTTAAATTAACTTTATGTGTGAATTGTGTACATTTTTTTAATGTAAATAATTAATTAATATGTATGTAAGTGTATGCAACTATTTGTTATGAACATTAAATAACGTTGCAATCACTTTTTAAGTCAAACAAATGGGCGTGTAAATAAAACTTAATGTGCGCTCGCGCGCTCTCTTTACCTTTTTACACTCTCTGTCTGCAAATTTATCTCTCTCTTTTGCGTTAAAGAGTTAACTTTAGTTGAAGAGTTGTTGCTGCTGCTGCTGCTGCTTTTAGATTTTATTATGCATTTGCATATGTAATTATTGCGTTTAATTTTTAATTAATTCACACTGCGTTTTGTATGCTTATGAGCATAATTAAGTTCTTAATGATAATTAGCTTTCTTTTCGTTTTCGTTTTTATTAATGGAATCCATAATGATGAATCGCTTATTCATATCCATAACTGCAATGAGATGGGAAGAGAGAAAGAGAAAGAGAGAGCATTATAGCAATTTTAAGTAACAAACAAAAGAAACAATGATAAATATATTTGTTTAAAAATACATGAAATTCAATTAGGAAGAACAACAACTCAGCCCTTGTCTTTAGTTAGTACAGAAATTGCCCTCATTTTGGCTGGTGAAATATTGCACAATCGAATGCAAGCGCTACTACCACCCCCACCCCCCTCCCTGGCGGGTAGGCAATTAAACCCAATCACAGGCAATTCACAGTTGACAGTTGTAACGGTAAAGGATAGCAGCCAAAAGGGCGCATTCAATTGCAATTACGTGTGTCAATATCTTATTTAATAATATTCCATAACCAGAATGTTCTAGAATTCCGCACCAACACTTATACATAAATATTGTATATATATATATATATATGGTAGATATATCCACTTTTATAGTAATGTATATAAATAGTGAATTGCGGCAAGAAATTTGTATAAATGATGCAGCCAATGCAGCAATTTCCAATCTGGCTAAAGGCATCTGTGATTTTTCTATAAACATTGCACAATTCTTGCAACAATTTTCCAAGTTTTCGCTATATGTATATATATATATATATGTATATATGTATTTATGTATGTATAATAAAAGTTGCATTTGAATAAATTTTAAAGCAAATTGCATCATTTTGCAATGAAAAAGGATAAAGCCTTCAAAAGAACCGAACAAGTTTCATTCCGAGATACTCAAAAGAAAAGAGCTACATCGCGCGTGTTTAACCTTGATAATTAACTGGCTGATGAAATTTGGCCACATTTTCTTAATCAGCTGTCTACTATTACTGAGGTTGACTAAAATATACCCTGTACCAAGTATAGCTATTTATATACTATCAAATTTTATACAAGAGTAAAGTTATAATGAAATGTTTCAGTGTATATACTTGCATATGTATATCAACTTATTGGGGCTATTATACTATAGCCAATACAAACAGTTAACCTTTTGTTTATACAAACTTATATGCTCTATATATACAGGGTATTAATTGTCCCTTTAAAAGAACATATAATATTAGCGAAATGGATATTTTGCGTGTCAACAATGTGCCGTTTTCATAATTATTTATAACCAAAACAAATATATATTTAACTTAATACATATATATATATATATATATACATACAATATCTGTATCAGCAGATACGCACGCATCGAGACAATATATATTAATATATATATATATATATATACATAAAAAGTGTCTTTGACTTTGATGCCGCAGACAGTCGCGAAAATATTTTGTTTGGGCGCAAAAAAAAAGAGAAAGAAAAACACATTTTTTATGACGTTCATAAAGTGAAAACAAAAGCGAAATGCCAAAAAACATGTAAATAAATGAGATAAAAATAGATGTAAATATATATGCTTACAACAATATATACATATATACGTATATATGTGAATATATATACTGTTATATGCATGGTAAATGATTTGATGTGTGTTAGAAGCCTATAAGCTGGAAGAAGCAGCAAGAGTAGCCACAGAAAGCGTAAAGTTTCAATCAAGCAAAAATTATATTTGATGTGACGCACTTGCAGCATTAGCTGTATGCAGCAGAGGGCAGGTATAGAAGGGGTGGAAGGAGTGGTTGAAGCTGGCAGGTGGATAGATAAATATAAGGGGAGGGTTTATAATGATGGGGAGTGATAGCATTTGTCTTTATTTAGATTTACCTAGGTTGAAAGGTTTATATTCCCACACACAAATACCCACTCCTACACATACACGAGAATGCGCGTAACCAACGAACTGTACCAAAGGCGAACCACTCCGAACGAGGAACCAACATCAACTGAACATAAACCGATGAGGCGACAATACGTAGACCGTACTCTATAGACCGAAACTAAGGCTGTACGTTGGCGCACGTGCCCCATGTAATGTCCACAGTTCTATATATATATATGTAGACTGAGAGACAGTGAGAGAGAGAAGGAGAGAGAGCGTGTGGGATACGAGCTCAATGAATGCACAATTGTAGTTGCAGGATACGAAGCTAAGCTGTGCTATGCTATGAGCTGCTTTCACTCTGGCAACCGACTAAACAGGCAGCAAGGATATGATTGCATTTTAAAGGCAGGCTGGAAGACTGGCAGGATTGGGCAACTCACTTGCCACTGACATTGACCAACACAATGGTATTCCGCTGTTATTAAATATATCACACATACGCCATGTTGCACACTGAAATGCGCAGTTGTCTTGCTTTTGATCTGGATGCTACATTTAACGGTTTAATGCCTTACAATTGCATTTGTGTCCTTGAATACTATGTACACATTTTGAAGGGAAAAGCAAGGGACACATTTTAACAGCCGGATATGGCCACATTACAATGACAGCAACAACTTGTGTGGGTTGCAAACAGAATTTGTGGCATAGTTATGGCACAGCAACTTAAGAATCCACTTAATATCTTTCATCCACTTGTTCAGTTCGAAAAGTCTTATGTAATATTTAATATTTTTGTACTCTTTAGTACAAAAACTTGTACAATATTTATCCATAATATATATATATATGTCTATATTATATATACGTATATAGCATTTTTGGCGCATTTTCGTTTTCGTTCAAAGCATTCGAAAATGTTTCATTTCTTTTATTTATTTGGCAATTTTCCAATTGTTTTTCTTTCCATTTTTGCATTTCTCTGTTGCATTTTTATATTTACTTTAATTTTTGTTTACGACTTTTTCATTTTTAGAACTGAACGTTGAAATTTTTGTTGCGCAAATTGAAAATGGAAAGCAATAAAAAATTGGAAAGCAAATCTCGCGAAAAACTGCATATATGCAATAAATACTATAAATTAATCTAATTATAGGCAAGATTGCTTACTGTCACGCAAGTTGTGATTAAGTAGCCTAATTTATATCATTAATTTGGCAATTTTCGTAACTAATAGTGCTGAAATAATAACATAAACTCTATATTTAGCTCAATCAAGGTTGGTTTTTGTTTTTCAATTTGGAAACTCATTTTGCACAATTCGTCAAGTTTTTGACTGTTTCATTTTTGGGGGGAAATTAAAATGCCATTCATGAAGTTGAAGCCTCTTGTAATCGATTTACGTACATATGATGATGATGTTGTTGATACGCAAGGTCCTTGGTTAAAGGACATGTAAGAGCTCTAGTGAATTGGGCGTGAATGGGGCGTATACATTTTGTAATTTTACAATTCATGGGAATCAACAGTGGCACTGACAGTTTTATTACAGAACTTGAGTGAAATGTAATCCCTGTGTGTGTTGCAAGTACATCATAAATTGAAGCTACAAATGGGTAGGTCCTTCGAAGAACTACATACATGAGTGTGTGTGTGTCTGTGTATAGTAGTAGGAATATATGCGTGACTCTGAAAATAGCTGACCCACTTAAGTACCTACGTCTACTTCCTATTTGACATTGCATGTATATATATATATTTATTTCTTTTTTTTTTGTTTTGGGTAACAGCACGAGTTTGTTAGCAGACATCACACGTAGAAGCATAGTCTAGCATAACCACATAACCACAGCAGCATCAGCATCATCATCAGAATCAGTAGCAGAATCAGTATGCTACATCATCCTCCGTCAATGCACAGTCAATGTGCAGTTTTAGTGAATGGTTTCACGTTTGGAATAATGCGCAGACGCCTTTCTATTGATTCGTTGTTCGGTAGAAGAGCGTGCTCTTTGTTTTTATGCTTGGGATAGGGCATGGGAATGGTAAGGTGGTTAGTTGGTGGAAGTGTTGGCCAGTGAGCTGAAACTTAGGATGTAAAATCAACTGCGCAGTAAGCAAAAGTCAACAATAAGACGAGTACGAGACAAGCTGCTTATTTAGGGGTGTGGGGTAGGTTATAGGCAACAGTTATATGAAAAGGATATTACGAATAACAGAGCAATTGTAATGCGCAGTTTCTTCTTTTATTTTTTTCTTCTATACTTTCGGCAATGAAAGCGGACTATGGGCTTCTCTACTTGAAATATTGGATGGGTTAGGATAATGGGGACTGGGTTCAGGTATGGGTAGCTGTGTAGGTCAGTTTGTTAGTTGTATACTTTCGCTTGTGCCTCTTCCCGAATTGACGAAATAAAATGGGTGTTGGGTGAGGTAGCAACAGTAATCGAAAATGGCATGCAAACAGTGTTATCCTTGGCATACAAATAGTCCATTGCCCGGTTTTTGGAAGGATGTTGAAAATGATACTGCAACAATAATGGGTTACGTGCATTTTTACATGCAACACACTCACACATATATAAATCTAACCTTGAGCATTTGCCTAGTCATTGCGAGTCCTGCTGAAATCAAAGTAGAGCTGTTGTACTGCTCATTATGCTAACAGATTTTAATGAATGCATAACTATTACATAACTGGGCACAGTAATTACACACTAACATAACGTTTAGAGTAATTAAAGGTATAATTAACGTATAACTTGTATAATTAACGGGAACGTGCATTGAACCTGCACCAAGGTGGGCAGTCTTTCAAGGCGAATCTAATTTAATATTAATGGAATTCAAATACTGCTATGCAATACTTACACGGTTGATAGTGTAATGAAAACATGCAAGATTATAATTTCAATAACTTAACACAGCACAACACAACTCACAACATTAAATTCAATTTAAATAAAATGTAAACAGAGCACCAATCGGAAAAAAACTGAATGTGGTGGCAGGTCAACAACTGTTTATCGCGTTCGATCACAGCTTGTTCGATATATGCGTTCGATAAAAGAACTAAAACGTATCAACCATAGCTGCAGAATCTAATGCACTTGCAACAACATAAAATGTGGACATGTTTATAATTTGTGTTGATTTTATTAAAACAGTTCTAGTTTTAATTAATAAAAATTTTAAATAGAAAAAAAATCTAATTCAATGGCTTTTCTCTGTCCAGTGCGCATGCGGCGCGATAAAAAGAAAGGTACGCAAACGCAAAGCAAAAAACAACAAATAAACAGAAGACTCAAACAACAAACTTGTTTTTTCCGTCCCCCTTAACAGCCACAAATGCTAACATTGAACGCGATCTGCCGCCTGTGGGCATGGGACGCATAACTGGCTCGTCTAGCATAGAGACACTGGTGCGTGTGGGCATTGAAAAGGAGCATGGACTCAGGTAAACTAATATAATACATTGAACGAATTTTCTTATTAATTTTTCTTTATAATTTCCCTATTTGTAGTCCGGATTCAAAAATGGTTGTGTTGCATGATTTTACGCCCTGTGTAGATGATGAATTAGAAGTGAAACGTGGCCAGTTGGTTAATATACTCTATCGTGAGAACGATTGGGTCTATGTAATTGGACAAGATTCACGGCAGGAGGGTTTTATACCCTTTTCATATTGTACGGCATACAATACTCAACTTGCCGAGCTGGCTATTAAAAAGAAGCTGCCGCGAGAACAATGTGCAGAGCAACCACATGAAGAAAATCAACCGTTGTTGGGCGGCGTTGCAGATAATAAACTAGATGCGCTGTGTGATGAACCAATTACTACACCAGCGAATAGCTTAGAGAGTACAACACATGTGGTTATGCCCGAGTGTACGCCATTTATCAAGGAACCATCTGGACGCTGTATTGTGCTATACACTTTTATTGCACGGGATGAAAACGATTTGTCTGTGGAACGTGGCGAATTTGTGACAGTACTCAATCGCGAGGATCCCGATTGGTTTTGGATAATGCGCAGTGATGGGCAGGAGGGGTTTGTCCCAGCCAATTTCATATATCCTGCGGATAGTGTACGTGTGTTGCAACAACAGAAAGCAACACCAGCAACGGCACCACTAAACGAAAGCAATATGCAGCATCATGCCAATTTGACAGGTGGCACTCTGAACGCCATGGAAACTATGCTACAGCAGCAAGGACAACAGGTGCAACAGGCACAACAACAACAGCAGCAACAACAGCAGCAGCAACAACAACAACAACAACTGGGTATAGGCACCGATGATTTACGCTATCATGGTACAGAGCTTGTTATGCTTTATGACTACAAGGCGCAGGCGCCTGATGATCTGTCCGTACGCCGAGGAGATTGGATTTACGCGGATCTTAATAACCAAACCGTTGATGGTTGGCTTTGGGCATATGCGCCTAAAACACGAAAATACGGATTCATACCCAAGGCGTATGCACGACCTCCAGCTATGACTAGCCTATAAAAAATGCCATGACGAGCCTACAAAAAATTCTTCCGGCTGCTTCCATATTACATATTAAAAGAATATATATAGGTTAGTGATTATTCATAAGAAAAGTGTAGATTTTATTATTGTAAATTGTATTGTGCTAATGCTAAATCAAAATATCAACGAGTAAAAGCTCGTCCTTATACAATATATCAATACGAGTAAGGACTCGATTAACAACTACACAAGAGTAAAGCCTCTTGCTTAGGTATAAAAATAATATTTGTGTTTCATTTGGGTTTATTACAAATTGAATACTAAAAGCACTGAAATTATGAGCTTTATCTTAACGCCTTAGGACATATATATATATATAAATATATATATATATATACGTATATAAATACATATCGTGTGTATGTATAGAGCTATGCTCAACATATTACAATTTATACAGACACACTTTGAACTTGATACATTACGGTTACGCTGTGATATAATAGGTTCCAATACAGTTCATAACTAGTTGAGTGCCATATTATTGTTCGCTGACGAGTAATGTGAACAGTCCAAATTGATATGCCTATAATTGACAAGATCTATTAGATATTTTTAATAGCCATATATAGTAAGTATATATTTATATAAGTATTACTTGATTTCGTCTCTAAGTTGCTCCTTTTCGAGAATTTCTTCCCGCAGCTTTTGCTGCAAACTGAGTATAAGCTCATTTTTCGTCTGGATCTGCAGCTTTAAATGTGCTATAGTCTCCTCTTGGGCCTCAAATATTGCCTGTGTAAAGAGGCAGAAATACAGAATAGCTAATATATTAATAACGATGGATAGGCAATGTTATATTCTTTCACTTACACGACATTCTTCCATTGATTCTGAATATATAGGCGGTTCATCCAGGCAAAAGAATTCGCGTACTAATTTGCACTTGCGCATCTGTTCCTTGGACATTAATGAGTTAACAAACATTTGTAGACCCTGTACCCGATTGTCCAAAAAGACAGCATTGAAGTTGTCACCAAAGAGTTTCTTGCGTGGCAGTGAAAGATTGAAACTTGGAAACAATTGCTTTAGCTTGCTATTTAAGCGTACAAAGTCAGTATATCGTCGCATGACCAGCCAACAATCATTTGTATCTGGATTCTCGACACGTAGTTTATAGACTGTAAAGCGTGCACGCTCCTCCATTACTTCATAGCCAATTATGGGCACGCGGAGCGGTACATTGGGATCAACAGGTCCTGCTGTACCCGAGTTAAGCGTCATTTGGCTGGAAAACATTGAGCTAGTGCGTCGTGAAAAGCCGCTAGCACTACTCTGGCTATAGCCCATACTGCATTCACTCATGCGTCTATCCCTTTCTCCCGTTCCATCGTTACCATCACCACCTGATAAATCCCGATGGGAGCGTGACCCGCTCAACATATCGTTCTGCCTTGTCTCGTAGCTATGGGAACTAATGCGCTCCAGGCAAACTTCACTCTTTGCGTTCGCTGCTGTTAACTTCCGTAAAGTGTGACCAGCCAGTGCTATTGTACAAACATCCCCTTCCGATTTACTGCGTAACAGGTTGTTCTTAACAATGGCGCGTTGAAATTCCGTTAAATCCGGATTAGAATATGTACCACGGCCAAGCAGCTTACGCTGCCTAATTAATTTCTGTGTATTTGTTTTACTGTTGCCACTAGTAAATTTTCCCACTAAACGTTTGGATGACGTTGCTGTTGGTGTTGTAGTTGTTGGTGTTGTTGCTGGTGTTATTATATTGGGAATTGTGTTGCTGTTGGCTTTCTTAAAAAGTGTTGCTTTGGCGCTACCAGAGCTATGGATTAACTGAGTATCCCGTTTTCTGAGTGCACGCAGTGACATTGCTTTGTTTGAATAAAAATGATTATTTTATTAGCTTCTTATTGCCACATAACTGTTTATTGTTCAGCCCGCATTATTTATATATATAAACGTTCATGTATATACACATATATATATATATATTTATCTTTGTATGAAAATTGTTTTCTTTTCTGCAACAAATAACAGAGCTGCGTAGTTCTATTCGGAACTGGCTCAAACAAGATGAGCGCAATATTTAGCTCGCGTTAAGTTGGCTGCGGACTTATTCGCCAGTGATGCCAGTGCATTAAATAAAAATCTTAGACGCAAGATAAAAGCCTATTCAGAGTCAGTTGGGTTTAAACTTATAAATTTATATTATTTATAAAAATTTCTAATTAATTGTAAATATTTTTTAGAAAACTTATGAAAGTTTAATGAAAAAAATTTTTAGTTGTCAAGTAAATCAATGTGCATTACGATTTATTTTAAAATATAAAAGTAAATAATAAAAAAACAAATTCGAAGTAATGAATGTATTTATGCTGTTGGTGTATTAACAAATGCACCAGCAAAGAGTATATTCTTTTTATTCCAGATGACATAAAGGAAGGGACGATCAGCTTGGAATTGCAAGGGAAAAGTCATCATACGCGTCATCATAATCATGCCGGTTGCAGCGGATGCCTCTGTTCCCTCTTCGTTAACCTCAATCGTGGCCTTGTGCAAAACTTTTGACACACTTATGCCTTCTGGAGATTCCAACAGATTGTTAAATTCCGCACAATCGTTGAACATCTTTGTAATGCCCAGCTGGAAAACACAAAAATTAAAATTAAAAAATAAATAGTGATTAATCTATCGATGAGGTCACTACGGAGTGTTTATGTATCCCAAATGGGATATGAGCGATAACGTTGTTTATTTTACCCATTTTTCATCATGTATCGTAAACATGTAGAATGTCGCAATATATGGGATTCATATGTAACCGTCTTATACAATTATATATGAAATATGATGACTCTATCAGCACAAACCACAATAACCACAATGAATACCTTATACTTTATCATTGTTTTACCCGATAAGAATTTAAAATTAGTTTTGCAAATGAAATTATCATATAGTGATAAGAATTAGTATAAGGTTTAAAAGGAAATTGCATTGATTATGGCTAATTAGTGCTAATTACTGGTAACGTGTCACCTTAAACGAAATGTATTTTTGGATGATGCATAATATTGTTTGTTACCTCTTTTAGTTTATCAGCCAATTCTATGGAATATTCGACCTTGAATTTAGGGAATTTAACATGAACTTCCTCCACGTCAAGCTTTGCTGCCAAATCGATTAGATTAACCGTCTTCAGTTTATTGGCCAATTCCTTGAGGCCTTCACGCTCCTGTGGCAGCAGCACAAACATGGACAAGTCGGAATCCTTGTAGGGCATATCAAGTGCGGTACAGCCTAAATCCTCGAAGTAACCATAACCGAATTTTTCCTTTTGGTTCATGTACTTGACTTTAACACTCTGTTCTTCTGCCACCCAGAAATCGTCTTCCTCGGTACGTTCCTCTTCGAATTTATGTGCCCAGCTGCCCTTGAAGTGTAGCGCATTAAGCAGCACCAGACGTGTTGTATCGTCAAAAGCGTCAGCCGAAACGATGTCCGTAATTTTACCTTCTGTTTTGGCATTTACCCAGGCGTTAATAGACTGAGCAGCCGCATTACTTAATGCAAAGTTAATGGACTCGGCCTCCGAATGATACTCTTCCCTTATGGATTTTTCATAGCTTGCCTTCAACTGTTTACCCTGCTGCACATACACTTTATTAGCAATCCTTAGTAATGGGCTATTTCTATATTTTTCCAGCACGAACTGGAATGTCTGTGCTACTTCTGGTGGGAAGTTTGAGGCAAAACGTAGACCCTTGGCGATTTCATCCGCAGTCTCCCCTTCAGCGCCGGCAAATGCTAAAGCAATACATGCCTGTATGGAGAAAGGAGAGAAGACAATGTTTTCTTTAACGCCACCTGCGGCCAGCAGGTGAAATAATTCGCTGGTAAACGAAGCTCCTCCACGAGCAAATTCCAAATTGAAATCAAACATTGTTATATCTTTGTGGGTGTGTGCGTAGGTCTGATGCGTAATCAAAAGAGTGTACAATGTACAGTTAGATATTGGTTTTAAGTGCTGGTAACGCACACGTTCAATACTTTCAGCTGCCGAAACTGGAATGATTTAAATGCTTTGTTGCGTCCATAACAAATGCGAGAACAGCGAACACATTTTGTTTGTCTCTGCTGCCGCTGTGGCTGCAGCGCTGCCCATGACTCATAAGTGTTAATGAGTTTGGCGGCATTGTTGTTTTCGAAAATGTATTAATGTACGCGATTCTCAAATAGTTTTAACTTATTGGGTATTAATAACATATTTTGTTTAAATAATATGTTTAAAAACAACAAAAATTTCTTACAACTTAAACATGGTAAAACTCCACAGGTGACTTTAAATCGATAACAGCGTATTGGAGCGTATCGATAGTAAGAGCTGGTTCAAAGGGCGGCTCATTTAAAACGTAACATTAGTTTACGTTACTAGTTGTTTGTTTATTGCTGATCGTACAATTATATCTATATTTGTATAATTTAACAATAATATTTGTATTTACAAAATATATATACCAAATATACTTTCTATTAAACTTGTTGTTGGTTGCTGTGGAAGTTTGTTCACCAGTTTTGCGCAACTAGTTCATTTCTGAACTACTCAACCCTATTTATAAACAGTTTTGTGCTGCTGATTGCAAAACAAATTTTGCCGGCTCAGACGAGTTTTAACTTTGAAGAACTGCAGTAAAGTGCGAAGTTTGCTTAATAATAAATCAGTAAGTACAGATAGAATTATTTACTATACTTATATAAATATATATATATATGTATTTATAAATATGTAATCTAAACTGATAGTATTTCAATTTCCAGCAACAACAAGAAGGAGACAAACAATGAAAAACGCAAATCATTGCGTATTTTTAATTATCGCACTTGCTTTGTGCACTGTTTATGTGAGTGGAAAGCGATCATATAGACCGAGTTTTGTGAATCCGTATCCACGATTTAAGTACTTTAACGATGGCGTAGATCCAGGAAAACCACTTTACCTAACACCACTCATCAATAATCCAAATATGCCTAAGGAAAAAGTGCAGGAAATGGCGCGTGTTAATGGTTCCCAATTTCATGGTGTTGAAAGCTATTCAGGTTATCTGACCGTTGATGAGGGCTTCAATTCAAATATGTTTTTCTGGTATTTCCCATCAGAAACTGATCCAAACTATGCACCAGTTGTTTTGTGGCTACAAGGTGGTCCAGGTGCATCCTCGCTCTTCGGGCTGTTTACAGAAAACGGCCCCCTGGAGCTGAACATGCAGGGACAGTTGCACAAGAGAAACTACACGTGGAGCAAAACGCATAATATGATCTATATTGATAATCCAGTTGGCACGGGCTTTAGCTTCACCGATCATGACGAGGGCTATGCACGTAATGAACGCGACGTTGGACGCAATTTGCATGAGGCTGTGATGCAGTTGTATGAATTATTCCAGTGGCGTGACACTTCAGGCTTTTGGGTCACTGGTGAATCGTATGCTGGCAAATATGTACCAGCTCTGGCCTACCACATTCACAAGGTTCATAATTCAATTGAACCGCGTGTTCATATACCACTCAAGGGCATTGCCATAGGAAACGGATTATCAGATCCTCTGCATCAACTGAAATATGGCGACTATCTGTATCAGCTGGGACTTATTGATGACAACGGTTTAATTCAATTCCATGATGCGGAGCATAGGGGTGCTGAATGCATTAAGAAAAACGACATGGGCTGTGCTTTTGATGTCTTCGATTCGCTTATTAATGGTGATTTGACTAATGGTTCAATCTTTAGCAATTTAACAGGCTACAACTGGTACTACAATTATCTGATAACCCATCCCGATGCCGCTGATGCTGAACTGGGCAAATTCTTGCAGTCTGGAGCCACACGTCGTGCAATTCATGTCGGCAATATGCCTTTCCATGATCTGGATAAGGAGAATAAAGTAGAGATACACTTAAAGAAAGATGTTATGGCTAGTGTGGCGCCCTGGATAGCTGAGCTTTTAAATAGCTATACCGTATGCATCTATAGTGGCCAATTGGACATCATTGTTGCTTATCCATTGACTCGCAACTATCTTAAAACACTGAAATTCTCTGGATCCGAGAAATACAAGACGGCACCTCGTGAAGTCTGGCGCATTGATGGTGAAGTCGCAGGTTATGTGAAGCATGCAGGACATTTGGTTGAAATTATGGTACGTAATGCTGGACACATGGCCCCACACGATCAGCCTAAATGGCTTTACGAGATGATTAATCATTTAACTCACTACAAACACTAAAGGGCAATATTTCTTCTTCAGCTCCTAAACTAGCTTTAAAATATTTTTTTATTGATTGATTCTTCAATTTAAATTAAAATTCTCTTGGGTTATATCAAAATAAAAATAAATTGGATATTAATAAATTAATTTTGTGTATAATGAAATGTAGGAAATTCTTTTTTATCGTTAAAATATTTGAACGTGATTTACCGCCTAACAGGTGGTTTAAAGGGTGACCAGACGGCCAGCAGCTGTGATACCAGCTGATTGCTATGCGGTATGGCAATCGTAGCCGAAAATTTTAAATACTCTGGTAATCTTGAACATTTGTTTATGCTTTGCGGCACCTTTGTTTATTGTGGAAGTGAATTTTGATTAAATAAAATCGCAGACATGTCTCAAACGGAATTAGATAAGGGAATCGAAATTATAACTAAGACAGAAGAACTGGCGGATCAGATTTTGGTCAATAAGCAAGAGTTGCTTGTTATGGACAAGCGCCGTCAGGAAAACCGCGAGGCTTTGCGTTTTATAGAAAAGTCAGAAGAATCCAAGGTCTGGATAACCATAGGCAGCATGCTGGTGAAAATGCAACGGGATAAAGCAATACAGCTACTAAAAAAAGGTAAATTGACAGTGTATTTACGAAGTAACTCCATTTATTTATTTCCATTTTGCAGATCAACAGCAAATCGAACAACAAATTAATTTGATTTATTCTGACCAAAAGATTCTGGTAAACAAGCATCGCGACGTAGAGTTCAAATCACCATTTTCCGGTACCAATTTAAAAGCGTTGGAACGTAAAGAGTTTAATGCTTTAAAGGCCAATTTACCAATGCTTTAAGTAATAAAGTGTAAGTTAGTTAGCAATAAAAAAAAGTTTGTTTACGTTGTGAGTATGCTTTTGATTTTTACCAACACTATGATTAAGCTTTTTTTGGCGTAAGAAAAAGCTTTCGATATGGCAACTCTGTTGTGTGACTCTCTTACGCTCACCATTTGTTGTTGCGCCTCGTAATCGCGGTGTCGTCGTTTTCCGTTGTCCCTAGTTGTTTTTACATTCTTTAAAATTTATTAACTTGTTAAACGATATATTTAATCAAACTAAATGCAGTTGCGGCGTTAATTGTAACTGTGTTGTCACTCGCAAAAATCTTTTAAAATAATTTCTAAAGAATTTGAAAGAAACGTGCGCTTACATCGGGTTGCGTGTGTTCAACGAATTCCAGTGTGATTGTGTGTGTGGTGAATTCAGCACCCCAATATTCCCTCGCTCCCCGCGCTATTTCATCGGCGTGCAAAAAGTAAATTTTAGTGCAAATAAATTGCTTTGCTTATCTCAACGCGCGCGCTTACTTGATACGGATGTGTGTGTGTGTGTGCGTGCGCGTGTATGTTTGTGTTTTGTATGCGCCTGTTTGATTGTGTGTGTGTAAGTTTGAGTGTTGTTAATTAATTTACAAAGCCTCCAGCTTCTGGCTCAAGTCTTGGAGTCGTGCAAATAACATATACAAATTTGTGAATTTGTTGATTTCTTAAAAATATAGCGCGTGTGAGTTTGGTTTTCGCCACACCGTACCTGCCCCCTATAATATCGAAGAACTAAGAAGCAACAACAAAACATACAAAACAATAGTGCAAGTTTTCTAAGAAAGAGGGGGGCCGCCTTGGCGCTTTATGTACTTGAAAACGAAAGTTCTTGCGCATAAAAAAATCATACACAAAGCACACATACACACGCACACGTATAATAAAAGTGCTCGCAGATACAAAACTACAACACACTAAAAAAAACTCAGTGCGAGAGAGCAGCAACGAAAGAGAAAGAGAGGAGGCGCCGTGGCCACTTGGCCTTGAACTTGTGCGGCGCGGGAGCGCAGCGGTAAGTTGAAATTGCCATGGCTTGTGCCTTTTTGCTAGTTTCTTCTCCTTTAGTTTGTCTTACACTTCTGCTTCTTCTGTGTTGTAAGTTAGGTCTATACACATATATTTATATATATAGTAAAGTTGGTTAGCTGTTGGCTATTTTAAAATTGATTGCAGGTAACACATTAAGTTATTTTTATCGACTTAGACTTGAGTAGTAGTTGCAACTAGCAACTTGCAACTTTGCTTTCTTTGTGCATTCATACTTTCCTATATATCTCCTACACACTAATCTGCTTCACTCACTCTTTCTTTTTTTTTTATGTGCTTTATTTGTTGTGTGCTTGACCAGCGCAAACTGCTTTATCAGCACGATTGTCACTGGTTAAAACTTGTCTATCCACTTTAATAGTATTGTTTTGCATATTGAAAAAGCCCAAGCTAAGTTACCCTATTGCCCCTCACTCTGTGTATGTGTGTGTGTGCTTGCTTTGATTGCAGCATAGCCACAGAGCACATTAAATTAAGTAAAATAAAACTGCTCATCATAACCCTCCGTGTCGCTTGCCCACACTTAACAGAACAGCAAGCATCAGCCGGATAGCAGCGACTGATAGCAGACGAGATACGTTGGATCAACCGAAATTTCCCCACAAACAAAGGCGATCATTATTGCCTAAACTGTTAATGAACAAAATCTCCCAGCCACACTTCATTGAAACCAGGACTGCTGCACACAAAAAGAGAGCCAAATTTCTTGATCATCAGGGAAATTAGATAAAGTCTCTGTGTTGTTCCACTAGCAATCCCTTTGGAAGATAACTTCAATGTGTAAGTGCGTCAAATTGTCTATCAAACGAAGTGTAATTTGCCCTCAGGGCCATTGTTTGTATACTCCTAATATATTCACATCAAAATGCTGGTGTTCTTTATCTTACTCTATCTAACTAGCTCTCTCTCTCTCTCTTAAAGTTGCTCTCTCTTTCGGTATTAGTAAGATGAATTGAGCGTAGCTTTTCTTGTTCTTTGTACCCTTAGAGTGGGTATTTTATCTAGGTTTTATAATAGTTACCTCATTTAAGTTGATGTGTAAAACCCAGTGTTATCCAGATTACATGATATAATAATAATGTAACTGTTAAATTCTAAATATATGTGTTAAAATCTCTTTATTGGGTTTTTTTTTTCGTCTCCCTTCTTAATTTTAACTATTGTAATTTACTGATTAACACACAAAGTGTAAAAATTTTCCATTTGATTAGTTTAGTGCACGACATTTAAAGTGATAATGAATTGAAATTTGAAGAATTGAATACTGTCAGAATATATATAGATAGAGTAACTGTTACTATATAAACTACAGTTATGTACTTAGTCATAATATTTACACAAGGTATTTAATGCTCAGTTGTTGCAACTTTTTGTTGAAAGATACTGCATTACTCAGTCTACACTCTGGCAGTTTCCAGGGTTATGATAAGCCTCAATGATAAGATATTAACTAAGATCAGTTTTGTAATATTGTATGGAAATGAGTATTGGATATGGGCTGAAATCTAATCACATTACAAAGAGTATTTAAAATTCGTTTTTAAAAAATTTTTAAATTATAATATTTTTTTTTTTCTATTTGTTTGGGATTAACAATTGTTAAATAGTTTTACAAGCAAAACAAGTTTTTGGTTTTATTTTATTTCTTCCCATTTTGTTTTGTTTCTCTATTTGTTGTTATTGTTGTTGCTTATAATTCAAAGTTAGATTTTTTTTTTCTTCTTTCTATTATTGTTCTGCCTTTATGTATGAACTTTAATATAATTTGTAAAAATATGCGAATTAATGTTTTCAAAACTTGTTTCGACATATGGATTTGAACACCTTTTCGTATAACCAACACGCATTTAATCACCTTAGAAAAACAAATTATATATATATATATATATATATATATATATTCTGGTATTTGTATATAAGAATTTTATATTCTGTTTAGAATTATTATAAAATTAAATATGTTTTCCTTAATCAATAATATTCTGACAGTAGCCATCTATCAAAACGAAGGGTATCTGTTCATCGAGTATCAGCTGTCTCCTTGCATTCTTTGTTGTTATTTTTTTTTCTTTTAAGGATCTGCACGGAATTCGCAATTTGTTGGCTGTACACGTAAATTGTAAATTGTAAAATGTTGCTATAGCCCGTAGCCTGTAGTCTGATTAATTATGGGTTGTCTCTTGTGTTCGCCTGTCGTTCAAAACTCAAACTAGACACTGCCCCTTGTACCTCTGTCTACTTCTCTGTACGGCCTAGCCGACAATCTGTCTGTCTGTCTGTTGGTCGGTTTGTCTGTTCGTTGATCTGAGCCGGTTGTAACAGTGTGTGCATATGTGTGTGTGTATGAATGTGTTGCAGGCAGTTACTTGCCACCAACGGGCTAACATTGGAGCAAGTGCAGCGCCGGTTTCTGTTCATGGGTTCGCGTTCATTTGTATTTTATAATTTCAGGCACGTTGTACGATCAATTTAATGCTGCTGTTGTTATTATTGCTGCAGTTTTAACAAACACACACACACACAAATAAATAACGAATCAAATAGTTTCGTGTATAACGAAACAAATGTTTATTGTTTGTTTCTAACTTCAATATTGCATGCAAAATAATAAAATTATAAAATTTAAATCAATTAAGATTAGACATTCAAGCTGATTACCAGCTGATTTACAGAGAGAGCGATAGAGAGAGAGAGAGAGATAGAGTGCAAAGCTTAAAGAGAGAGCACAACAAGAAATTGTGAGAGAGAGAGAGAGTGAGGAAGCGGCAAACACAGAGGCAGATATTTGTTTGGCGTTCCTAAATGCGTCAGCAGCCACAGGCGACGTAAGAAATTCAATAATAAAACGCAGAGCATGATAATGTATATACATTTATATGTACATATGTAATAAGTAGTATGTATATTAAATACAACATGCACAATTGTATGGTTACATTCTAGCAACAACAACACGAACAGCAATAACAACAATAACAGCAACAAACCAAAAAGCAAATCTCACCACGCGCTGTTGATTAAAGAGCGCCACCAACGACACTCACATCAAATCATATTGAGCTAGGAACAGACACTTGTTGATGGCAGAGAGCAAGACAGCAAGAGAGAGAGAGAGAGAGAGAGAAAGAGAGTAGTAAAATACAACGACGACTTAAGGAAAACTCACCATGGGGGAGCGCTCTCTTTGGGCATCGATTGTGGTGTGAAACGCATTGAGTGTGCCTCCTTATTTGTTTGCTTCCTTCTCCCTTGCCCGTATTATGCCCCTTCTAAAAGGCCTTACACTCCTTGCCAGCCCCTACCTTCTTTTTTTTTGTGGGCAGTTTTATTCTGCGTGTGTGTGTATGTATGTGTGTGAATGTGTGTTTTTCTGTTCGTGTTTGTGTTTGTATGTGAAACTTATCAAGGTCGTCACTTGGCGTTGCCGCCGCGTTTTTTTTGCTGTTGTAAGCGGGTTTTTCTACTTACACACACACTCAGCACACACGCCCTGCATCCCCCCTAACACTGTAGTTGTCTGAATCGCCTTCTTCCTTTTTGCGCTACAAGCAGGAAAAAAGAGAACAAAAAAAAGTGAAAAAACAAATTCTTTAGCTTTTCATGTTATTGGGTTTCTTGCGTTTTGCCTCCTTTTCTTTATTATATTATTTCTTCCTTTTTTTTTCGTTGCTTTCATGCATTCTATGGCTTGGCCGTTGTTTCTGTTACTCTTTTGCTCTTTATGTTTGCTGTTGTTGGGTTGAAGTGGCGTTTATTCTGTTTACTGTTCTTGTTGTTATTCTTGTTGTTGTTGTGGTTACTGCTGTTTCTGCCTCCCCCCCCCAACCCCATTGCAGTTATTTGATTTACTTGGTTTACCTTGGCACCCGCTGTCACTGCCTTTGGTATTGTCTGGTCTGGTTAGCTTGAGCCCTGCCTCTTTGTCAGCTTACAAAATGTGTGATCCTAGTTTATACATATATACCCTACAGCTACATGGAGTCCTACAGCATGGAAGTTGATTATCGACTTTGGACATATAAGAGTATCTGACAGCTTAACACATTATTATGAAACATTCCTAGCTCATTTTTTTCTGTTGCTTGAATTTTCCTTAACATTTTTTACCGTGTGCGAATGGAATTTAAGTTAATTATTTCGAGACATCTAAGGGTTTATTTTGTGGTCTCTTTTAGGATGTTGTAAACTGTGTTCCAAGCACACATTGTTTGTGCTCATTAAACCTAAATATTTCCATATAATTATATATATATATATGTATTTATATAATGATGTTGATCAGTGGCAAAATTCAGTGCGAAGAAGCAGCATAGGCGCTCTTTATATTTCAGCAGGTTGACAACTAGTTTTAGAATCAAAAGCTGCAACAAACTGTGGCACACAGCTGGAAAAATGTTGCTTTAGGCTAGCATGTTGTTAATATCTTTATATTAATCTTTTATCTTTATCTTTTCACCGATGTAAGCAAGGGTTTCTGTTAGGTTTATGCTCTGTTAAGCGAATGTTAATGGATAGCTATTAAAGTGAACATTAACATAATGTGGGTTATTTTTTACATTAATGTTAACTGTTATGCAATGCAATTTTACTGTTACTTTTATATGTGTTAATATGAGCCCAGCTTATATTTAGACTTAAATGTAGCTTATGCTGCACACCCACGTTCCCCCAATGAAAAGGATTCAGCAACAACATCTGTGCAACATCAGCAGGTGGGTTGCATTCCATACAATTATACGCCTCGTCTTGCAGCAGCATCCCATTTCTTATGATTATTTTTGTATTTGGCTCAATGGCAGAGCCAAAGCAGAAAGCAGTAAGCAGAAAGCAAAAAGATACAAGACGAAACGCGACGCATAGGGGAAACGTGAATATGAACGTGAAGGCAAAAGCTTCGACAGTGGCGCGCTTCAATGGCTATTTTTAGCCTTTTCTAATGAGCTCTAGCTATTTTTAGAGTTCCGTGCAGCAGGCCAAGCGCTGAAATGTTGCTGCTGCTGCTACAAAAAAAAAAAAAAAATCCGCAGCAGCATCAGCAGCAGCAGCTTACTTGGCATCTGTTATTGGTTATTGTAAAACTTGTCCGCTAAGCTGTTATGTTGTTGATCTTCGCCTCGGCTACTCTATCACCTCTTTGTCTTGTTGCTATCTCACTCTTTTCTTTCCCTAGTTTGGTGTTTCTTTTTTTGCAAGATCATTATCATAGGTGCCTCCTCAACACGATTGCAGTTTCATTTTAGGTCGCTCTTTGGTTAAGGCCCAAAGGTAATTGTGTTTTAATGGCATTGATGGCTACTTCAGCATTGGAAACAAGTTTTCTGCTTTGCGTTTGTTTATGGCTAACGTGTAGGGTATGCGTATAGTCCTTAATGCTTAACAATTAGCTAGAAAAAGATTGGTAACAAATTTAACTGAAAACTATTCAACTGTTAAACAATTTGTAATAAGATTTGATTATAGTAATTGATTTTTGGTTTTAGTTTTAGTTTTCATTTTAGATTTTTGTGTAGGTTATTTATAGTTCTAACTGGCTGAACATTTGGTGTCAAAATATTTAACTACTCGTAAAAATAATCATTGGTTCCACTTGTGGCATTGAGTGCCAAATATCGCAGACACCATAATGATGTCTGTGAAAGTTTTAAATGGTTCATTAAGCCGCTTAAATATAATTCCATCGAATCGGTATATATAGTTACATTTTTTAGCTTTTTTTTTCGTACTTTTTATACGTGTAACAAAAAGGGATTTAAACGAGGCAAATAAACTGCTGCTAAGTGGCAGCTAACATGTTGTCTATAATAAGCGGCAAATATTGTCTAGAGAGCCCAGACTAGACGAGAATAGATCTCTCCAATAAACATTGTTAACATGCCGCTGTTAACATTAACAGTGTCACTTTGACAGTCATTTACTGAGCAAAAGTTGCAATAGTTTTCAGTTCTATATATAATCAATAATTATATATACGCATATCAGCTAAACAATCAGTTAGTTTAGTTGAACTAATAATACTTAGTTTAGTTGAACTAATAATACTAAAAAAATATTCAAAATAATATTGCTAAAAAAATGAATAAACAATTGATAGATTAACTGGTCAAATGGCTAAGTGTTTAACCTTTTAATACAATCTATATACATTATTATAATTACAGTGTTGCGTTGGGTACTGTGACACCTGTCAAATTCTATTACACCCACGATATTTACTGTAACTCCTATTTTTGTAAGCAGCTGGCACATTGCTCATACGCAGCGTTGTACTTTGCATGACTTTTAAATGCCATTAACAAGTGGTCAAAGCAGAGCACACACACACACACACACACACACTACACGCATACTGTAACATGCTAAGAACATTTTCTTTTGTTTTTCTTTATCAAATTTTATTTATATTGTTTTGCAAGTTTTTCCTGCTTTTGGTGTCCTTTTGAAGTTGCAAATTCGTTAAAAGTTTATTTTACTAATTAATAGAGAGTTGATAAAGTCTTAATTAGTTGAAATTTTAAAGCTCTACACAAATATCGGTAATTGATTTAAGTTGAAGTAATTGCGATTTAATTGAGGCGCAAATAAATTTTATTGTGTTTTTTTTTTGTTCTTCTCGTTTTTTATTTTATTTCTATTTGTTTTTTGTTCAATTGTTTTGCTTTTTATGGCGCAAACACTTGACCAAAAGAGTACAAGCATCAACAAAATGTATTCAAAAATCATTTTAAACAACGCCATAGCCAAACTGAAAATCAAACTAAACTTTAGAATAAATAAGCCCAAGAGTCTGCACGACTTACAAATGCCCTATAAAAACTTATTTTGTGTCTTAATAAAAACACTAGAAGTATTTGTTGAGCTGTTTCAAATTATATAAACATAAGATTCGATAGTAGTTTATATACCCTTTGCTATTGTATTTTTATAGGGTATAAAAGCATAGTTAATTGTGCTGTCTGTACAGCCTCTTTACTGATGCTCAACTCAATAAATATTAAGCATGTAAAATTCATGATTTTTAATTATTTTTATACATGCATAAATTATTTAATCAAAACTGCCTTAAGAACGAACTACACACTATAAACCATAAACCATCAAGTATTTAAGTTGATCTCTTCTCTTTGAATCTTCAATTGCCTTGAGATCATTAGCCACAATATGACATAGACACAAATCTCTGTGTGTGTGTCCAATCATTTCCAGACATGGCCACTTTGGAGCTCCTCTTTATTTAATTGCTTTGATTGAGCAAATCAACACATTAGAAATGAACACGGCAGAATCGCATAGAAGTGAGCAGTTAGATGAGGTCTAAAGCAGTTAAGAACTGGCTAAAATCATAAAGAAAACAAAGGTCGGTTAAGTTATATATATTAACCTTAATGAAAACTGAACAAAAAACTAAAGTTTCAGTTGGCTGAAAAGCATTTTAGCCAACATTTCATTAACTTAAAGATGATTTTTGCAGCTGTTTCAATACAGTTTCTGACGACTGTTTAATGTTTTCTTAGTGTTTTGTTCTAATAAAAATAAATAAGCCAATTTTTTTTTTTTTTCTTTTTTTTTTTTTGACTTCAAGTACTTCCTCTTATTTTGGCTTTAGAGTCTTCTTTCAGTGCAAATCAATTGAAAGTATATACACAAAAATAAAGAGTTATCTGCGCTTCATTTTAACTCTTCATTTAAAAAAAATTCTCAAGTTTTTTTTTGTTTTTTTTCTCTATATAATATTGATTTTACTTCCACTTGAAATGCTGACGCATCTTGTTGAAAGTCAGACAAAACGCTGAAACAATTGTTTTATATATATATATATATATATATTATATATATGTATGTATGTATATACATATGTATTTGAAAGATTATTAAAGTGCCACTAGACAACATCTTTATATGATAAATAGAGAATAAACTAGTAAAAATGATTCTTTGCTTTGACAGCTCGTAGACGTCGCAGGTTGAATGCTTCACAATGTGGCCAGGTGATTAAGGTGTCAACTTTGTTGGGCAGAAAATCAACTGAAAACAAAATGGGGGAAAAAAAATGAAATGGGGAAAAAAATATAGATAAAATGCAAAACAAAATATAATAAATGAGATTTTGAAATTCCTATGAAAGTATTTTTTTTATTATTTTTGTTTGTCTTTTTGTTTTTATTTATCTCTTTTTAACTAAATAAGCTCCAACTAAATAAAATGTTACGCACAAAGTGTGAATACAAAAAAAAAAGAAAAAAATCCAAAAAACAAATAAAAATTAAAAATATAATAAATTATATAATAATTATAGAAATAAAAGACTAAGAAAAAAAACGAATTAACTAAAGAAATAAATCAATAGTGAAAAAATGATTAGACGACAGTTAAGCGATGCCTTTTTGTATTCTGTGTTGGTGTGTGATATGTGTGTAATGTGTGTGTGTGTTGGGTGGTATGATTTGTGGTTTGGTTTCCGTTTTTTCCACTTCTCTTGTTGTTATTGTTGTTCTGCTGCTGCTGCTACTACTGCTGCTTAGCTGCCTTTTTGGCAAGTCAAACATTGTTGGACCAATGGACCAACCGGTTCTCAAGAGATTTCACGCGTTTCCAGCGTCCAAATGAAGCGTCAATTAATGTTTAATTATTGTTAGTGGTATGTGCACACTCATACACACACACACACACATATATATATATATATATGTATATATATATATCAATATGTATATGTATGGTATGGTGCTAGTAATATAGATGGGCACGTGTTGAATTTGTATTTTAACTAAAGCAAAAGAGAGAATTAAATAAAGTACCAAAATCTCTATTAGACTGCTGAGTAAATGCGCAAAGTAAACAAAAACAAAGTCAAAACAAAAACCGAGAATGAGGCGCAATCAAAAAAATCAAAAGTAACAGAAGCGCAAGAAGAAGCAAAATAACTAATAGTAGTAGCAGAATCTTAAGTATTTCCGAATACTCAAACTTACTCACACATACATATATATAAACACATGTTACACACAAACACACACACACACATACATACATATATACATACATTCATACAGAGCAGCCACAGATCGTGCGTTTAACTGTTAACAAATCGTGCACACGCTGATGTCATACATGCTTCATTGCTCACGCTATCTCTCTCTGTCGAATACGCTCTTTTACGCTCTATCTCCCTCTCTCTCTCTCTCGTGTCACTTTTAAACTCACTCATTGGTTCGGGAGCTCTCGTGCGCTGTTATCGCTTTGCGCAGCGTTCGCTTGCTGTGATGTCATTTATGCAGCACCGAACCG